>OY998248.1:10085258-10582758 GCA_963922005.1 Cornus suecica | reverse complement strand
ACTAGGTCCTCATGCTATATATTTTGTTTCACACCCCTTCTAAAAAGTGTTGGATTAGGGTTTGATAATGGTGATAATGAGTTTTTTTCTTAAAGAATGCAAATATTATATATATATATATTAATAAAATATATATATATATATATATTTTTTTTTTTTCTAAAGTGTGTCTAATAATATTAGAAATATATATTAGTAAAGTCAAGATCAAAATATACATTATTAATATTATTTATTGCAAGGGGTCAAACTGATAAAATAAAATATATAGAGGGGGTGAAATTGATAAATAAAAGTAAGCAAATATTATTCTTGTATCCAAACAGCATCTTATTGTAAAGGGTCAAATTGATAAATTAAAATAGGGGGTGTAAATGAGGTGTGTCAGATAAAGTAAGGAGCGTAAATGAAAATATGCAAACATAAAAGAGTGTAAATGAATATAGGACATACCTAGAGAATGTAAATGAAGTTAATCCATTAATCAATGACTTCACTTTATATGTCACTAATTTAATCAATAATTTTTTAATTGAAGCATATTTGACGTGATCAATTTTGTTAGCACAATAACATGAATAGGAAAAATGTTTCAAGAAATAATAGAAATACGAATTTAATAATCTTAGCAAAAATAAAATTTCAAAAATTTAATGGGTCCTAAATGGGCCCCAAGTCATGTGATTACAATATTAGTCATTTAAGTGATGTAAGGACAATTAGTTAGAATGGATTTTTCAACTATGTTCCCAAATGTTTTCTCTGGTAGCTGGTGTAGAGTCCCAATCATTCCCAGTTAATGCCAAGTAATGATTCAAACCAAAATGCAAATGAATATTTAAATAAATGGACAAATGAAGCTTTATGATCAAGTCCCAATTACAATAACCACGCCAAACAATTCTTTAATTAGGTAGAGGCCTTTATATATATAAAAACATATACTCTCTCTATATATAGTATATATATTCAGGAGGAATGAAGCTCATTCCATTATCTGTAGACAAATAGCTTATGTAGCTAATTAGTGTGACCTCATATGTCTCAAGGGTTGGTAATGTGTCAAATCATGCATTGCAACACAAGCTTCTATTTTTATTTTTATTTTTTAATGGTAATTTGCAGTCAGACTTCCTGTGATTTGGATTTAATGCAATCGGATGCAAGGTTTTGTTTTTTCGTTCCATAATCCCCTGATATTTTAATTTCGTTGCAATGATACCCTATGGGCTGATGAAATGACTATAATGTCCCTTTAATTGTTTCACTTATTACATTAGGGTAATATATAAAGTGTGAAATTACCCATATACCCAAACACTTCAATCCTCTGAAATTACTAATTATATTTCCACCCCTTATTACAAAATATATATATTACGAAAATTACAATTTAATTTTTTTTCTTTATAAAATTCTAAATAAACACATAAAATTCGAAACAAACATATAAAATTCGAAAAAATATATATAATTTGTAAAAAATATATAAAATTTGAAAAAACATATAAAATTCGAAACAAATATATAAAATTCGTAAACAATATATAAAATTCGAAAAACATATAAAATTCTAAAAAATATATAAAATTCAAATATATATATATATAAAGTGTGACTGAAGTTTAAGTGGATAAACCTCGGAGTCATTAGCCAAGGTAACGGATCCTCTCCAGCTCTCTGCAAAACTATTTCAATGGCCACGATGGCGACACATGTCCCACAATGGTGACCGAAATCGGAATCGAACCGATACTTTATTAAAATATTTTAATCAAAATTAAATATATTAATATTTAGATCAAAATTAACGGTTCGGTTCCGATTCTCATTTTTAAAGAACCGAAAGTATCGGTTCGATTCCGGTTTCAGTCGGAATCAAAAGCGAACCGCATCGTGAATATATTAATATTTGAATCAAAATTAACGATTCAGTTCCGATTCTCATTTTTAAAGAACCGAAAGTATCGGAACCGAACCGTTAATTTTGATCCAAATAAAAATTTACTTTCGGTTCTTAAAAATGAGAACCGGAACCGAACCGTTAATTTTGATCCAAATATTAATATATTTAATTTTGATTAAAATATTTTAATAAAATATCGGTTCGATTCCGATTTCGGTCACCATCGTGGGACATGTGTCGCCATTGTGGCCATTGAAATAGCTCTGCAGAGACCTGGAAAGGATCCGTTACCTTGACTAATGACTCCGATGCTTGTCCACTTAAACTTCAGTCACACTTTATATATATATTTGAATTTTATATATTTTTTAGAATTTTATATGTTTTTCGAATTTTATATATTGTTTACAAATTTTATATATTTGTTTCGAATTTTATATGTTTTTTTTTAATTTTATATATTGTTTCAAATTTTATATATTTTTTCAAAATTTATATGTTTTTTCAAAATTTATATATTGTTTACAAATTATATATATATTTTCGAATTTTATATGTTTGTTTCGAATTTTATGTGTTTATTTAGAATTTTATAAAGAAAAAAATTAAATTGTAATTTTCGTAGTATATATATTTTGTAATAAGGGATGGAAGTGTAATTAGTAATTTCAGAGGGGTGAAGTGTTTGGGCATATGAGTAATTTCACACTTTATATATTACCCTAATGTAATAAGTGAAACAATTAAAGGGGCATTATAATCATTTCACTAGTCCAGGGGGTGTCATTGTAACAAAATTGAAACCTCAAGGGGCTATGGGACGAAAAAAACAAAATCTTGCATCTGGCTGCAATAAATCCAAACCTCAGGGGGTGTGACTGCAAATTACCCTCTTATTTTTTTTTTAAGGCAGTCGTAGTTACCTTCTCTCGGAATTCATTAAATTACGGTCGCACCCTTTTTTGGCATGGATAATTATTATTTTCTTGCCTAAAATTTAATTATTATTTCAATTATGTAATTGATCTAAAACATATTTTACTAATTTTATTTTTTTAAAACGCATGGGTATAAAGGCAATTTGAAATTTTTGATCATGGGATATGAACATAAATCAATTAGAGGGGGAAAACTGCAATCATCCAAAATAGAGGGCATTCGGGCATAATTTGAGAAATCTGGAGGGGAGGTTATTGTAATTATCCCTTTTTTCTATTACTTCTAATAAATGCACAACTAAATGATGTTCCAAAGTTTGTTTAAAGTTATATGAATGGAGGGAACCATCTATGAATCCACTTGTTAGACATAAAATATGTTCATGAAGGTCTATATGAGAACATGCTCATCAAGGCTTCGTAAAGTGAATTTGATTGGGCTTTTGTTTGAATTAATACATCATTAATATGTTGCTTTCCTAATATTATTATAGGTTAAAGTTTTAGATCAACCTCAAAAACAAGTATGACCATATATAAATTCAATTTTTTTTAAAGAATTGTTTTAAGCATTTTAAGAAGGATGATAAATACTTGTACGAAAATATTTGACCTATTCATCTATTAATGATGTTTTTATCAAACAAACATAGAGAAAATTTTCAAGTGTGTACCAGAATGATAATCTTTTTTTACTTAACAATTAAGTTAGAATAATTAGTGCAAGTATTATTTTCATTGTTTCAAACTGCTTAGAGTCTTGCATCTTTCATTATCTAAGAAACATTCACTTCTTTCATCAAAATGGTATCATATAATATTTCTTCCTTTAGCATCAATTTCTATAAAATCTAATGCTTTGTGTATAATATTAATGTAGTAATAAAGTTTGGTATGGGTAAAATTAGTAGCTAATCATTATTCTAATTTTTTGCTGTAAAAAAAAAGAGTTAAACCAACATGTCAACTATATATATATAATGGAGGTTAAAGATGCCAACTCTTATGAAAGGTATGTTAGAACTGTGCCCAAACCAGACTGATTACAGTTAGATTAAACAAATCATGCATTATTTAGGCAACTTGTGTTTTTATTATAATACTAATTGAACTCTATTGTGCATGAGGTATTTTGGTCATTGCACCAATAAATTATGACCCTTTTGAGTGGGGAAAAACAATAGAAACATGGACCCCTAACCGTATAAGTACTAATAAGTTATATATCATTATTAGCCCTATTAGGTGTATAATACTGTATATATATAATTATATATATATCGACTTTCTTTTGCCAACAACTGAAATACTATTATATGGTTTCATTTCCTGCCAAGTGCCAACTAAGAGTGAGAGAACTTCAACTCAGCTTGGTTTCTTTGGCTCAGCTTGAAGCAGTGATGTAACAGTGGTTTTGGGTGAGGAATTGGAGAGGTCATGGATGATTATTTTTCATCACGTGCATTTGGTGGAAAGAGTAAATATCCTTCTTTTACTTTAGATCCATAAATTCCGAAAATATTGGACACGGCACACCGGTTGAAATAGTTCTCGAAGAAAAATGATTTGAGAAAGAATTTTCTCCCACCTTCCCCGCTATAAACATGTCTACAATATATATATATATATATATAAACACACATATTATACTACGCAGTCCTCGTATTGCATTCTTTTTTAGCCGTACTTATATATTACCTTTCAAAAAAAACACAAATTGAAGAAACTTATAAACAAAATTAACCAAATAGATTAAAGTAAAATTTTAACATACGCTCCAATATTCTGCACTTCTTATAGAAACATCAGAAGTTCAATGCCCCTCGGAGATTATTGGATAGTTGCTATTTATGTTAGGTTAGGGTAAATATTGAATTACTTTTTAGGTTTTTAATTTTATTATTAAGTATTACATTAAGTACCTTATTTTTTTTCAAATTTCAAAGTGGACCCCTTCGTATTCATAGGGTGTCCGCCGTTTGTACTAAACATGTCAGATTAAAAAAAAAAAAATCAGGACACACTATAGAAGTCTCAAATACATGTCCAACCATTGAAAACGCGTGTCCGTGTATGACACGGGTGCGACAATCTATGAGAAGTGTCCGTGTTTTAAAGCTTTGAATGAATATCAAATTTATTTATTTTTAATATTTAGTAATACACATTCAATTTTTTAATTGAACATGAAATTTTCATATTTTTAGTGTTACACATTGTCACATCGGCATGAATAAAGTTAAAGTTAAGATGATTTAATATCAAGTTACATTATAGAAGGGTGTTGTTTACATGACTTTAGACTTTAGCTCACTCGCTATCTAAAGTCATAAAGTAATTTAATTTAGCTACGGAAATGAAACTAATATAAAATTTTAATTTTTATGATATTTACTAAATCACAAAGCTTTTAACTACCGAAAGACCTAACAAAGACTTAAGGTGACGACCGTCTCTTTAATTATTCTCACTGTCTCGTATGTTTGTGAGAGCTTGTGTAACCCATTAGAAATCAAATGCAAGTCAAGGGTTTTTTAAAAAAAATTGTTTACATGGTTTGTTTTTAAGTATTTTTCTATGAAATATGGACACGAACACGACATGAATACGATAACATGATAAATTGTAAAAAAATAAGACACGGCACGCTTGGGACATGTCTCCAAATATATATATATGAATAACTATATATATATATATATATATTACATTACACAAGTACTTCAATTCATCACTTAAACAATGAGAACCAAAAAAACTGATAAATAAAAATAAAAAGTTAAAGAAAATTTCTAACATGTTCAACCTCTTTCAGGCCTTACACAAAAATCAAAATTTTAATGACAAAAAAACTTACAACATTTTAATTCTCCCTCCTTGATAAGATAATAATTTTTAATAAAAATACAAGTTTATATTTCCTACTTGATGACACAAAATCACAAGTTCAAGATAAATAAAAAATAAAAAAAATAAAAAATCAAACCTATAATGTTTCCTACATGGGCTAGGAAAATACTAAATAGATTTACCTTTTTAGTTCTTAGGTTTTTAATTTAATTGTTGAAAATTATAATTAGTATCCCAATTTTATTTTTATATTATAGGCTTTTAATTCCATTATTCAAAATTACATTAAGTGCCCAATTTTTTAAAATTTCAAAATAGATCCCATCATATTCGACGTGTGTCCCCCACGTGTCCTAACGTGTTCAATTAAAAATAATTCTAGGACACTCCAAAAACATGTCAGACACGTGTCCGAGTGTTCAATATCGATACGACAAACCTCAGATGAAATGTCCATGCTTCACAGTTATTTTTATTTGAAGCTTTAAAATTTTATATAAGTTAAATTTTGCCACCCGTTGTCGGTCTTGGAATATCGAATGATTATTTTAAGCGTAAAAAATTGTTACAATTAAAATTGTATGAGTTATTCTAAGATCTATGGTCTTATTTATAAAAAAAACCGGTAGGACTTTGGCCTAGTTAAAAAAATTAAATTAATTTAAATACATAATTTTTCTTAAAGAAAGAGAATTGACACTATGTTAACATTTATTTCTTTTGTTATCATGATCTCTTTGCCTTTTTGAACTAATCTTGCTCATGCTCATGCATTGGGCTTGCATTTGGACTAATTGTTGATCATGTTGAATTGTTGGGCTGGAGAACTAGTTGGGTTGTTAGGTTGGACAATTGGTTAGGCTGGTTGGCTTGATAACTTGTTCGACTGTTAGGCTGGATAACTTGATAGGTCGGCCCCCACACCAGTGTTTTAGATCGCCTTCTAGGTTGTTTGGAGATACCTAATAACTTTTGTCGATAAGTTTTCCTCAGTTGGGTAAGTTGTTCTGAGCCGGCTTCGTTGGGCTTAAATACTGAGCCCTACACTTTTCCAAGAGAACCTGACCCGTTATCTTTCGTGTGGGTTGGGTCCAAACCGGCTGGGTGGCTTTCAACTGACATATCGATGTAACAACCAGAAGTCATATTTACGTTGGTTGCGGGATCTGCTGTTAGGCCCAAATGGCTTAGGGTCTGTTTGGTTGACCTGTTTTTGTTTTTGTTTGTGGGTTTTAATTTAAAATACATGCTTGGTTGGATTTTTTATGTTTGTGTTTTCAAATACATTAAATAAACACATGCCCCTTTTAGTACAAAATGAAAAAACCGAAATTTGGTGTTTTTTAACTCCTGGAGCAACAATATTTTTTTTTTTTTATTATAATATTTATTTATGTATAATTATTTTTCTTTCTTTATTATTTCTTCACTTTATAATATATTTTATTATTTATATTATTATTTATTAATTTATAAATATATTCTATTTATTTATTTATTATTATTTCATTATTTAATTCATTTTATTTATAAATTATTTATTCATTTTTAATTATTTAAAAATATATTTATTAATTTAACATTAATTTATTATTATTATACTCATTTTTTATTATTATTATGAAGTATTTATTTGTTATTATATTTACTTATTATTTATTATTATATTTATTTATTATTTATTATTATATTTATTATTATTATTATTTATTTCATTTTTTTTATTATTTATTGTTTTTATTATATTTTTAAATATGTTTTATGTAATTTATTATTTATTTTATTAATTTATTATTATTATTTATTATTTAGTCCATTTTTTATTATTATATTTATTTTTTATTATTGTATTTATTAATTATTATTATTATATTTTATTTTATTTATTATCTATATTATTAATTATTGATTTTTAATTTTTCAATTTCGACCCAAAAAACATCCCTACCAAACATACTTATGTTTTTGGATGAATAAACAAAAAATCAAAAAACGTGTTTTTTGTTTATTTCAACACAAACACAACTCTACCAAAAAGACCCTTAGTGTTATGGGAGTCGTGTTTGTTGCCTTAGAACTTGTACGCATCCTCCGATTTTGATGCGAACCACTTAGCCTTCACTCATAGTTAGTGAGATGAACATTCCCAAGAGATCCCTTACTAACCCTACCCAGGAAGGGGTACAAGAGATCCATCCTCCTTCATTTGTAGATTCTCTTCACGGTCAATGCAATTCACGTAAGCATTGAGTTCGATACCAAGGAATTGGCTAAGCCACGGGGTGAATGCATGAAGGCTCAAAAGAAGGAGGTGGTCTTGCAGAAAGAGACCGAGCTTATGGAGTTGAAGGTAAGCCTTGGATAAGAGGGCTGAGGTCGCAGAGTTCAAGGTAGCCGCTCTTAAAGAGTGCATTACTGATTAGGAATAAGAGTCTGGCTTTAGCCAATTCTACTATCGATATATGCAAGGCGGGCGGCCTTAACATTTACAACGGTTACTACAAGTTAACATATTTCGAGAAAGTTGAATGGGGCAGTGGCCATTAACGCCTACTTAGAGGTATTCTTATCTTTTTTTTATCCTCCAACCAGTTCAAATGAGTCCAGATTTGCCGAACTGCCTTAAGGTCTGCCTTCTGCGCCACCTACTACTTAGGAGACTTTTACTCAAATCGTGGACTCTCTTGGTCAAATTTTCATCTAAGCAATGGCGCTCGTGCCCAATAATCTTATGTTTTTCTCTTTTACAGTTTCGGTCATATAATTTTCTCATATAATTTATTGTATTAATGGTGATTTTGGCTTGGTCATTCCCTCTAGGGTAACTGACCGATGAAGTATTTTGGTTGATGTCATGTTTTTTTGAACGACTCCTTTACATGTTTCTTATCTAGTTTCCTCCCATTGTCCATGATTATGGTCTTTGACACTCCGAGCCGATAGTTGTGGTTGGTCTATATGCTTAAAATTATAATTAAAATATGAATTACATGACCGAGTTTTAACATGTCGCAGATGTACGTGGCTTTGCAGAATAGTCCACTTAAGAGGGTATCGTTCCCATAGGATCAAGAAGGTTAATATGCATCTAGTGATTTCATATACTTGAATTGTTTGAAGTTGTATTTTGATCATATTAAACTAAATTAACTAAAAGAATAATTAAACTAAAGGTAAAGTAAAATATGGAGAATTATACTAGGGAGATAACATTACCACTAGCTTTGCAATGATAGAGTATTCATTTAATTTCAAGGGAGAACATTATTATATATGAATCAAACTAGCGCGGCTATAAGCTCACTCCTAAGTCCCCGATAAGCTTCAGACATATTATGCGCATCTTCGGACATATTCTTTAGTGTCTTAGGTAAGGTTTGACTAAAATTATCCTTAGTTCAAGATTTAGTGAGCTAAAAACCTCCCCCCCCCCCCCCCTGGGTCAAGGGCTTTTAATATGGGTTGACTGGCTATGCACCTCTTTATTTCGACAATGGCCTCTCTCTCCCTTCTTGGCTTTAAGTTTTATGCGACAGTAGTCCAAGTTATGAATGCAAAGTGATGCGGTTAAATTAGGGTTTAAAATAGTGATTAAGAACAGACCCTTACAGTGACATAATTTTACCTCTCGCAAGTGCACGAATCATACTGTAGTATAGTTTGACCTGAGAAAGGTAATCAAACCCAATGGACTAAGTCATACTCTAAACTTTTGCAAATTAATACTCTCGAATTGCTATGAGAATATGGTTTTAGGTTTTTGTTATCAACTAACTAACTAATAAAGCAAATAAATATAGATTAAGACAAGAGCAGTACAGATAAAATCTAAGGTTTTTCCTAACTCCACCACTAACCGCATAATGTAGCTATCTACTTGATCGCTTGTAAGAGGGTGATCCATCACATGTAAATCAGATTAAACTGCAAATAGTCAGATGTAATCCCCAAAAAGATATCGTCAATCGGATTTGCTACAATCCATCTCCGGACAGAGTATGATTAGTGCATGCAAACTACTCTACTCTAATCTACTCCTATAACAAAAAATTAAACTAAAGCATGTCTATATTATCTCGCCGATGCATGACCTGTGTAAACTTAGGATTTCAAGAGTTAAGAACCATTGTGTAGAAAATCGTAATTTAAGCATCCGAGTTCCAACTCATATTGAATAAACACGATTGATTGAAATAATGCATTCATTCAGTATAAGATAAGAGTATAATAAATATAAAATCCCTTATATTAAATAACTACGGTATCTCATCTACACAATCATCACATGTGTGGTCTTCAGTTTCCTCTCGTTACAATTGAAACAAATAAATAAACTACATTTCTTGGCTAGGATTTTGTTAGAAATGGTTTTGTTAGAAAATCCTAGATACCAGTTTAGTTGGTTATGGTGGGAGAGATCAACATCGTTGATGTAGAAACACCCTCCATGATCTTCTATTCCGGATCTCTAGATCTTGAATGACTCCCTTCTTCAAAAGATGTAAATCTCTAGAGATAGTGATCTGAAAATTATGTATTTAGAAGCTCCCTAGATCTGGTCTAGACCTTGGTATTTATAGGCAAAGATATGAAGAATTCTAGTTCAACTATACTCACATAATTTTCCAACTATGATTCCTCTTTGTGTACTCCTTTTGCAATTATGAGTAAATCTACCCAACTTTGGTAAAAATATGCATTATACACGTTTTAGGATGTCTTGGAGTGCACACGAAGTCAACCCGGGTCAAAATGGATCAATTCGGGTCAAACTGAGATTTTTGGTCGACTCTACAGTTTTCAGTTTTTTCCTGCAGACACGTCTCATTCGTTTGGTCATAACTCGAGCTACGTAACTTCGATTGAGGCGTTATTTAGCTCGTTGGAAATCTGAATTCAAGCTCTTAAATTTAGGCTCAAGAATCATTCAATTTGAAGTTTTTTTGACTGAGTTATGGCCATTGTTGTTTTTTCCCTCCTGTATGCATCCAACTTTGCCCCGAAATATCAAAATTTGACTTTTTTTTGCAATTATTCATATATTCAGACGCCGTTTATTCCTATGGCATGTACATTGATATATAAGACATATAAAATGTCCATTTTGCCCTTCGAAATGTGTATTTTGGTTCAAAACTTCTCATTTCTTCATTTTTCTTCTCTTTTGAATAGGTAACAAACAGAACTTCGGTTAATTCACCGAAGTTAGCTCGTTTTCCTCATTAAACTCCTAAAGCACACTTAAACACATAAACAACATAAAAAACCAAGTAAAGTAATGATAAAACTTAGCAACACCGAGTTAGCGGCCTAGAATGGACAACATTCGGCTCACATCACAAAGATAAGGCTAATTAGTTTGGAGTCCCCACATAACATTGAGTTGCGGTGTGCCAGATCACCTTTGGGGAGCTCCGTTGAGCAAAATAATCTAAGTTGAAGTGTGAACCCTGTAATGACTCTTTCGCTGATCTTCTTGAAATTATATCAACTGAATACGTAAGTTTGCTTATGCGTAGGGAAGATGTTAGTCACCTTCCACGCCCGAAATCCCAAAGACCTCAAGGGTGACATGAGAAAGAAAAAAGAAACAAATTATAATCGAAACTCAAAGTCGAAAGCCAAAATAGTGACTCCGAAACCAAAACAAGACCGACAATACCACAACCAACGGAGCAACATAGCGAAAACAAGAGACCAAACCTTAACCCTAAAGCACCCTGTTTGGGAAACAAGGGTAAGGACAAGAACTAACTCGGCCCATGGCAAGACAACCCCTCCATGAACTGTAGATCGGAATGGGACTAAGAATAATAATAAGACCACAAATAAACCTCAAAAGGGGTCCCTAAGGCACCTAAATAAAGTCCAAAGAACAACCTAAAAAGGTCCCCAAAGAACCACCGAAAAAATTGCGAAAAAACCCAAAGAAAGCTGGGTTGGCGCAAGTGTGGAGTTTTAGGTAAAAACTAAGGTTTTCTGATACTGTTCACCTGACCCTGGTGCAAGTGTGCCCATTTGTACATCAAATGGGTCCGAATCCAGTCCTGGCTATTTTAATGAATCATGATAACCTCCGAACAAGCCTGGATACACATCTATTGTACAAACATTAAATGATGGGAAATGTACCATTTAAAATAACGGATAAAACACGGGACACAACAAAAGTCTAGCATCTGACCAAACAAACCTAAACCACGTTTGAAACAAACACAATAATGGAATCCGGCTTCATCGGGTATAACACCAAGCCATACATCATATGGAACATACTTTTACAAGGATAAAACAAATAGATACATATGAATTCAAAGAAACATGGAACTTATGAACAACTTGAAACATACGTTTCTCTTAAGAACTTCAAGCCCACCAAACCCTAGTTCTCACACACGATGGCGATGGAATGGCAATGGCAATGGAAAGAGAGCTAATGGTTAGAGATGTTGATGGCTCTTCGAACTAAGGTTACCTTCTAGGGTTTCTCTCTGTTTTTCTCTTTCTCATCGTACATGCTAACATTAAATGCTAGGGTTTCTTCTGTGTTTTTCTTTCATTGTTAGGGTTACATTGCTAGGGTTTCTTTCCCTTCTTTCATATCTGTTTGTTTTTGTTCTTCCACATCTTTTCATCTCTGGTTTTCTGGATTCGATTGTTCATAGTCATCATTAACCCTAGGGTTTCATGACGGCTACCACTGACTTTACAAAACTCTTGACTGAGTTGCAAGGGGTGGTTAAATCATTGGTTGCCAATAAGGATGGAAGGCATCGTAGTCGTAGTCATGGACCTGCAACATCTTCTACTCTCATCAGTCACAATAACCTCCATTAATCAGGGTTGCAGGCACCCAATCATCTGCAGGATCTCATCCATCTACTGTGCCATGTACTATTTCATGGGCTTCTATAGTTAGGCCAATAGATGCTTCACGATCTAAACTTGTTTATGATCCACCATATATCATAGAAGGTAGAGTTGTTGTGTCACCACCAGCATCTGTTACTGATGAGGGTGCTAAAAAGTGGAAAACATGTCTAGTAGGTTATTTCATTGACAAAAAACTTTCATAAAATGTGGTGAATACTATTGCTACCATGCTATGGGGGCAAGCTGGGTTGGAAGTTGTTTCTGGCGTAGAGAAGGGGTTTTAGTTTTTCAAGTTTGCCACTGAACGTGTTTGTGAGATTGTTCTTGAGAATGGACCATGACATTTTGCTAATAATTTTCTTGTGTTGAAAAAGTGGCATATGGGGTTATCATTGAACAAGGAATCAGTTTCATCTCTGTCATTATGGGCTAAGTTATTTAATTTGCCAATGGAGTGCTAGAATGATGGTGGCTTAGGTGTGCTTGCAAGTGCATTGGGTAAACCCTTGCATATTAATCTTCATACTAAAAAGAAACAAAGACTTAGCCATGCTCGTGTGTGTGTTGAAGTGGAAGCTCAAAAAGACCTTGTTCATGAATTTGATATGAAAATTTCTACAAGAGAAATAGTTACAGTGAATGTTGAGTATTAGTGGAATCTAGCTAGGTGCAACCATTGCAAGATTTTTGGTCATTGGACCAAAGTATGTCATAAGGCTATGGTTCAGGCTCAAGCTCAACAGAAGAAGGATAAAGCTCTAGCAACCGAGTGGAGAGTTGTGGGTAAAAAGGGTAAGAACACAAGTTTAACTAATGATGGATCAACTGCAGTGGTTGAGAATGAGTCAATTTCAGTTCTAAACTGTGTGGTTAATGAGGCTTCCTCTTTTGAAATTGTTTTGAATCAAATGAATATTCATGTTTTGGATGTTATTTTAGAGGGTATTGATGTTGTGGACAATGATGCTTTAGGAGCTCAATCTACTAATAAGTTTGTTGTTTTGCAGAGTATTGATCAAAATAAGGAAACTGAACATGTGGAACATCTAAGTGATCGTGTCACTGAGACTTCTAGTGAGAAGAATGCTTTAGTTTTTGTTCCTAAAAAGGTTTCCAATGTTACTCTCCCAATTGAGATAGGGTTACCTGCTGGAGAAAATGATGGCAGTATAAGTTCTATTATTGTTGTTAAGCCACCTAAGCCTGGTGATAAGAATAAGTCTAAAGTAAATGTTTCCAATGTGAAGACTAGAAGAGCTTTGGCCAGTAGCTCTCCTAAGGGAGGGACTGGTCTTTGATTTTATTGGGTTTTTCTCTTGTATATAGTCTTATTATGTTTAGTGGAATTTGGAATGTTAGGGGTCTCAATACCCCTGAAAGGCAAAAGGAAGTTAGATCAGTTGTAAAGAGGTTCAACCTCTCTTTGTTTGGCATTATTGAGACTAGAGTGAAGCAAGATAATGTCTCTAGAATGATTAATTCCATGTTGGCTAGTTGGAAGTGTATTCATAATTATGATCATTCTATTAATGGGAGAATTTGAGTAGTTTGGGATTCTACTAAATTTAAAGTGATATCTCTATTTGAATCTTCTCAGCTTATCCTTTTTTCTATTGAAAGTATGGATGTAAAGATGGCTTGTATAAGAGGTTTTGCTAATGGTTTAAATGAGGTCATTGGGAGAAGACAACTATGTCAAGATATGCAACATTTTGCTAATCTTTATTCTCGATCCCCTCTATTATTTGTTGGGGATTTTAATGCATTGAGATATAGTTATGAAAGATATGGAGGTGTTACAACCTGGGATTATTCTATGAGAGAGTTTGGTGACAGTTTGCAACAAGCTTCTCTTTTGGATCTCAATTACACAGGTCTCCAATACACTTGGTCAAATTATACAAATTTTAGAAAGTTGGATAGGGTGCTTGTTAATGACATTTGGAATTCTACTTTTCCTCTTTCAGAGGCTTTGTTTGAGCCAGACATTGTTTCTGATCATGCTCTTATGTTGGTGAAACTTGATGTTGTAGTTTCTCAAAAGGTGACTCCTTTTAGATTTAATAACCATTTGATTTCTTACCCAGATTTTATGAAAACTGTGGAGCATGTATGGGTTACTTCTGTGACATGGTTTTTGATGTTTAAAGTGGTTCATAAACTCAAGTTGTTGAAAGCTGAATTGAAGTCTCTGAATATAGTTAATTATTCAAACCTCACTGAGCAAACTCAAGATTATAGGGAAAAGCTTAAAGCTTTACAAAGATTGGTGGATATGGATCCTGGCAATGAAGATTTGAAGCTTCAAGAGCAAGATTGCATCTCTAGGTTTATGCATTTATCTCATACTGAGGATTCCTTGTACAATCAACAATTTAGAATATAGTGGCTACATTTGGGGGATAAAAACACTTCATTTTTTCATAAAGTGGCAAAAGCTAGGAGGAAGCATAATAGCATCTTTTCTTTGCAATCAATTTTTGGGATTAGGATTGATCAACCTTTACATATTCAAGATGAAATAGTGCATTTTTATGAGAATCTTCTCAATTCTACTCCAACTATTTCTAGGGTTCCTGATTTGAGCTTTTTCATTCAAGCTCCTTTCAGTGCTGATTTGATAACTACTCTTGCTAGTCCTTTTACAAATGAGGAGATCAAAGCTTCTATGTTTTCTTTTAAGGATGGTAAAGCTCCTGGTAGTGATGGCTAAAATGCTCTTTTCTTTAAACATATCTGGCATATTATTAGTGATGATGTTATTAAGGCCATACAAGTTCTCTTTCATTCTGGCCAGATGCTAACTGAGATCAATTTCACTATTATCACTTTGGTTCCCAAAGTTGATAATCCAAATTTGGTCTCTAACCTTAGGCCAATTTCCTTGTGTTCTACCCTTTATACTTTTCTTCAAGGTGCTTGCTAATAGGGTTAAGAAGTGATTACCCCATTGCATAAGTTCAAGCCAATGTGCTTTTATTTCTGGAAGAAACATCTCACACAACATATTGCTTGCTCAAGATTTGCTCAAAGATTATGGTGGTGCAGATGGTGAGCCTAGAGTTGCTATAAAAGTGGATTTAACAAAAGCTTTTGATTCTATTTCATGGTCTTTTTTGGAAGCTGTCCTAAATGCTTTTAAGTTTCCCTCTCATATGATTACTCTCATTATGAAATGTGTCTCAACTCCAAAGTTTTCTGTCAATATTAATGGTGATATCAAGGGATACTTCAAAAGCTCTAGGGGTATATGAAAGGAGATCCATTGTCTCCCTATCTTTTTGTTCTTGGCATGGAGGTGTTTACTGAGTTGCTTATTAAAGAGACATATTCCTTTAATTTCACTCATCATTGGCAATGCAAAGCTCAAAATATCTCAAGTTTACTCTTTGTTGATGATTTGTTCTTATTTTCTTATGAGGATTTGGGATCAGTTCATTACATTATGACAACTTTGGAACAATTCAGTGAGCTTTCTGGTCTAGTTCCAAACTCTTCAAAAAGTGTGTTTTTTTCAACTGGTGTTCATACATGCATATTATCTCTCATCCATAATTGACTTAGCTTTCAAGAAGGGGTTTTTCTAGTGAAGTATTTGGGAGTTCCTCTCTTTTCTTCAAAACTAAAAAAGCAGGATTGTATTTTGCTTCTTTACAGAATCTCAACTAGAATTTCAAGTTAGTCTAACAAGTTTCTTTCCTTTGCAGGTAGGCTATAACTGGTTAAATCTGTGCTTTTTTCAGTGCAAGTCTACTGGTTTTCTATTTTTGTTCTTCCAAATTCTGTGCTTAAAGAGCTATCCCTTTTAATTAGAAAGTTTTTATAAACTGGTTCTAAAATGTGTAGAAGGGGGTACAAAGTTGCTTGGACAACTATGTGTTTGCCTTTGAATGAAGGAGGGTTGGGTATAAAGGATCTTGAAGAATGGAATGTTGTTGCTGTTCTTAAACATATTTGGAGTTTGGTTCAGTTTGACTCTACTTTTATATGGGTCAATTGGGTGAAGATTCATCTTATCAAAGGTAGGAACTTCTGGGAGATTGCAATTCCTAGAAGATGCACATGGTATTGGGAATTTTTTTTAAGCTTAGGCCTGTTATTAGATCTGAAATCAAATATTTGATTGGTGATGGCAGAAACATATCATTATGGTATGATAATTGGCATCCCTATGGGCCTATTGTTCAGGTTTTTACTACAGCTATCATTTGAACTTCAGGCATTGGCTTAAACACCACTATGAGCAAATTTATAAGTAGTCATGGATGACATTTTCCCACTCTTAATTCTCAAGCACGGTTGGATTTCAAAAGAGACTTTCCTGCTGATTTCTTGCCTAATGTTGCTGTCAATGATAGGATTCTTTGGGCTCCCTCTAATGGTAAGTTTTCTATCAGTTCTGCTTGGGAGATTGTAAGATATAAAGTGGAGAAGGTAGTTTGGCCTGACATTGTTTGGTTCAGGCATAGAATACCTAAGCACTCTTTTCTTCTTTGGTTGCCTCACATAATAGGCTAAGCGCATTTTATTCTCTCTATTGGCCTAGTTCAGAATGCTTCTTATGTCTTTTGTAAGATGAGTATAGAGGACAGAGATCACCTTTTCTTCAAGTGTGGTTTTACTAGAAGGCTTTGGAATATGGTGGTTCAAAAGGGGTTGCTTCCTTGGCCTGATGACTGGGATAATATCATGAACTGGACAATGCAAACCTTGAAAGGCAATTCTTTGATTACCATTCTAAATAAGTTAGCTTTTGCAGCTACAGAGTATGATATTTGGTTAGAAAGAAATATAAGGATTTTTAGGGAGGAATTCCTATCTCTAAAAGCTCTCTTTCCCAGAATTATTCAAGTTGTTATGTTGAGATTCTACACCATCAATAACCTTAAAGAATCTCATGTCAATGTTGCTTTAGCTCAGGTATAGAATCTCCCATTATCTATTTTTAATTATGTTGGTTCAGTTCACTGAAGGTCTACTAGATGTCTGGTTTGCTGTGTTGCTTTACACTCTGTTGTGTATGGGGTTTGCTTTGGAATGCTTGGTTTAGTTTACTGATCTCAATGGTTGATGGGTTGGTTTCTGCAAGCTTATAGTGAACTCGTGCATTTCTGTTATGTTCCTTCTTCCTTCTCTTGATATGCTGCTTAGAAAAGGATTAGTTTTTGCTCTCCCATTGTGTATTATGTTTTTACTTCATGTTGTTAGATTCAATAGGAATAGATGCATTTTTTTTTCTTTTGGTGGCTTTATGGATTTTGATGACGCGAGGAATGGTCGGATAAAAAACGATGTCGTTCCTGTAAAAAAGAACAAACAGTGACCAGAAGAGGTACCGGTGGGGTACCGGCCAAATAGGCTCCGACGGTCAAGTTAGAACTTGGATCGTTCAGAGAAATATAGTAGGAGTAATGGTGGGTGATTATTGCGTACCTCTTTAGGTTGACCCCAACCCTATATTTATAGAGTCTTTAATGCGGTGGTCCTGATAGAGTTGTAGCGTGTCGTGTATATCTTGACAACTACCCATATGTATCCTGATAGGATTCTGATAACTACCCGTAGGTATTCTGTTGAGATGTGTAAAGTCCTGGTAGCAGGTAGTCGGTTGACAAATCCTTATCTACACGTGCCGTACAAATTATACCTATCAGTTGCCCCATGTTCCCAAATTCACTTGACCGGTGTAGGAAACAAAATCTCCCCTTCTTGGTGAACTATTGCAATTTTCTCGTATATATATATATATATATATATATATATATATATATATATATTTAAAGTAAAATTCAATCCCTTAAAAATCTTCTTTAAGAATTAAAAGGTCGCTTTATTAATTATAGAAAACTCTTAAATTGGGATTCTTAAATAATTATGTAAATCTTTGTGGGAGGAAAATCAATTAATTCATAATTCATCACCTTTGTATATACATATATATATATATATATATATATTTAAGAAAATTCGTAAAAATAGGAGACAAAGCTTTTACTATCTCAGAAACATAACCTGTGCAAACATATATATTTGTTGAAAAAGTCAACAAATTGTGTGTATTGGTTGGCGTACACATGTCAAGCATTTACACAGTTTAAAGAAAAGCAAAATTGTGGGCAAAGCTTTACGGAGACTGGCGTGTCAATCACGCCCGTAGGAGAGAGACACAGACCTTTATAGAGGTTGGCGTGTCCTTTACGTCCGTTTGTGGCCAGTACACATAGCAAAGTGATCAGATGGAATAGTTTCAATTTCAATTTCAATTTCAAAATGAAGAGTTAGCAACGGTTATATACTACTCAACGGCTAGCTTCAACCGCAACGGCTATATTGTTTTTCCTATATATTCCATACCTCCATTCCCAACATTTCATATTCCACCAGCTCCTTTCTATTTTTCAGTAGCTTGCCTCTTCCCCTTTCTTGGTCTACATTTTTCTTTTATTTGCAAGAATATTTTTACAAAAATATTCCATGGCACCAAAAAATGTAGGGGACGTAATTTCCACTGTCCACCCGACCATGCTTGATAAATTGAAGACGGAATTTGTATTTCCGTACGAGGTTGAGCTAAACTGTCCGGGTTTAAATCAAAGGGCGCATCACTCCCTTTCACATGGGATGTTTCTTTACACCTCATATTTTGATGTTGGGCTGCGTCTCCCACTTCCCCGACTGTCGAGAGAGATCTTGAACCATTTTGGTCTCATCCCTTCCCAGCTCTATCCGAATGCCTGGAAGGCTATTCTAGGGGCTCCTCTTCTATGGTGCCTATGTGGGAATGAATCCATGTCTTTTCAAGAGTTTCTCTCTTGCTATTACATCCAGCACAATGGTGCCTAGGCCAATTTTTTAACTGCAGTAAAGGGCTTCCCACAGGAGACTGGTGACAATCCAAAGTTTTGGTGGAGTCGTTTCTTTCACGCCAAAGGCAACAGATTGGAGTTCCTGGACGCAGTCGAAGGTGAGGACAATGGTCCGTCCATTCCAAAGGAGATGGGTGATCTTACGGAAGCGGGTAAAAAAAAATTCTTTTTTTTTTTTTAACACATCTTCTCTTTTCTTCTGTAGCGAAAAAGAAGCTACCCATTATTTCACCGAAAGAGAAAAAACATATGAATGAGAGACTGAAGAGGGCAAAATTTTTCTTGGCCCGTCATAAGGAAGAGTCTTTTTTTTTACTCAAGTGCTTTGTCAGGATATTGTCTTGGCCTTCGTGGAAGCCCTAAAATCCCACCCGTACCTTCTTTCCTTGACTCACCGAGTGGGAGTTCGTCAGCTTCGCCATCACATCCGAAGCTCCATTCTCCGGCATCTGGAGGATGTCGGGTAACTGTTGACTCTGGTCAGACCTCCCCCGCTCCTCCGACGACCGACAGACGGGCACTCTCCAGTCCTCCCCCAATTTCTGGTGGGAGTCAGGCACTTTCTACTCCTGGAGATCCTAGTTCATCCCTGATAGTTGGTGGGAGTCGGGCACCTTTCACCATTTCCAGTGCAGGTATCATCATTAAATTTTTTATTTTTTTTAGTGCTACTTATTCGCTTTGTCTAAAATACAATATTTTATTGTGTACACAGGGGGATCTCAGTGGTTTCCCCGCGATGTGCTTGATAACTTTTTAAACAAAAAGCGCAAGACAGGTTTGTCGCCACTAATTCCCTGCTTCTCCTCCTCCCTGCTTGGCCAATGTTCTTTTCCCTCTCACCAGATGATGGCAAGAACATCCTCTGGTCCAGTTAGGACCTTAGATCTTGATGCAAATACTATGAGCAGGGGGCCTGCCGTTCAGATTGGGTTCAACTAGTTCTCTGGACCGCCTACTTTCGGTCAGTCTTCGCGACCTGGGTCCATTTTTGGGATGTCCGCCCCTGAGTCCAAGTCTTCATCGGGTGATACCGTGATGTCAAACGTACGGTAGCGACTGAAAAGCTCATGGGTGCTTTGATGGATGAGGACTTTCGGTCATTGGAGAATGAGAATGACTCTATTGTAGAGACTTATCGGAGATCTCTCCTTGATGCAGGACGGGTTAGTATATATGCATTATTCATGGTCTGCTTTTTATATTTTATATGTTGACCCATTTTTCTTTTTGCAGAATTTGACCCGAGGCCGGCACATAGCCCATAGATGCATGCGAGCTGAGTCTGAGAGAGATCAGATGGCTGTCAATCATCAAGCGGAGATCAACGAGCTTCGGGGCCACTATGAGCGTCAACACCAACAGCTTGAGACTGCCCGACTGAAGGAGATCAACAAGCTAAAGGGGACCTATGAGTCTGACCTCAAAAGGGCAGAAGAGGAGCGTGCCTCTCTTTTGGCCCAACAGTTGGCCAAAACAAAGATTGTTGTAGTTGTTTCTTTTTCTTTTTCTATATTGAAATCTTGTAGTGTCACTGTGATGTTTCATTTTCTTTCATTTTCATTTGATGTACTTTGAAAGTTTATGAATGAAACGATGTTTATGGACCTTGATCCTTGATTTATGTAGGAAAAACTTGAACTTTCATATTAAGGCAGTTTTTGTGAGAAGATGAGTAGTAATTTTACTCTCTTTTATTTATAGGATTTGGGTTTCACTCAGCCATATCCTTTCAATAATAAGATTATAACCCCGAGCTTCACTCAGCCCCCCTTTTCTGTTAGGGGACCCATTTTTTTGGGTGGAAGAATATGTTTATGATAACACAATAGGTGCTCAAGAATTGTAGAAAAAGAATTCTCTTTATTGATAATTGGCGGGATAACCGCTCTAACAATTAATGTAAATTAAATAACTTCTACTGTAGAATGCTCAATGGCTTATTGCAAACTAAATCTAAGTAAACGAAACTACTCAAAATGATGTTAAATAAAATAAAATATAGGGTAGCCTAAACTGACTCTGATGCTACCTTTCCATTTTTACTGGTGATACTTCCTCAAGTGATGCGCATTCCAAGGATGGGGTAGCTGCTTTCCCTGGAGGGTCTCTAGCCAGTATGCCCCCTGCCGGTATGTGCGGGTTACTCTATAGGGGCCTTCCCAGTTGGGAGCCAGTTTTCCCATTTTCACAATTTCACAGTTGCTGGTGAGTGGGGTGACTTCTCGTAGGATAAGGTCTCCTGAATGAAATCTTCTCTGTTTTACCCGCGCATTGTAATTTCTTGACATTGCCTGTTGGTAGACAGAAACCCTCATTTGGGCTTGTTCCCTCCTTTCCTCAATCAGATCTAAGTTGACTGCCAATTCCTCTTCATTATGTTATGAATCATAGTGACTTGTCCTGTAACTTTCCAATCCGATTTCAACTGGGGTCACAGCCTCACTACCAAAAACAATGAGAAAAGGGGTCTCACCCGTGGGTGTTTTGGCCGTAGTCCTATAAGCCCACAGTATAATGGGCAACTATTCAGGCCATAACCCCTTGGCCTTCTCCAGACACTTTTTGATCATCCCAAGAATCATTCTGTTGGCAACCTCTGCCTGCCCGTTAACCTGTGGGTGTCCAGGAGAAGAGTAGTGGTTTTTTTATTCCCATACCTGAACAAAACTCTCGGAATACACTTCCTTCAAACTATTTTCCATTGTTAGACACTATGACCCCGGGGACGCCGAATTTGCACATGATCGACTTCCTTGTGAAGTCTTTGACATTCTTGGCAGTGATTCGGGCTAGTGGTTGTGCTTCCACCCATTTAGTGAAGTAGTCAATCGCTACTATTGCAAATTTGGTTTGACCCTTACCCCGAAGCAATGGGCCAACCAAGTCGATTCCCCATTGAGCGAAAGGCCATGGCTCAGTCATGGGTGTTAATTCCTCCGCTGGAAGTTTGGGGACATTAGCAAATCGCTGCCACTTGTCACATTTCTTCACGTACTATAATGCGTCATTTTGTAATGTCGGCCAGTAATACCATTGTCTTATAGCCTTATGGGCTAGAGATCTACCCCTGCATGGTTTCCACATAAAATGAATCTCTTTGAGGATGTAGTTTGCCTCCGCAGTAAAGACACAACGCAAGTATGGAAGAGAAATACTCCTCTTATAAAGAACTCCATTGATGAAAGCATATCTAGTAGCACGAAGCCTTATCTTTCGAGCTTCCATTCGGTCTTCTAGTAATTCCCCATCCTAGATATACTTGATGATAGGTTGTGCCCATTCCATACCTTGTTCCACTTGCATGATCATTGTAGTCTCCTCCTGGTGAATACTTGGTTGATGTAAATGTTCCAAGGGAAATATATCATCCTCTGGCTCAATAGCTGTAGCTAAACGGGCAAGGGCATCTGTATGACTATTCTCTTCTCTTGGTATTGGGCAGATTACGCATTTTCTGAATTGACCGATCAATTCCTTTACCTTCAGTAGGTAAGCCTTCATTTTTTCTCCTTTTGCCTCATACTCCCCATTGACCTGGCCTGCAACCAGTCGGGAGTCGGTATTGACCTTCAGGTAGGGTGCCTGCAAGATTTGCGCTATTTGGAGTCCTGCTATTAATGCTTCATATTCTGTTTCGTTATTGGTAGCTTTAAACTTGAACCGGAGGGCGTAAGGGAATCTTTCTCCCTCAGGAGTGATTAAAAGCAAACCTGCCCCGCTCGCCTGCGAGTTGGATGAACCATCCACATATAATGTCCAGAGCACCTCCGGGTCGATTGGTCCTTCTACCTCAGGAATGAGTATTTCTTCAGCAACTTCAGGGGCTTCTTTTAGAGGATAGGTGAACTCTGCCACAAAATCTGCAAGTGCCTGTCCCTTAATCGCTGCTCTGGGCTTGTAGCGGTTGTCGAACTCTCCCAACTCAATCGACCATTTCACTAGGCGACCGGATGTTTCCAGCTTGTGGAGCACCTGCCTGAGTGGTTGATCAGTAAGGACTGTTATCATATGAGTCTGAAAGTATGGCCTTAATCTCCTAGCATAAATAACGAGGGCGAATGCCAACTTCTCCATTACTGGATACCTTTCTTATGTTCCCCGTAGGGCTCGACTTGTGTAGTAGATTGGTATCTGAATAGACCCATCGTCTCTCATTAGGGCAGAACTTACTGTCGTTAAGGAGACAACTAAGTAAAGTAGAAGTTGTTCCCCTGGTACTAGTCGGGCCAATAGGGGTGGAGAAGCGAGATAATTCTTCAAATCCACAAATGTCTGTTCGCACTCAGGGGTCCACTCAAATTCCTTTTTAAGCACCTTGAAGAAAGGAAGACATTTGTCAGTAGCTCGAGAAATTAGCCTGTTGAGGGTGGCCACCTTTCCCGTTAACCGCTACACATCTTTGGTTGACTGTGGAGACTTCATGTCCAGGATGGCCCGAATCTTTTCCGGATTGGCCTCAATGCCTCTTTTACTGACCATGAACCCCAAGAACTTTCCTGATGATACACCGAAAACGCATTTGGTTGGGTTAAGGCGCATTTGGTGTTTTCAAGCACCTCAAAAACTTCTTTGAGGTCCGCCAGATGATTATCCTTTTTGACACTCTTAACTAACATATCATCTACGTAGACCTCCATGTTCCTTCCAATTTGATCTTTGAACATGTTGTTGACCAACTTCTGGTAGGTAGCTCCAGCGTTCTTTAACTCGAAGGGCATGACTTTATAGCAGTAAATGCCTCGATCAGTGATGAAAGATGTTTTATCACAGTCAAGAGGGTGCATGGGGATCTGATTATAACCCGAATATGCATCCATAAAGCTAAGTAGTTCATTCCCTGAAGTAGCTTCTACCAGCATGTCAATTCTTGGTAACGAAAAACTATCATTTAGACAGACTTTGTTCAAATCTGTAAAGTCGACACAGAGCCTCCATTTTCCATTCGCCTTCTTTACTAGGACCACATTCGATAACTAGTCGGGGTAGTGGACCTCTCGAATGAAGTCGACCTTTAGAAGCTTGTCAACCTCTGACATTATAGCTGCATTCCTCTCTGGGGCAAATGTTCTTTTTTTCTGCTTTACAGGCTTGGCAGTAGAATCCACATTTAGGCGATGTTGCATAACTTGAGGATCAATGCCCGGCATATCTTCATGTGTCCAGGAAAACATGTCTTGATTTTGTTTTAAGAATCAAATAAGTTGATCCTTAACATCATCAGGGAGTAGAGACCCGATGCTTACTGTTTTTCGGTTCCCGCCCTTTTCCAGGCTTACCTCTATGAGGTCCTATACTGGCTCTGGTCGGGGAGTATTTTGACTTGAGACTGATTCGAGACCTTCGATAGTAAGTGATTCACGTGACCTTCTATCTCTTAGAGCGGCTGCATAGCATTCCCGTGCCATAGCTTGGTCTCCTTTTACCCCTCCTAGACCATGATCAGTTGGGAACTTCATTAGCAAGTGGTAAGTTGAAGTTACTGCTTTCAATGCATTAAGAGTTGTTCTTCCGAGGATGATATTGTAGGTGGAAGGGAAATCTACTACAAAAAAATCTACCATGATGGTAAGCTGTCTTGGAGCCACCCCTACAATGAGAGAAAGTGTCACTATTCCTAGTGGAGAAACCTTCTCTCCAGAAAAACTGACTAGAGGCGATTTGGATGGCTTTAACTGGTCTCTTCCTATACTCATCTTGTTGAAAGCTTTAGAGAATAGGAAATCCGCAGAACTTCCATTGTCGATCAGCATCCGTCGGATAGTAAAATTGGCCACTGCCACGATAATCACCAGTGGGTCATCATGGGGATGTTGTACTCCCTGTGCATCATCGTCGGTGAAGGTAATGACCTGCCCTTCTAGTCGTGGTGATTTGGAAGGTGGAGCAGAGGTATCCACCCCTTGAACCTCCATCATATTTCTAGCCCTTCTCGCATGAGCTTTTCGGGATGAGCTTGTTTCCCCACCTCCAGTAAATCCTCCAGAAATCACATTGATTTCCCTTTTCCTTGGAGCAGAGGTGTGTGACTTCTTCGGGGAGCATCTTGTCAGCCTTTTCCTCTATCGCCATTGGTCGTGAACCGGCTCAAACACCCTCTCTAGATCAGGCTCTCAATCTGATTTTTGAGGTCGATGCATTCATCTGTCGTATGTCCATGGTCACGATGAAAGCGATAAAATCTATCGCGTGCCCTTTTAGATAGATCCGACTTTAGCCTGGGTGGCCAGGATAATGAATGATCATCTTGTATCTGAAAAAGGATCTCGCCTATCGGCTTGTACAACGGAGTGAAACTAGTGAACTTATCCTGATCCTTTGCAGGTCGAGATGACCTGTCAACAGTCAGTTGGGTTCTCTGACTTTTAGCTTCTCTCGTCCCTAGTAGTTATTGTTGGTCTCTTTTTCTCCACCTTCTTTTCTTCAGCCCCTTTTCCTTTTCGGGAATTCATGGCATCCTCCGCATTCATATGCTTCTGGGCTTTAACAAGTAGTTCTGCCATCGTCTCGGGCAGTTCTTTTGATAAGGAAAAAAGAAACCTAGAAGATTGTAGTCCTCCCATGAAGGCTGTCACTGCCATGTTATCATTAACCTCATCAACCTGGAGCATCTCATTATTGAACCGGCTTATATAATCTCGAAGCGACTCTCCTTTATCCTGTTTGACGTTTAACAGGTAGGTGGCGGGCTTCTTGTGTCTCCGCCTGACAATAAAGTGCTCGATAAATTTCCTGTTTAACTCGTCGAAGTCATGAATAGAACCGGGCCTCAGCTTATTGAACCAGACTCGGGCTGACCCCTTCAGGGTGATGGGAAAAGCCCGACACATGATAGCGTCTGGGACAACTTGTAGATGCATGAGTGCCTTAAAAGTCTCCAGGTGGTCAAGAGGGTCCTTGGACCCATCAAAGTTCTCCAACTGTGGCATCTTGAACTTATTAGGTAGGGGAACACTCATCACCAAAGCATCAAAGGGGGAATTAGTCTTCTGTAGGAGTTCATCCACAATAGCAGGGCTTTTGCCCTTCATTATCTGTGCCATATCTTCCATCCGTGCCTTTAGATATTGGATCTGTTGATCCACACCCATGACTTCTGTAAGATCATTGGGAGTCCTGCCTCGTCGGGTGCTCCGGATCACTGTCCTCCGTTGATCCTGGTTGTGGCTATGCTTTGCCCCCTCTTCCAAATTATTATGTCCTGTCGCATCCGGGGCGGGAGGAATGGGACCAGCCAGTCGTTGAAGAAGCAAAGCGTTTTGTTGGGTCTGTTGGATCAGTTGGTCCATCCCTTGGGCCAAAGTTTGAACCTGTTGTTCCAATACTGCCACATGTTCTGTAGGATCGTTTTGTCTGACTGGGTTTGAATTTTGGGGACTTTCAGAGTTGTGTGATGACCTGTCATCACCAACTTCTTGATCTCCCAGAGAAACACGTGACTCCTCTTGGCCATCAGGTTGGGGATAATGCACTGGAGGTAGACCAGTATGGGTCAGTGGTACTCCTTGGTTGGTTGGGAGCAAGGGATCATTGGGTTGAAAGAAAAGATCTCTGGGTTGTCCAGAGGCATCACCCACCTTACTTTTGCTTCGTAGTTGGACCATTCTAACGCTTTCTGGAAGTAAGAAGTTGTCGCTTCCCACAGACGGCGCCAACTGATGATGCGAGGAATGGTCGGGTAGAAAACGATGTCGTTCCTGTCAAAAAGAACAAACAGTGACCGGAAGAGGTACCGGTGGGGTACCGGCCAAATAGGCTCCGACGGTCAAGTTAGAACTTGGATCGTTCAGAGAAATATAGTAGGAGTAATGGTAGGTGATTATTACGTACCTCTTTAGGTTGACCCCAACCCTATATTTATAGAGTCGTTAATGCGGTGGTCCTGATAGAGTTGTAGTGTGTCGTGTATATTTTGACAGCTACCCATATGTATCCTGATAGAATTCTGATAACTACCCGTAGGTATTCTGTTGAGATGTGTAGAGTCCTGGTAGCAAGTAGTCGGTTGACAAATCCTTATCTGTACGTGCCATACAAATTATACCTATCAGATTTCATAAAGTTTGTAATACCTGGGGTATGCCCCTTGAATCCTTATAAAATTTGTTGGTTTTTTTTTTCTTTAATATACTTCTTACATTTCAAAAAAAAAAAAAATTCAAAGAAACATGCTTTTATTAAAAACCAAATCGAATAAGGAAAGAAATTGCCTGGGAACCCCAAAGATGAGTTCATGGTTTCTGAACCATTTCTCCCCATTTAGATACAATACACATGTATAGAATGTCGCTCAAAGCGTGCCCAAAATAATACACATACATAGTTCTTTATCCAAGCTAACAAGCTAGTTTTTTTTATAAAAATTACATAAGTGGAATTGTTAAAACTACAAAAGAAAGCAATAGTGAGCTTCCAAGGCATCCACCGACTAATTGTCATATGTGGTCGGTTCCTTTCCTAAAAATGATTTTAAAACAACAGGGTGAGATAGTTCAGTAGGAAAGCGTTATCCGCTTTATCCCCGGACCGTACAAGTCATGCTAACCCATCACATGGTTCATGCTTCTAAGTCATAAGTCAAAATTGTACTCACCATAGCGTACATGCCAATTCGAGACCCAACGCCCATTCAACCTCAAGTTCATAATTGTTAATAAATGACAACATATATAATAAAAAACCCTCAATTAAAAGTAAATAAGTAAAACATGTAAATGTCATGAATGAATGAATAAACACCACTAATGTTACTTATGCACTCACACTCGGATAGCGATCGAACACAGTACGGAATTGCCAAAGCCCCAGTCACATTCTTGCGTACGCGATCCGGAGCTCTACACGTAACTCGATATTTCACGGACTACTAATCCGTTAGTAAATCGAATTCCCTTGGCCAAGTTAGCGATCATCCGAAAATCAATACCCATGCGCCTATGCCACACACATCCATGAATCACATAATAAACTAACTTAGCATTAAAATATGCTAAAAACCGAAATGCGATAGTTTGAACGTTTCATTAAAATAACTATGCGATAAAACTAAATCGGTAAAAATCATACTTTATGTTACTACAACACTAAATCATGTACATATAAACACATACATATACACATTATGTTAATATCATATTATAACACAAATAAAAACAATTACCACATAAAACCATCGCAACCATACATTGAAACGTAAATAACTCATGCTCACAATAATGAAATAGAAAACGGATAAAACCCCCCTACCTCGAAGTTTGGAAGATCAACTCCCAAACCAACCGAAATGCAAATGAAAAAATGGAAAAACCGAATTGGTAGAAAGGTTACTAATGTCGCCAAAAACCCAACGCCGGATTTCGGTCACCCGAAAGAACGAACAATGATCAGAATTTTGAACTTAGTTCTTGGAAGCCCTCGGCTACCTCTCAACATTGTCAATAGTCATTAGACTCAAATCAAGGTTTAACTAGATTAAAACCAAGAGAGAAGGAATGAAGCTTAAAAAGTGAATTAAATTAAAAAAAAAATGGGAAACACTTACTGAAAATGGTACCAAAACAAAGCCCTGGTCGTGAGGATCAAATCTCTAGTTCAAGTCTAAGGGTGAATCAAACCGGAAGCTTGATAAATGAGAGAGGGAAAGGCTTAGTGGAAGCTTTAATAGAGTTTGGAAGAGAAATGAGAGAGCGATAATGGATAAAGATGGAGAATAAAGTCTTCCAAAATGGCCAAACCTCTAACTCCCCGAAACGCCGAAACGATCCCAAAACATAAAATATCTATAAACAAAAAATTCCAAAAAGCATGAAATAAAAAATAAATAATGCTGGGTACAAAACCCGAAAGTCGGGCCCACCAAAAGACACCTAGGCCCATCATGGCCCAAAAACGAAAAGTCTCCAAACTTCTAGACAAACTCGGAAACCCAATCCATGACCTCCCAAAGCATGAAAACCCATGTGATGCAATGAAAATCAATAAAATAATAATGTAATGCAAGAAATAAGACAAAAAGAAAACCCTGACATTACATCACCCAAGATGCCCGTACATTTTACGATTATCTACTTTATCTTTCATGTTGTTTGTGATGTGCTATATAACCTATTAGGTTCGACCAATTCAAGGGATGAAAGCATTAGGCATGCATGTAGGGTTTTTGACCAAATATGTAATGCATGATAGGGTGATTATGAAAAGAATGTAAAGAAAGAAATGGTGTGATTACGATGACTGAAGTAAAAAAAGCCCTAACTGCTTACGTATCTCTATGATGAAGAATCAGGTCAAACGTAGTTGACATTGAGTGAATGAAGAAATGTGTAAAGAAATGAGTTCAAAAATATTGTTAAAAATTAAAATTATTGTATTGAACAAGAGATATAGATAATAATAAAATATTTATATATATACTTATGTAATACTCATTAAACGGGGCGGATATTAAACTATGCGGACTTCAAGCACTCTTTAAACTAAATTTCAAGCACGCTCTTAACCCCAATTAAAATGATCCAAATTTGTCTCACTAGCAATGGGATGAGACGGGCCATATGAAGCGGTTACTTGAATAATGAATAGTTAAAAATTATTCTAATGGGTAAATTGATAATTCATGAGGAAAATTTTCAATCTTACTATTTTAAATGGGACATCTTACAAGTTAAAAGGGTGTTATAGCCAATTCATGGGCTTAGTGGTGCTTCATTTAACTTACTGAACCAGTGGAATCTCATTATCTAGAATGTTGCAGTTACAAGAATTAAAAGTGGTTTGTAATAAAGTAATGTATAAATATGAGTAATGATCTTTTACACATTGGTGATCTGAAAATTTATATGATTGATGATAAAAATATGATTATAAAAAGAAAATAAAAACATAACAATCTGATACAATGTGAAAATATTTCTTCAATTACATTGGGTAAGAGCTCATTATTCATGTATATACCATCAAACTCATATTATAATTTGAAAGAGAAAAGAAAAAAAACAATGTTGGACTTTAGACAATGAGATTTATCTCAAGACAAGAGAGGTTGGCCGTTCCGAGACCTAAATACTAAAAATTATAATAATGTTTTTAATATTTAAAAATGTAATTAAATAAAAATGATTTTACCATTCAAATGAAAATTTATAGTTCGTCCCCTTTTGTGGTTATGTGTATATATTTGTTCATCTTAGGGCTCATTAGGTACACATTTTGTTTGTAGCCGAAACAAAACAAACGTTTTTCTTATAAGATATTTTTAGTTAAAATCGGAATCATGTTTGGTAACATAAATTTGAATTTGTTTTAAATTTACAAAAAATATATTTTAACTACAGTGTTGAAGCAAACAGTGCAAAAATACAAAAAAATCAAATTGGTGTTTTCATTTTTTTTTTCTACTCGCTATGTCCCAAATTAGTTGTCCAAGTCTGACTTTTCAATATTTTTTTGGTTATTTTGTGTTTTCAATTTTGCCCTTTGACAATGTAGTATAATTGTAGTTTTAGTGGGGTCATTGCCTTTTGAAGTTAATGAAGAAGGATAATTTGAGAAAATATAAGATTATATTGTATTGAGATTCGAAACTAGATAACTATTTTGGGATAAGTAAAGTTGATAAAATGGACAACTAATATAGGACTAATATAGGAAGGAGGGAAACGATTCACATTATTGTGCAAAACGAAACGCAATGCATCAAACATGTTTTAATTTTGAAAAGTGCATTGGTTTCGACTGAAAACCAAAAACATCCAAAACAAATCGTATGCGAAACAGGACCTAAGGGCCCGTTTGGTTTGTGTTGTGGATTTTATAAAGCAGAAGTAATGCTTTTGCTGTGGAATGCTGTGAGTTTAAACTAGAAGCACGTTTGATACTCATGTTTTTGGTTTTTGTTTGGTCACTTATATCCTCCACTAGAGTGTTATTTTTATGAACAATGCAAAAAGCGCACACAAAAAAAAACATCATTTTGGTACTTCCTAAAAATAACATTATTTCCTTTATATTTTTTTAATGTAGAACAAAACATTGGTGTCAAACATATTTTTGTTGTGAAAAATAAGAAGAAAAAAATACAGTAAAAAACAAAGACTCGAACCAAACATGCCCTTAGTAATGATTTCATTGATAAAAAACGTAGTAGTGGATATAACATCTATAACCTCAGAAAATATCAATATAACAAAAATGAAAAAAAAATTAAAGTTGCCTCGAAATGATTTATTACAATATACTAGCACCACCCAAAAAACCAAAAATAGAAAAAAGGAAAAGAAAAAAAAGAAGCAAGTCTATTCGACAAGCCAAGCCAAAGCCGTGGTGAACTGTCGGTGGCCCATGACTCTGATAGCTCACACACACTCGCACACTCTTTTCCTTCATCTTCTTCTGTCTTCCCTTCAATTATACGGAACGAACTCACACATTGAAGATCTCCTCCAATCCACAGTCTCTTCAAGGTCAGACAAAGCTCTCTCTCTCAGCTTTCTTTCTCTACAATTTCTCTCTCTACATTTATCACAGTCTGCTTAGTTAAAAGTTGCTGTTCTGCAGAATCTAGAGGTTCAACAACTTCCCAATTCTGCTAGATCTTCTTATTTTAGTTTTAAATTTCTTCAATTCCGCTCATTTCCTTTTGACATTTCTGTTTTTGGGGTACATTTTGATGTTCTTTTTGCTCTGATTTTAAAATTTGCATGCTTTGAATTGTGTATCCTTTTGAATGCAATTGTGTTCGCTTCCTTAAATTTGATGTTTTCCTTGTGAAATGTTGAATTTTGATGCCAAATTGTGTTGATCTACTGTTGGGTCAAGCTAATTTTGTAGCATTCAGCTGAATCTGTTTCAAATTTGACTCCCATTGATTGTGCAAATCTGATTAAGGAGTTCTTTCAAGTGAATCTGACAATAGCTGATAATTTTTCAATTTTTTAAAAACTTTTAACAAATTGGTTTTGGGTATTTTCCTTTGGAAGTGATTTCAGTTGTATGGGTGATGGGTATATATCTATGTCTGTATCTATTCCATTTTTGATTGCTTATGGCTTTTTTACAGGAGGCTTTAGCTTTTGACTGTGTCTTGGAGGTAGATCTGAATATATTCTTCCATTACTGCAAAGCTGGCGGCCACACTAGCTTGGAGGTTTCCATCCAGCAATGGCAGCAGCCTTGCTACTAATGATCTGGTCCGTCAGTGTCTCATTAATCTATTGAATTTTGGATGAGTGATTTTCTTTCCTAGGAATATACCCATTAAAAGCATTGAGTTTTGTTTGCATATAAGCATTTTGATGTGGCCCTTCTGATTTATGATACCCAGTTCTGATGTGGTTTTCATTTCCAGTTATTTTAGCTACATTTAGAATAGACTGATCTGCATCTTGGTCTGGATTGTAGCACTTCTAGAGCATTTTTTTTTTATTTTTAAATTCTGTTCAATTGCGCAAGCAATGGGGAATTAGAATGTGTTATGAAGATGCATTGCAAAGCTGGACATTTTTTTTTTCTCAGTCATTTTTGCAACTGAAAATTTGGAGATGTTCCTAATATGTTTGCATATCTGCATATGGTGCATGAAGGGTGGGCAGCAGGATGCTGATTTAGACGTTTTAAATTTTGTACTGGGGGTACAGGTGTTATGATACTAAAATCTTAGAAAATATAACTAGTGGTATGATTTTTGTTTTGCCAAATATGCAACATTTGTTCTATATTATTACTGGTACTAGTGAACATGACATAACATGTAATTTGAACTAGAAAAGTTCACTTCTTTATTTGTTCAAAATGCTTTATTGCAATGCTTTAAGGAATGGTGCAAAACGTATTCACCTTTGCAGTGCATTCCTAGCGCTCGACTGATAATATCCGATATACTACTTATATTAAAGGACCCGATGTAACTAGAAACGAGAAGAACTTTAAATCGCTAAGGCATAACCAAATCATGGGTCTAACTAAAAGGTTTTAGCAGAGCTTTTGAGCATGATAATATCCGATTTACTACTTATATTAAAGGACTTGATGTAACTAGAAAAGAGAAAAACTTTAAATCCTTAAAGCATAACCAAATCATGGACCTAACTAAAAGGTTTTAGCGGAGCTTTTGAGGATGATAAAATTTCTTACAAACAGAATCATCTCACGAACAAACATGTGACAAAAGTGAATCTAATTTGTGGGGATGCTCATGCTGTGCAAAAATTGATCTTAATTTGTGGTTGAATTTAGAAGAGATCGATTTGTGGAACTGTTCAAAAGAGGTTTGATGATTTATGTTGAATTCTTGTCTTGAGAGAGAAGTTCTTGTATTGAGAGAAGTTCTTGTATTGAGAGAGAGAAATTATTATCTTCAGATGCAAGACTTTATCATTTCCGTGTCATTTCCCCCGCACTTTTTGTTTCTGCAATTTAAACTGTTTTCGTTGATGAGAGAGAGACAAATATCATGATGTAACACTTCATCATCTTATGTCATTTTCCTTTCACTTTTGCTCTCTCTAGTATGAAATGTTTTTCGTTGATTTCTTCTATATCTAATGATTCCCTTTTTCTTCCTTATCAGGATATGAATGGGGATGCTAGACCTCAAGATTCGGAGCCTCCCACTCCTCATTCACTCCATAAGATGGGATCAAGGTCAGGTCAAAGTTTATCATGCTAATTTAGAGCTTTGCCTGGTGGTTTTTGTATTATTTTGTTTGTGTTCTGGATTCTAAGCCACCTAATTATTGATTTTTAAATGGAAATAATTTTAGTATTTGTTGAAGTTACTATACCTGATCAACAAATTTTTTTTTTTTTGGTTTGGGCTGTTTGAAGTATTTCTTGCATATAAAATTAAATTCTTTGTAGTGCAAAAATTCATGTAAAACAAGTCTTTATTATTCTTTTGCAATTCACTTATGCATAGAGGTGTTTTGTTCATAAACAACACTCGGAGAGATCATTATTGAAGTTACACACTCCTTTGGCTTCATATGCCCTTGATGTATGCCCTAGTGGATGATCCATGTATATCCACCTGTCTTGTTATTGCTTTGTCCTCTCTCTTTAAATTCATCTTTTCAATTCTGCAGTACTCTTTATTGTGAATTTTCTGCTTAACTATGTAATACAATTTTCTCCACTCTTCGTAATTTTCTTCCGCAAGCATGCATTACTTATTAAGTTGTAAACTGTTTGCTCGTTGTGGACATTGACAAACATCGATGAAGGCCTCTCTTTGCTGTAAGCCATTTTCACGTTGCTAGTTTTATGTATGCCTGGGCTAAAACAATGATTGCAGGGTATGCAATTTGCTTTGGCGATAATTGTGGTGTCAGATTAAACTGCAGGGCAGTTATGCTAGTTCCTTTTCTTGATAAATAAATAGACTGCAAGGGTAAATAAGTGTTTGGGGAGTACTTTGTTCTTTTTCCTCTTTATTCTTTCTCCACCTGTATGAGCTAAATACCTTTCACTGCTAGTTTAGTTTTGCTTTGGAAGGTTTACTAGTTGAATATCTCAATCCAGAAAGAAACCACATTTATTGTATTTCAATCGTGCTAATGTTCTGTTCTAACTGCTGAAGTATAAAGATTCAATTTAACGAGTAAAAACTCATCTCAGTTAGTTGGTTTGCTGTTGATGAAGGTTATAATAATTAAGTTATACCCTCTCTAATAGCTTAAGCTTTTAGAGCAGTTGGGTTAACATGGTATCAGAGCCAAATGTCTCGTGTTCAAACCTCACTGTCACCTATATTAAAAAAGTGTTGTTTCACGTGTTGGACCAAAAGAAGGCCACACATGAGGGGGCGTGTTGAAGGATATAATATTTAAATTGCACACTCTCTAACAAGTTAAGCTTTTAGAGCAGTTGGATGGTTAACAGCTCTAAAAAAATTATTCTTGTCCGTGTTATCTCTATTTTGACTGTCTTGCATTTGTCATTATCATAACCACATCTTTCTTTGTACACATTGTGCTGCCTGCTGTGCTTTGAACTGAACCTAAGTAGCTGCACTATTATTTTAATTTTTCCAGTTTTACTGATGCGTGTCAGATTTTCTTACTCAAATCACTTTGATGATATGCAACAGTTAGTATAGTGATATTTACAGATCAAGTATCTCACACTTAAGTTGTCTGCAGAGACCGTAGTAGCATGGAGGACCCTGATGGGACATTGGCAAGTGTTGCCCAATGCATTGAGCAGTTGCGGCAGAATTCCTTATCTGTACAAGAAAAAGAGTATTGCTTGAAGAAATTGTTGGAGCTTATTGATACTCGTGAAAATGCTTTCAGTGCTGTTGGATCTCATTCTCAGGCAGTTCCGGTACTCGTGTCACTTCTGCGGTCAGGGTCACTTGGGGTGAAGATGCAGGCAGCAACTGTTTTAGGCTCCTTATGCAAGGAGAATGAACTACGATTGAAAGTATTACTAGGGGGTTGCATTCCGCCACTGCTTGGTCTCCTCAGGTCCAGTTCAGCAGAAGGTCAAATTGAAGCTGCGAAGACAATTTATGCTGTTTCTCAAGATGGTGCAAGCGATCATGTTGGTTCGAAGATTTTTTCAACTGAAGGAGTCGTACCAGTGCTTTGGGAGCAGCTAAAAAAGGGGCTGAAGGCTGGAAACTTGGTTGATAACTTACTGACAGGAGCTTTAAAAAATCTTTCCAGCAGCACCGAGGGATTTTGGTCTGCAACAATACAAGCCGGTGGAGTTGACATACTTGTGAAATTGCTTGCAAGTGGACAGTCGAGCACTCAGGCTAACGTATGTTTTCTTCTGGCATGTATGATGACGGAGGATGCATCTGTTTGTTCAAAGGTCTTGGCTGCAGAGGCTACAAAACAACTTCTTAAGCTATTAGGACCTGGAAATGATGCATCTGTGAGAGCAGAAGCTGCAGCGGCTCTCAAATCGCTCTCTGCCCAATGCAAAGAAGCAAGGAGGGAAATAGCTAATTGTAATGGCATACCTTCTTTGATTAATGCAACAATAGCTCCTTCAAAAGAATTCATGCAAGGTGAACACGCCCAAGCTTTGCAGGAGAATGCAATGTGTGCTCTTGCAAACATTTCTGGTGGCCTGTCCTATGTCATTTCAAGCCTTGGTCAAAGTCTGGACTCATGCAATTCACCTGCACAGATTGCTGATACATTAGGGGCTTTAGCTTCTGCTCTTATGATATATGATAGCAACGCAGAAGCTACTAGAGCATCAGATCCTCTGGAAATTGAACTAACGTTGGTTAAGCAATTGAAGCCTCGGTTACCATTTCTTGTGCAGGAGCGAACCGTAGAGGCCTTGGCCAGTTTGTATGGAAATACCATACTCTCTATTAAACTCGCGAGCTCTGATGCAAAACGTCTTCTGGTGGGTTTGATAACAATGGCAACAAATGAAGTTCAGGATGAGCTGATAAGATCCCTTCTCATGCTTTGCAACAATGAAGGCAGTCTGTGGCTTGCACTTCAAGGTCGTGAGGGGATTCAACTACTGATTTCGCTTCTTGGGCTTTCATCAGAACAACAACAAGAGTGTGCAGTTGCACTACTCTGCCTTCTATCTAATGAGAATGATGAAAGCAAATGGGCTATCACTGCTGCTGGCGGGATACCTCCACTTGTCCAAATCCTTGAGACTGGGTCTGCGAAAGCGAAGGAAGATTCTGCAACAATTCTAGGGAATCTTTGTAATCACAGTGAGGATATACGTGCATGTGTTGAAAGTGCTGACGCTGTTCCTGCTTTGTTATGGCTACTAAAGAATGGCAGCCCAAATGGAAAAGAAATTGCGGCCAAGACATTGAACCATTTGATTCACAAATCAGACACAGCAACTATCAGCCAGCTCACTGCCTTATTAACCAGTGATTTACCTGAATCTAAGGTTTATGTTTTGGATGCATTAAAAAGCATGCTTTCAGTAGCGCCCCTAAGTGATATGTTACGGGAAGGGAGTGCTGCTAATGATGCAATGGAGACGATGATAAAAATTTTAAGCTCTACAAAAGAAGAGACTCAGGCCAAATCTGCATCTTCTCTTGCTGCAATCTTTAGTCTCAGAAAGGATTTACGGCAAAGTAGCATTGCTGTTAAGACTCTTTTGTCTGCCATGAAGCTACTAAATGTCGAATCCGTAAACATCTTAGTAGAGTCCTCCCGCTGTCTTGCTGCGATGTTTCTTTCAATCAAAGAGAATCGGGATGTGGCTGCTGTTGCTAGAGACGCATCAACTTCACTAATGGTGCTTGCTAATTCTTCAGTTCTGCAAGTTGCAGAGCAGGCGACATGTGCTTTGGCAAATCTTCTTTTGGACTCTGAAGTTTCAGAGACAGCTGTTCCTGAAGAAATTATTTTGCCTGCTACTAGGGTTTTGCGAGAAGGAACAATTGCTGGAAAGACCCTTGCAGCAGCTGCAATTGCCCGGCTACTTCGTTCTTGCAGAATTGATTCGGGCCTAACCGAATGCGTTAATCGTGCAGGAACAGTTCTTGCATTGGTTTCCTTCCTCGAATCTGTTGATAGTGGGGCTGCTGAAACATCAGAAGCACTAGATGCACTTGCCCTTTTGTCGAGGTCAGAAGGTGCTACCGGGCAGATCAAACCTGCATGGGCAGTTCTCGCAGAATGTCCAGACAGCATAACACCAATAGTGTCATGTATTGCTGTTGCAACATCCTTGTTGCAGGACAAAGCTATAGAAATATTGTCGCAGCTTTGCAGGGCTCAGCCTGTTGTTTTAGGAAATACAATTGCCTGTGCATCAGGATGTATTTCATCAATTGCAGGGAGGGTGATCAGTTCTTCAGATGCAAGAGCCAAAATCGGGGGAAGTGCTCTTCTGGTATGTGCTGCAAAAGTAAATCACCTTAGACTGGTGGAGGATTTGAATCAATCAAACGCATGTTCCCATCTCATTCAGTCTCTTGTTGGCATGCTTAATTCAATGGGTTTAACTCATTTTGGAGATGAAGGAGACAAGGAGACGATAAGTATTTACAGGCATACCAAAGAAGAAGCGAGTAATGGCGAAAATTCTACAAGTACAGCAGTTGTCTGTGGTGCTGACATAGCTGTGTGGCTACTTTCTGTCCTTGCTAGTCATGATGACAAGAGCAGAATTGCAATTATGGAGGCTGGAGCAATCGAAGTACTCACTGAGAGAATCTCGCGATGGTTGTTGCAATACACTCAGGTATTCAACCTGTTTCGGGTATCCTCTCAAGTGCAATATGTATATTTGTTTTTCAGATTTTTCAATTAGTTATCTTCTTCAAAATTTAGATAATGTATTCTGGTATATAATCCGAGGCATTTTTACTATTATTATCATTGAAACCTTTTTTTGCTCCTCCATGGCACTTCATGCAGATTGATTATAAAGAAGATAGTAGCATATGGATTTGTGGCTTACTGCTAGCAATTTTGTTTCAAGACAGAGATATCATACGTGCACATGCAACCATGAAATCTATACCAGTACTTGCAAATTTATTGAAGTCAGAGGAGTCAGCAAACAGATATTTTGCTGCACAAGTTATGGCCAGTCTTGTCTGTAATGGTAGCAGAGGGACTCTTCTATCTGTTGCAAATTCTGGGGCAGCAGGTGGGCTTATTTCCTTACTTGGGTGTGCTGATGTTGACATCTATGATCTTCTGGAGTTGTCAGAGGAATTTGGTTTGGTGCGTTATCCTGAACAAGTTGCTCTTGAGAGGTTGTTCAGGGTTGATGATATTAGGGTTGGAGCTACTTCTCGGAAAGCTATACCCGCACTTGTTGATCTACTTAAACCAATTCCTGATCGTCCAGGGGCACCTTTTCTAGCACTTGGGCTTCTGACTCAGCTTGCAAGAGATTGTCCCTCAAATAAGATTGTTATGGTGGAATCGGGGGCCTTGGAAGCTCTGACTAAATATCTTTCTCTTGGCCCACAAGATGCAACTGAGGAAGCTGCTACCGACTTATTGGGGATCCTGTTTAGCAGTGCTGAAATACGGAAACATGAATCTGCATTTGGTGCTGTTGGTCAACTTGTTGCAGTCTTGCGTTTAGGTGGAAGAGGCGCCAGGTATAGTGCTGCAAAGGCCTTGGAAAACCTATTTTCTGCTGATCATATTAGAAATGCAGAAACTGCCAGGCAGGCTGTTCAACCTTTGGTGGAAATTTTAAATACTGGTTTGGAGAAGGAACAACATGCTGCAATTGCTGCCTTGGTTAGGTTATTAAGTGAAAACCCCTCGAGGGCCCTAGCTGTTGCAGATGTTGAAATAAACGCTGTAGATGTGCTTTGCCGGATTCTGTTGTCAAATTGTTCAATGGAACTGAAGGGGGATGCTGCTGAGTTGTGTTGTGTTCTTTTTAACAATACACGAATTAGGTCTACCATGGCTGCAGCTCGTTGTGTCGAGCCTCTGGTCTCTCTTCTTGTAACCGAGTTCAGTCCTGCTCAGCATTCAGTGGTTCGTGCACTGGATAAACTCTTGGATGATGAGCAATTGGCTGAACTAGTTGCTGCGCATGGTGCAGTAATTCCTCTAGTTGGTCTTCTCTATGGTAGAAATTACATGCTTCACGAGGCTACTTCCCGAGCTCTTGTGAAGTTAGGAAAAGACAGGCCTTCATGTAAGATGGAAATGGTGAAAGCTGGAGTAATTGAGAGCATGCTTGATATTTCTCATGAAGCACCAGACTTTCTGTGTGCTGCTTTTGCAGAATTGCTTCGAATATTGACCAATAATGCTACCATTGCTAAGGGTCCATCTGCAGCAAAAGTAGTTGAGCCCCTTTTCCTGTTACTATCTAGGGCAGAGTTTGGACCTGATGGCCAGCATAGTGCTTTACAGGTTCTTGTTAATATTTTGGAGCATTCACAGTGCCGTGCTGACTATAACTTGACATCTCACCAAGCTATTGAACCACTTATACCGTTACTAGATTCTCCGGCTCCAGCAGTTCAACAGTTGGCAGCTGAGCTTCTCTCACACCTACTTCTTGAGGAAAATCTTCAGAAGGACTCAGTGACACAGCAAGTGATTGGTCCCCTAATACGAGGTCTTGGTTCTGGTATACATATTTTGCAGCAGAGAGCTGTAAAGGCACTTGTTAGTATTGCACTAACCTGGCCAAATGAGATTGCAAAGGAAGGTGGTGTCGGTGAGCTGTCCAAAGTGATATTGCAAGCCGATCCTTCACTTCCTCATGCATTGTGGGAATCTGCTGCTTCTGTTTTAGCAAGTATTTTGCAATTCAGTTCTGAATTCTATTTGGAAGTTCCTGTTGCAGTGTTGGTGAGATTGCTCCGTTCTGGTTCAGAAAGCACAGTAATTGGTGCTTTGAATGCTCTTCTGGTGTTGGAAAGCGATGATGGTACCAGCGCTGAAGCAATGGCAGAAAGTGGTGCCATTGAGGCTCTTTTGGAGCTACTCAGATGTCATCAGTGTGAGGAAACTTCTGCGAGACTGCTGGAGGTTTTGTTGAACAATGTGAAGATCAGGGAGTCGAAAGTTATTAAGTCTGCAATCTTACCGCTGTCCCAGTACCTCTTGGATCCACAAACTCAAGCTCAACAGGCAAGGTTACTGGCAACTCTTGCTCTCGGTGATCTATTTCAGAATGAAGCTCTTGCTCGAAGTACAGACGCTGTTTCAGCTTGCCGGGCTTTAGTGAATCTGCTTGAAGACCAACCTACAGAGGAAATGAAGGTGGTAGCTATATGCGCCTTGCAAAATCTGGTTATGTATAGCCGATCAAATAAAAGAGCAGTTGCAGAAGCTGGTGGTGTTCAGGTTGTGCTGGATTTGATTGGTTCAAGTGATCCAGATACGTCAGTTCAGGCTGCAATGTTTATTAAGCTTCTCTTCTCTAACAATACCATTCAAGAGTATGCTTCCAGTGAAACCGTCAGAGCTATAACTGGTAACTCAACTATTTTATTTTCTCTCTTTTGCTATATTCACCAAGTTTTCATTATATTTCGCTTGGTGATTGTTTGTGGATAATGGATTTCTCTTTATCCTTGGCAACTTTCCCCTTTAAAGCCACTTCAATTTGCACTAAGAATGTTCTATTTTTTACATCGCTTATAACGTCGTCCTTTTCAGTTATGGTTGGTCTTTTTGCCGTAAATCTGCTTTCTATTGGCTACATGAGCCTTATTTGGTCAATTTTTTTATGCCTTAAATCTTCTCTGTGTTGGCTACATGGAACTTCTTTTATCAATCCCTATTATTCCAGTCCATGTTCTCTCCTCTATTGTATACATCTTGAATCCTTTTCCCTTAAAAAGAGTGTCGCATCTGCCCTTCTGGATACTGTATAGATCCACTTTTTCTCTCCCTTAAAGTCCTTAATGGATTTCGAGTCAGGAATAGAGCTGCGGCTTATTTGGTGTTTATATCAAATTCACCATATGATATTTAAAGAGTGACATGCCCAATTATGTGTTTATATGAATTCTTACTTTTCTTATCATTATTTTTCTGAGAAGGAATTTATTTGATCAGTGAAACTGATTGCAGTGGATATGATAGGGATAGCTTCAGAATTATGCATGTCGACATGCAAGAAAAATGTATAGGACTGTTAAAAATTTTACATTGCTGTTTAATGTTTGGTCTATAATATCATTTACGAGGCTTCTTGTTTGGTTGGTTTTTAAATTGATGCAAACACATTACTGGTAATTTAATCAGTTCTTTGGTCATGCAGCTGCAATTGAAAAGGATTTATGGGCCAATGGAACAGTAAATGAAGAGTATCTAAAGGCTCTGAATGCACTCTTTAGCAACTTCCCACGCCTGAGAGCCACTGAACCTGCAACACTTAGTATTCCCCATTTGGTCACATCTCTCAAGACTGGCTCAGAGGCAAGTCAAGAAGCTGCTCTGGACTCGTTGTTTCTTCTCAGGCAAGCTTGGACAGCATGCCCAGCTGAAGTATCCAGAGCACAATCAGTTGCCGCTGCAGATGCAATTCCCTTGTTGCAATATTTGATCCAATCTGGCCCCCCACGGTTTCAGGAAAAGGCAGAATTTTTATTGCAGTGTTTGCCAGGGACTTTAGTGGTAATAATTAAACTTGGAAACAATATGAAACAGTCTGTTGGAAACCCAAGTGTTTACTGCAAGCTTACTCTCGGCAACACTCCTCCGAGGCAAACTAAGGTATACTCGTGCTTCTGTGAAACCCATATTCTTTTTTCAGTTAATGTTGGCTTGAATTTTACAACTTCCTCCTATGAGAATCTGAGCCATAAAATTTCATATACATTTTGGATGGTTCACTATAAAAGACGCTCAATTTCCATAGTTTCATTACTATACATTAATAGGGTTGTTTTATTCATTTTTGAACATGGTAAACTATCTTTTTGACTATTGTCACTGTAAATTGATGTTCCGTTTGGCCTTTGTTGTTACATGTCCATATTTTTGACTTGATGATAGTTAAGATCCTGAATCATTTGCCTAATATATTCTGGAATATGTCATGTATATATAGTGCTGTAAGAATGATGTATGCTTCGAGATTGAGCCTTGTCAAAGTGAGACATGTTAGAGTCAAACACTTTCGAATTTCCTGGAAACATGTTCGCTTTCTGAATGTGGTCATCTTTTTGCAATAGAAATTCTCTAGTTTGAACACGTCTTTCACTTCTTAAACTTGTGCTGACACATAACGTATTAACCTTGAATCAGATTTTCATCTAGCATGACCGTATAGAGTTCTAAGAAAAGTTGCATTGAAGGTTGCTATAAACATTTATACAACATTTGATCGTGTTTTAACATAGAAAAGTTCAATTGAAAAATACTTCGTACATGTACATATGCATTTCTATCTAAGGACACAAACACTCACATAGATATATGTACTAGGCCGCTTCTTTTGTTTCCCTATGATAATAGGGTGATCATGTCCGGAAGTATAAGTTACGAAATTTCAACTAACACTAACAGAATAATTATCGTATTTAGTGTGGCTTTTTTTTTTTTTTTGATAAGTAAGAAATGAATTAAAAAGCACTCAACCGGGGAGCGCATCCCAATTACAAGAAGCCACTAAGGGCCAAGAGAAGCCAAAAAGTCTGCTTTCTCAACACTAGACATACAAGAACGTCCCTCAACCCAAGAAAACAGAGAAGAAATGATGCGATCCTTGATAGCCTCGATAGTAGATTCATTTCCTTCAAAGCAACGACAATTCCGTTCTAACCAAATGATCCACCAAAGGCAAAGGGAAGCGGTCCTCCAGAAAAGCCGGGCCTGAGACTTCATCCGAACCACACGCCAAATAGATAGCACCTCACGAACCGACCCCGGCATCACCCAGGGGACCCCAAACAGACCAAGAATAAGGCACCAACAATCATAAGTCACAGGGCAATGAAGAAGGAGATGATCAATAGATTCCGCATCCAGTTTGCATAGGAAACACCGGTTAACCGCATAGACACCCCTCAAACGCAAAGTGTCAAGAGTAAGAATGCGCCCCCAAGCAGCAGACCAAGTAAAGAAAGCAACCTTAAGGGGGGCTTTAGAGCGCCAAACCGCCTTCCAAGGAAAGCCCTCCACCACCTGAGGCGTCAAACAACCATAAAAAGAAGACACTGAAAACATCCGTGAGGGGGAAGGAGACCAGATCAAAAGTCCAACCCAAAGCCCACAGCTTGCCTATATAAAAGCTCCAGAAAACCGCAAACCTCCTCAAGCTCCCAATCCTGAAAAGATCGCACAAACTGAACATCCCACACAAGCCTGCCGGTATCAAGATGATAACAGTCAGCTACTGAGGCAAGACGATCACGAGCAATCCTAAACAAACGAGGAAAAGAGACAGCAAGAGAAGCCTCCCCACACCACCTATCAGACCAAAATCGGATACAGCGGCCATCCCTAACCCCAAAGCGTGTGAACGAGGCAAAAGGATCCCATACTCGCCTAATGTCCTTCCAAACCCCCACACCTCTCCGAACCTGTACCCCCCCAGAACACCAACCACCCCAATCCTCCCCGAACCGACAAGCAATAACCCTCCTCCATAGCCGGTCCCTCTCCATCCCAAAACGCCAAAGCCACTTCCCCAGCAGCGCTTCATTGAACGGGATCAACCTACGGATACCTAAACCACCATTCCGAAAAGGACGACAAACATTCTCCCATCGAACCAAAGACACCGGGTGGCCCTCTCTTCTCCCCCCCCATAAGAACCGCCTCTGAATCATCTCAATCCGCTGAGCCACTCCACGGGGAATCCGGTATAGAGAAAGAACATACGTGGGGATATTGGATAACGTACTCTTGACCAAGGTGAGCCTCCCACCTTTGGACAAATACTGACGCTTCCAACCCGCCAACCGCTTCTCGACCCGATCAATCACAGAATCCCAGCAGGCTTGCCTCTGACCAGAAGAGCCCAACTGCAACCCCAAATATGCCGTCGGAAGCTGGCCCACCCTGTAGCCAAGAGAAGAGGCTATACCATGAATATCATCCACCGCCCCAATCGGAATCAACGAACTCTTACATGTATTGATTTTCAACCCCGAAACAGCCTGAAAGCAAATCAAAATGCACCGAAGAAATCTCAACTGAGACACATCCGCATCACAGAACACAAGAGCATCATCCGCAAACAGAAGGTGCGAGACCTCCACAACATGCCTCGCGGCATCCCCAACCTGGAAGCCTCGGATCAACCCTAGATCAGTAGCCCGAGACATCATCCGACTAAAAGCCTCCATCACAACCAAAAAAAGTAAGGGAGATAGTGGATCACCTTGCCTCAATCCTCGGGAACAGCCAAAAAAACCCGTAGGCGAGCCATTCACCAGAACCGAAAACCGGGCAGAAGAGATACAAAAACCAATCCACCTACACCATCGCTCCCCGAAGCCCATCCTCCTCAATAGGTAAAGAAGAAAATCCCAATTCACATGATCATAAGCCTTTTCAACATCCAGCTTAACCAACACCCCCGGAGCACCGCTCAAAAGACGCGCATCCACCACCTCACTCGCAACAAGAGCAGAATCCATAATCTGACGGCCACCAATAAAAGCATTCTGAGAATCGGAAATCACCCCATTCAACACACCACTCATCCGAAAGGACAACACCTTAGCAATAAGTTTGTACACACAACCCAGGAGGCTAATGGGACGGTAGTCCTTAATGTCTTTCAGCTCCCCATTTTTGGGGATGAGAGAAATGAAAGAAGCATTAAGAGACCTGACAAAACAACCCTCCTCAAAGAAGGCCGTGAAAGTACCCATCACCTCATTCCGAACAGTAGGCCAGCACTCCAAGAGGAACCGCATGGTGAAGCCATCAGGGCCAGGCGCGCGATCACCACTACACAGCTTCAAGGCCCTCAGAACCTCATCTTCAGTGAAAGGAATCTCCAACCGGTCCCTATTAGCCACCCCAATAGCATCAAAAGGGAGACCATCCAGCCCAGGCCTCCAACACTCAGGCTCGGCGAATAACCGCTGATAAAAATCCGGAATTCCCTCACGGAGGGCATCCTCCGAGTAGCACAACGAACCATCAATGGTGATATGACCAATAAAGTTGGACCTCCTACGAGCATTCGCCATCCGATGGAAAAATTTAGTGTTCCGGTCCCCATCCTTAAGCCAAATGGCTCGGGATTTCTGGCGCCACGAGATCTCCTCCTGGATAGCAACCTCCTCAATCTCAGCCAAACACTGCACTCTGCGAACCATCGAAGCCTCAGAAACCCCACCAGTCAAATCCTCTCTATCAATACACTCGATCTCAGACATCAACACATTCCGGCGCCACGTCAGATTCCCAAACACCTCTCTGTTCCACCTAATAAGGGATAATTTCAAAGAACGCAACTTGGAAACCAAAATGAAACTCGGAGATCCGGAAACAAGAGCACCCGCCCACCACTCAGCAACCCTAGACTGGAAGTCCGTAGCACGAAGCCACATATTCTCGAACCGAAAGGGCGATTTCCTCACTGTTAAGCCCCCACAATTCAGAAAAATAGGAACATGATCCGAAGTAAAGCGAGAAGCAATCGTCTGGACAACATCCGGAAAGTGCTCCTCCCAGTCCCCAGAGACCAAAAACCGGTCAATCCGAGAAAAGGTCGGGCAAGCCCTGCAACTGGACCATGTGAAAGAGGTACCGAAAAGAGGGAGATCCAAAAGCAACTGACAATCAATAAAATCAGAAAATAAATCCATGGCTCTAGTGCGAGGATCCCCCGTAGATCTCTCCGAAGGCACACGAACCACATTAAAGTCCCCTCCCACACACCATGGAAGGGGCCACAAAGATCTAACATCCCCAAGTTCCTCCCAAAGCACCGGTCGCACACTGTCATCCACAGGACCATACACACCAGAAAAAACCCAGTCAAAGCCATCCTCAACGAGCGAGAAATAACAAGAAACCGAAAACATACCCTTACGGGAATCACGCAACACTGCCCACCTCTTGTCCCACATAATCAGAATGCCCCCAGAAGAGCCTACAGACTCCAAATGCACCCAATCCACAAACCGGTTACCCCATAAGCTCCGAACCACCCTATCATTCAGACGTTCCATCTTCGTTTCCTGCAAACACACAATATGAGGACTCCATTTACCAAGCGCCATCCGAACCACCTTCCGTTTGTCGGGGCTGTTAATACCCCGCACATTCCAAGAAATTAATTGTAGCTTCATTTCGAAACTAAAACAGCCCCTTCCTCTCTCCTCCTCCCTCCACTCCTTCCTCCCTCCCTCAAGGCAAACCCCCCCTTAGCCCCATCATAATTAACAGTACAGATGAGGCCCCTCAATTCTCTTTCCCCCTTCCAGGAAGAATGCAGACGATGAACCACCAGCTCCTTACCCTTCAACTTATCCTCCTCACCCTTGTCCATTGCCAAAGCCAACAACAGCTCATCCCCTTTCTCCTTACAATTGCCAAATGAAAGGCCCAAACGATCAGAAACATCAATAATATTTTCCACCACCCACTGTTGCTCATTAATATGAGAATAGTCCACCCCCACTGGTCTTGCACCTTCATCAACCTCCAATAGAGCTATGTTATCAGCAATAACATTCCTTTCAACCCCAAACCCACCACTAGCCTCACTACCCACAGTCTCATCAACACTCACAGCACCAGCATCAACAGTAACACCATCCCCCATCAACTCACTCACAATCACGGGAAGCAATCCCAATTCCTGAATGCCATAATCCATACTATCAGAACAAACGGCAGAAGAGCACGGCCCCCGCTCCATTGCCGTACCTGAACCAGTTCCGGCCAAAGGAGTACCCCCAAAATCAGTAGACAAACACACCCCACTGGCAGAGCCAACCTCTTTAGAACAAATCACCTGCTCCAGCTGAGAGGGAACATCCGAAACACAGCACAACCCCACCTTCACACCTGGAGACGAAGCCTTACCAGGCGTAACCAAAGACACATCAACAAACCCTTTACCTTTCTTCACCCATCCCCGCCTCTGACCCAGTCGCTGGCGATAGACCCTCGCCGAACCGCGTCGAACCCCTTTTGGCCATCGCGAAGCACCCAGAGACATGGGTCGACGACGTCGCGTCACCATGGTGAACCCGTCCCCATCCACTATCATTGGGACCGTCGTTACAGAACCCTGCGCCAAGGGTTTACAGAGCCCTACGCCAGGCATACCATGCAACCCAGAGCATACATTTAAACCACACCCCTGCTTGGCCGACAATAACAAAGAGCCAACGGGTCTTCTCCTCCCTTTCTCTATCCCACTTCTGTGCATCGATCCTGGCCTCAGACCATCACAGACAAACCGCCGCGCCATATGAGCCCTTCGCGACACTCCCCTGACAGCCACCTCCTTACCTCGTCGGCCCGAACCAGCTTCCGGACCTTCGTCAGCCCTATTTGCCCTTAAAGCAACAGCAACCTTCGACGACCCGCCATCCATAGCAACCGGAATCGAATTCCGATCCGAACCCTCACCATCGCGGTTCGATTCTGACAGAAAATGGTTCGGATCCGGGTCGGGCTCCATACCCGGATCCACATCTCTTGGATCCCCGCCGGGTTGACCCATCACCATACCCTCCCTACCCGAATCCTCCAACCCATACCCTGACCCAGTAGAATGGGCTTGAACCTTCAGTTTAGTTGCCCTATTATACACGGGCCTGTTGTTGTATACAACAGGGCCTACACCACCAGCCCCATCAAACCCACCATGAACTTGGGCCAGCTTATTTCCCACAGGCCCAATACCCTTCCTTGCAAAAACTGGCCCATCCCTCACAGCCCATTTCCCAACCCTACTTACACCGCACAACCCTTTCCTTACACTATTGTCAACAAAAAGGAGCTGCTGCTCCTGCCACTTGTCCCCCCATAAACCAGCATCTCCACATGCCACTCCACCGCCTCCCATCCCACGCTCCTTCCTCATGCCCCTACTTCTGTGCGCGACACGCGCGTCATCGTCCACCATACACCGCCTAGCACTAACACCGGTCATCCCCTTCCTCGCCTCAACCCTAGTTCCTTGCTTCGCCACCGTAAAAAATGATCGCATAGAAGGTTGAGCATATCTTCGATCGGACGCTACCCACCGGCGAATATCCAACCCTTCTCTCCACCCACTAGACTGTAATGCCAGCCACTCATTCTTCTGAAATACCAGAGTTCCGAAACCCCCTTCAAGACATTGAGTAGTCGCCACCACCGCCGTCGGATTATCATTCACCACTGAAACGCGAAAGCATACGGCATCGTCATGCACAAAGATATAAGGAGGGCTGGATCTACCGACAGTGACGATGATGGCCACTTCGTCAGGCCGGCATGGATCCACCTTCTCCAAACTTCTATAACCACCACACAAGTCTCCCACTCTTTTGAATAATTGTAGACAACAGAGATGCAAGGGAACTCCCTTAAGAAAAATCCGACGAACATCACTCCTTTGCCATGGCGGCACCGCCCCTATTCCGGAGGACCATGCATCCAACACCATTCGCCTATTTCCTCAGTTGCGTCGACCAGAGCCCAACACCTTCATAGCCACCTCCTTAGATGGGAAGCAAAACAGGTAGTAGCCATTATTGAGCAGAGCAACCGAAAAACCCGACGCCACTTTCCAGACCCTCATAGCCCATTCCTCCACCTTGTCCGTCTCTTCAACCTCTAAATCCTCAAATCGCCCCACCAAGCACGATCTCAGAAACTCTTTTCGCCGGCAAATGGACTCCTCGTCAACATAAAGCGACGGACCTCTTAGGGGGCTTGCCTCCTTAACCTCGCCACCCCAAAAGAAAGAAGGGAGAGCAGCGGCCTCCATGTAGGATCTCATTACTCAGACCAATAATCAAGAAAGAAAACAAAAGGGTGTATACAGAGGTCACCGGTAAGACACCGGCGACCTCAACAGAAAACACTAAAGAACATTCCTAACCAGCAGTCTTATGGTGATAGAGTCAATTTGACCAAAAAAAAAAGTGAGCTCATCTTGAACAGGTTGAGCTTGAGTTATGTCTTACTTTATCAAGATTTTCCGTGTCTCTGAAGGGCAGCAATGCTTTTATTAGCCCTTGCTTTGGTAATTAATCTTCCTTCCGTTTTGACTTGAAACATATTTTGGAAAATGTGTTCAACCTTGTTAATTGTTTTATTTCCTCTAGAAAATATCTATGAAATTCTTGGGGACAATGAAAGTAGCTGGCAGATCCTGGATATGACTTATAGATTATTTCCTTTTCAGTCATTTTCGAAATAAACACTTTGCATCCATATGCCGGACTTGGTTCTCCTTTATTCATCCATGTCACTATTCTATTGATTTTATGTTCCCTTTATTTCATTTCTTATTTCAAGTATATAAATGTCATTCTGGTCAAGTTTTAATCTTTGCTATTTTTCTGACTGCCTGCCTGCCTTTTCCTGCTAGATTATGAGGTTCTGGAACGTATTATGAGTAATTGACATAGGAGTTACAGATATATAGGTCTGCCCATTCAAAATAGCGATACGAAGCATTCTGGAACTCAATTTTGATTATAGTGACTAAGTCAGGAATTTTGAACCGTTTTTTTAAACGAAATTGCTTGAAGTAGTAGTTGAAGTTGGGGCACCAAACTTGGGAAAGCAATAGGGCTGCACACATTTTGTTTTGGTCTGGTTCTGAGACGAACTAGAACCAAACCGGTCCCAACAGTTTTAGAAATCTTGTAATGAACTGAACTGTTAGAACAACTGGAACCGACCCAAACTTGATCAGTTTGGTTCAGTTCTACGATTTTGAAATTTCTTAATTATGCGAGGACGCACATGTGTGTTTATACATAATATATATATACACACAACTTAATCAACTGAAAAATGATTGAAAATAATCTAAACTTGTAGAAGGTGAGATTTTCAATATACTATTATTTTATGTTTTGTGGTGTACTCGGCCCCAAACTAGAACTGAAGTGTTATCAGCCGAAATATTCTATCAAAAAACTGAACCAAACCATATGCTTTAGTCTGGTTTGCGTTGTAATATATATATATATTTTGCACTCCTAAAAAGCATGTTTTATAAGTCTAAGGTAGCCACTTAATGGAAACTGGGTGATGTGGGTCCCAGATGGGGGCCATGACTTGTGGATAGGTGTAATGGATGGATGCTTTGCGGTTCGACCCAAAAGCTTAAGCTGATAGGTGAGACTAACATCTACCTATTATAAATTCATTCATTTTTTCCATTCCTATCCGATGTGGGACACCTCTAACATTCTCCCCCATCCGAACCCGTGCAACGCCCTCGTTGCGGTCGAACCACCCTGCCTGCCCGACCTGGGGACCCGGACTCAACCCGAGTAGCGGCACCCAATGGGTGCTTGGAGTGACACTGGATCAAAGATTGGGTCTGGTCCTGATACCAACTGTAACGGGTGGATGCTTCGTGTTTCGACCAAAAAACTTAAGTTTATAGGTGAGGCTAACATCCGCTTAGTATAAACCCATTCACTTTTCCAATCCGTATCCGATATGGGACATCTTTAACAATAAGGACGAGAATGGGGCGGGGCGGGGCGGAGATCGGGCTCCACATCCCCATTCCCGTTTAACTTTGTCATCCCAATACCCGTCCCAAAACCGATTATTAAATGGGGCGGGGTAAGGCTAGGCAGGGGCGGTGCGGGTCGGGTTTTCACCATAAAGATAAAAAAAATTATGCAAATGAATATAATGTTTAACTTATTAATTAAAACTTTGAACTTATTATTAATTTACGAGTATCAAAGTAATATATGCAATTTTTTACATAGTTGAGATGAGATTATGGTAAGAAGAGTGAAGAGGTAAGGAGACTAGGAATTGGTATTGGGTGAAATATAAGAAAAATGAATTTGGAGATTAGGGTTTACTTGTAAGTATGTATTCATATAGGTACACAAGTATAATATATATAAATTAACAAGGGTAAGTATGTAATTCTCTAAGCGGGGCAGGGCGGGGTAACCCTCCCCCATACCCGCCCCGGAACCCGGCCGGGTTTTTTTTTCTTTCCCCATACTCGCCTCCATTTATTTAATCTGGTCCCCAAACCCACTTTAATCGAGGCGAGGTGGGGCGGTTCCCCGCTGGGGCCAAGATTTTTGCCATCCCTAGTTGTGGATAGATTTACACATACGTGTTTGTATGATTATAAATGCAAATGTAAGTTAGACATGGGTGTGTATGCATGTTAATGGAGACACACCAACACGATGTCTTTACATGCATCTATGAGCATATATAGTAATGTACATTTATATATAAGCACATAATATGTACATGTAATTGCATCTATATAATCATTGGTATGCTAGTACAGAATATTGATATTCACTGTTTGATTCATGTTTTTTGTGCATTTCCTGAAGTAATATATAAATGAATAAAATAGAAGGAAAATAATGTTTTTTATTTTGTTCATGTAGAAGTTTTTGCATGAAATGATTGATGTTTTAATCCATATTATAACTACACATTGATTTTTAAAAAAAAAAAAATTGATTTTTTTTTTATAGTATTTTGTATGTATTTTATTATTTTCTTATCTATTATAAGGATTCTTTTTATAGATACAGTTTGTGTTTTTCTCTTTTTATTTTTATTTTTAATCATCTTATGATCCTCGGTCTGATACTATGGCAATAATCAATTGCACAGGATCCTGATCCTAAGAAACATATCTTGTGATTAAGTTGTGTGAAAGTAAAGAGTGGTTTGTCGGGAAGAGAAGTGGTTGCGCAGGATATGGTGTCTCAAATAAACTATTGTTTCTCATTTAGAGATCTGTAGATTCTAAAGACGTCTTTCATGGTCTGGTAAAAAATTAATTTGTGATTTATACACCTTGTTGTTCTATTGAAGTGGCAGTGTCTGATTTGCCAATTGATGGGCAAGCTCTAAAAAACCTTTCAGTAATTTCTGAATCAATAGTCAAAGATGGTAATAATCTGACAATATTGAGCTTATTTATTAGTTTAGAAGAATTAATGTAAAACATCAATTGGCAATTTTGTGGACTCTCCTAAAGTAGTAGGTGAAATACCTGTGTCAGGTCACAGATTAGTCGGACCTGGAGATGGGATGTGTCCGATACTTTTGACAAGACAGCTACCTAAATGTAGCTCCAAATGATTCCATGTTGTTATAATATTACTTCGTGGCAGTGAAATGCATATTTTAAACACTATATTTAATGAAAAACTTTATTGTACACTTGAAGTAAAATAAAAACATCAAATAAAATGAATATTTAGCCATGTCCACGTGTCCTATTAGATATTTGACACGTCTGACACCAGGATACATCCCCGTGTCCAACACTTGTATTAAGAATTGAATTGTGGGCGCCAATTCTCCCTTCAGATTACTTGCCATCACATTTACCACTATTCTGCTATTGCTTTGACTCATTATGTCCTCCTCTTTGCCATTTAATTTCTCTTAAAAAAATTTGAAGTTTTTTCCTTGTCTCAGCAAGTATTTGCTTCGGTTTTGTATGATTCTTTTTGTACATATCCTTTCCAACTTTCTTTTTGTATGTTAAAGAGTAATATACGTAGGCTTTAATGTTATGCTTAAACTCACCTTATCCCAACTAAGCTTTCCTGCCTCCCCTTGCTGCCTTAACCCTTGTCTCACAAGTCCTTTTTGTTTGCTCTACTCAGGTTGTATCTACTGGTCCTAATCCGGAGTGGGATGAGAGCTTTTCTTGGTCCTTTGAAAGTCCTCCGAAAGGCCAAAAGCTTCATATCTCATGCAAAAATAAAAGCAAAATGGGGAAGGTAATGCGCCAAGAAATGGATGGAAGAAATAATTGAAACGGATTTCCTTTACCAACTGTTTTAGGCTTTTCTTTGATCTTCACGTAACCTAGTTTCTTTAACCTAATTGCAGAGCTCATTTGGAAAAGTTACAATCCAGATCGACCGTGTTGTGATGCTGGGGGCAGTTGCTGGGGAGTACACTTTGTTGCCAGCAAGCAAAAGCGGCCCCCCACGGAATCTGGAAATAGAATTCCAGTGGTCTAACAAGTAAAAGACCAACCATACTGATTTTCTTGGAAGTGCTGCAAATCTAAACTTAGGAACATGGTAAAGTTGGTTTTTTTTTTTTTTTTAATTTAATTTTTTTGAGTTTATTTTTATGTTAATGTACATATCCTGGTGGAGAATTTATTTTTCTTTTGGTTTCCTTAGGATTTGATCAGTCATTTGTTAAGGTATTCTTTTGTAATCTGTCTTGCTTCCATTCATTGGGAATGCTATGGGCTGAAAAGTTCATTAGCTTCCTCTTTTCATTTTCCTTTTTTGTATTGTATTTGAGTGCTTGGCAACTTGAGAAGAAATAGCAAAGGTTTCTGTTTGAACATCTTCTGGTGTAATACTTTGTAATTGATTACAGAAGTCATTGAACTTGTTTGAAGTATCTTCTACATTCAGATTCTCTTCTTCTTACTCAAATTCATTGCATTAAGTGACACATCCTTTGTCAAAATATTACAAAATGCTACACCAGTACTCACTCTGTCTAGTTTAGCATTTTCCATTAGTGGCCCACACACCCGAAAGCACTCATCGATGGATCTGTGAAGAAAATGTGGAGTCGAGTGATTGTTTGTGAAGGTAGGGTTAACATAATTTGTATGCGAAAGCAGTGCTCAACATAAATTAGGGTTCCTAATCGAAGCAATCGAATTTGCAGCAGAGACGAAATTCTGGTCTCTATAGTGCACTCCACATCTCTGTTGGAACCTTTGACATATTGAAGAAAAGCAATTGCAGTTGAGAATGAGATGATCATGATTTTCATGATCAACCAAACAATGAGGGCCAAAATTAGGGGTGTTGATGTTGGTCATACCAGGTCTGTCCCTAGTATTGAGTCTGTTATTAAAAATAGCAAGTGAAGCAATACAGCTGAAAACCCAGGAGCTTGTCAGAAACTATCATAGAAATACGACTTTTTTTAGAAAGTATGGGGAAAAAGGTCGGATTTCATATGGAATTACTAGAAATGTGATTTGAGGAAAAATAAATAAAAAATTTGGTGAGAGGCCACTATCACTAAAGTCACTATAACTAACCTTAAAAGTCACTATCACTACCGAAGGAAAAATAAAACAATAACTAACCTTACATGGAATGTACAAAGGAATTTCCCGTTCAAACCAATGTGAAGACAATATAATCCTTGGTTTTGGGATGGAACATTTCACTCTATTTTATTATATATGCTAAGTGCAAAGAATGTTTTTCGGAACACCTAGGGTTTGGATTTCGATATGAACCGTGACAAATTCGTTTAAACTAATGTGTGAACAGTGAAGATAAAAAGGAAAGTCGTCGAACCATCCAATAGCGGACGTAAAAAACATCTCAAAAATCACCTTAAGAAGTGCCCATTGGAATCCATCTGGTTCTAATTCCTTTGAAATTGGTTAAACTCACGTTCAAAAATGCTATATATATATATATACATGACTTATAACAAGACTTAACAAAATATGCAAAAAGCTCAAAGTCTTGTGTGACTTGAGTTTGTTTGGATTGGTTTTTCGAAAATTGTCTTTCGTATTTTTGGAGGAAAAAATTATTTTGAATGGTGTGTGACAAAATTTTTAGAACAGTTTATAGGCTTTGGAATTATTTTTTGGAGGAAAAAATTATTTTGAATGGTGTGTGACAAAATTTTTAGAATAGTTTATAAATTTTGAAATAGCGATTTGAAGAAGTTGGATAGGAAGTTAGTAACTTCTCAAAACGGCTCAACTTCTATTTTTGTACCTCCCTTATTGAGCTTAATTATGGAAATACTAAAGTAATGAACAACCATTTGGCTCATGACAAGTCCTCTAATTCATCACATGGTTTCATACGTCATGCTAGACATAAGCAACTAATATGGCATACAACCAACAACGACACGACGATTATAAAACATGAAAAATTAAGTGCAATCATATTATATAACCAACCATATTAATAGCATACATAAATAATTACGATGATAATATACTTATAAAAAATAATATCATACCAACCAAAATGCAATGATGACGCAACGACCATCAAAGATATTTACAATGTCACCCCCTAAGGTTTGGGTTAGTTGCAGGTAGATATTGATCAACGCATTATTTTACAGAGACACCCCCTAAAGTTTGTAAAGTGTTGCAATGACACCCCTTAGGGGCATAAAATAACTTTAGTATCCTTGATTATTTTAATTTTTATGTGAAATATCTAAGTTACCCCCATACCTAAACCCTACACTTTATCCATTACACCAACCACCCTCATAATCACACTCTTATTATTAAAATAATCTATAATAAATAAATAAGATATACAATATATATAATTTTATTTTAAATATAAAAATTCAAAATCATCAAAAATATTTTGAAAAATATATTTAAAGGTAAATTCTACCACTAAAAAAATTTCATCAATAATAATACTAAGAAAATTCCATTATTTAATTATTGCTCTTAATTTTTAATATATTACTATATAAATATTTCTCAAAATATATTAAAGGGTTATATCTAATAACCATAATAAGTATTTCGTATCTAATAAAATATTTATAAATTTTTATTTACGAATTGAATTTTTTATATATTTTTTTATACTATTGTCAATCAATAATTTTAATTAAATTTGATAATATAAGAGAATTTATTATTAAATATTAATTACTAATACTTACTATTATAGTAGGAATCTCAAAAAAAAATTTGTAACTTTTAATTTTAAATATAAAATAAAAATATATATAATTCTTTAAATAAGTAACAAGAGTAAACAAAAACATATTATAGAAAAATTAAATATGACTTTGATACTGTAAGTAGTATATAGTTGGGTTAACTTCATTTATATCCCATGAGGTTTGCTTTAATTTCAATTACATCCCTTTAGGTTTGAATATCTTCAATTACACCCTCTCAGATTTGATATTCTCATCACTTACACCCCTTAATGATGACATCATCCTAACCTTTTTTGTAAATGCCTAAATTACCCTCAATGTAAATCCTAGAGTTGTTTGGAAACAAGGATATGTAATTTTATCAATTTGACCCCCTCCAATAATTTAATAATTTAATTTGTATTAAATTTTCAAAATGTATATAAAATTCGAAAAAAATATATATATTAAAATTTGAAAAACTATTATAAATTCGAAAATAAATATAAAATTTTAAAAAATATAAATTTCAAATTTTATTATTATAAAAAAACATATTAAATTCAAGACAAATATATAAAATTAAAAAAAAAAACCATATAAAATTCAAATAATATATATTAAATTTCGAAAATAAATATAAAATTCGCAAAAAACATAAAAAATTTGAAACAAATATATAAAATTCAAAAATATATATATTAAATTTCGAAAAAAATTATAAAATTTGAAAATAAATATAAAATTTCAAAATATATATATTAAATTTCAAAAAAATTATTAAATTCGAAAATAAATATAAAATTCAAAAACCCCAACACCAACCCAAATATTCACAAACAAATATTTAATTTTTTTGAAAACTAATTTTTTTAATTTGTGAATAAAAATTAAATCCTAAAACCCCCAACTCAACCCCAAATATTTAATTCTTACAAACACATTTAATTTTTACAAATAAATAAATTCATCTCTCTCTCTCTCTCTCTCTCTCTCACTCACACACACACACACACACACACACACACGCCTGCACACAACACACACATATATATATATACACAAACACATATATATATATAGATCTACACCCCCCTCCCACTGCCGGCGCCGCCCCCTATTTTTGACTAATTTTCAAAAATGGCGGTGGTAATAAATTGATTTAAGGGTTGCTCGTGGTGGTGGTGGTGGATGATGGTGGTGGTGGTAGTGGTGACGGATGGTGGTGGTGGTGGTGGTGGTGGTGGTGGTGGTGGTGGTTGGGGTTGGAGTGTTTGGTTTGAGGGTTAAATTGATTCAAGGGGGTGTTTGGTTTAGGGGTTAAATTGGTTTAGGGATTAAATTGATTTAATGGGTGTTTGTTATAAGGGTATTTTAGACATTTCACACCATGAGGGAGTGTGATTGAAGATTTGCAAACCTGAGGGGGTGTAATTGAAGTAAAAGCAAACCTCAGGGGGTGTAAATGAAGATAACCCTATATAGTTTAGTTGAATTTAGTAATAATCAATATATTTGTTGGTGTAGTGGGTGAAGTGTAGGTTTAGGTATGAGGGTAGTTTATATATTTTGCATGTAAATTAATATAATCAAGGGCACTTAAGTTATTTCATGCCTCCAAGGAATGTTATTGCAACAGTTTACAAATTTCATGGGATGTTTCTATAAAATAATGTATTAATCAACATCTACTGCAATTGACCTAAATCTCAAAGGGTGTCACTGCAAATTACCATATATCCATATATCTATGATCAATTAATTGTCATTTACAATCAAATATTAACCAATATCGTGCTTAATAAATTATTCCTTTACACAAATTATTAAACCATGGAAGAGGCATTTCAGGCATTATGCATGTCTTACCTTGAAACTTAGAGACAAGGATTACTAGAAAATAGAAGGGTAATTTGCACTAAGACCCCTTGAGATTTCGGTCAATTGCACACAGAAATTGATTAACGCATTTTCGGTCCAACAACCCCCTGAGTTTTCATTTCTCTTGCAATGACATGCCCTGAAGGGGTGAAATGACCAGAATGCTTTTGAGTTGTCTCCCTTATTTCATGAGAGGAATATTTAGTTAGTGAAATTACCTCTATGCCCCAACATTAAAACATTACACATAACCCTCACCAATCACACTCTCTATAGGATCTATATCAATACCATATATATATACATATATACAGACACATATACATTCATATATATGTATATTTATACATACATATAAAGATGACAATTTAGCCCGACCCGATCGGGTTCCGACCCGCTCCAATCAGAATGGGATGGTTTGGTAAGTTTTTAAACGGGTTTGGTATTAAAAATCAAAATCCGAAACGGGTTCGGATTTTTTGTAAAACCCGCCTCGCCCTGACCTATTTACTTTTTTATTTTATTTTTTTATTTGAGTTTTGATTATAAACTAATAAACAATTAATTTAAATAAAGCAAATAAAGATAGATTTGAGATAGAAATAATAGAGATAGATTCTAGGGCATTTCTAACGCCACCACTATAGATTTATATTTATTCAATTGTAAAAGGCGATCCATCATATGTGAATCAGATATAGGGTTGCAACATTGTCAAACCCTAATCCCAAAAAAGGAACAATTCATCTGACACGGCTACAACCCATCTTCGGAAGAGCGTGACTTGTGCATGCTATCTATATTACTATAAACTACTCCTACAGTGCAATAAAATAAACTAAAACATGTCAATTTCACCTCCCCTTAGTATGACCTATCCAAACCTAGATTGCATGTTAATGACTGATGTCCGTCGGGGTGTGCTAAAAATATGTGTTAAGAATGTACCCTTATGACGGCTTAGGTTTTACCTATTGCAAGCGCGCAAGTCAATTGTAGTATAGAAACGACTTGTGAAAGGTTATCGATCCCATATAGACTAAGTCGTATTCTGAATTATCGTAAAGTAATACTCTCGAGTTGCTAGAAAAATATAGTTTGTTGGTTTTGAGATTGACTAACTAATTAACTATTAAAGCAAGTAAAGATAAATTAATACAAGAACAATAGAAACAAAACTAATAACCGCATAATATAGTTTGCAAGAGGGTGATCCATAAACTGTGAATCAGGTCGTACCACAAATAGCTAAATACGACCCCAAAAAGGATTACCATCAACAGGATTGCGACAAACCATCTCATGACTGAACGGACTAGTACATGCCAATTAAATTACTCTAATATATTCCTAATGCATGAAAATAAACTAAAGCATGTCTATATTAACTCGCAAAGGCATGACCTGTGTCAACCTAGGGTTTTGAGTTTTATTACCACCATTGTTGTAGAAAATCACAATTTGTTTAGAATAACCATGATTGTGTAAGAAAATATATTCATTCAATCTAAGACAAGAATTAAGAATAAATATAAGATCTTGTGTCAAGAATAAAAACGGTCACACATCTACAATAAATCATCACAGTATGGTCACAGCTTCCCCTCGTTACAATTGAAAACAAATAAAAGAACTACATTACTTGGCTAGGGTTTTCCTAGAAAATCCTAGATACTGAATTAGTTGCTCATGGTAGAAGGTGACTGCATCGTTGATGTAGAAACGCCTTCCATGATCTCTAGGTCTTGAATGACTCCTCCCTTTAAATGATATGATCTGAAAATTGGGTAGAAATAAGTCCCAAAATTATGTGGAGAGAAGTCCCCAAAATTATGTAGAGAGAAATCCCTTAGATTTGTAGCAAAACTTGATATTTATAGATAAAGCCAAGGGAAACCCTAACTTGTGGAATATGATTACCCTTTTTCGTAATTTCAAACCCAAACAAGAAAAACCCTAATATAATATGTGTATATTACATGTATAGAGGTGTTGGGGTCGAACGTAAAGTCACCCGGGTCAAAATGGATCAATCCGGGTCAAAATAGGATTTTGGCCCGAATATGAAATTTCCAACTTTTTCTACATGACATATCTCATTCTTTTCATCATATATGGAGCTACACACATTTTATGGAGGCATGTAATATATTGTTGGAAAGATGAATTCAAGATCTTGATGAAAGTTTTAAGAATCAGTCCATTTTGACCTTTTTGACCGAGATATGACTATCTGAAGTTGAGTGAAAAATGGTGCTGAAAACACTATTCATGTCGCAACTACACGCTTCAAATGTAGCTTAGCTACGCTTCAAGCATAGGGAGAAGCGTAGGTAGTTACACTTCAAACGTAAAAATGGCCATTTCTAGCCACTTTTAGCTACTGGAAGCATAGGGCATGCGTAACAAAATTCTCGGAACCAACTTTTCTTGATAATTGCTCCGTTTGAACCCCCTCGATATGATTCTTGAAGTTGCGGCTCCGAAAAATGACGTTTTCGCCATCCGGGAAACACTTTTCTCTTGAAAACACCTCTTTTGCTCTCTCTTTTGGATAGACACAAGCACTTCTTTAGTTAATTCACTAAAGTTAGCTCGTAATCTTCATTAAGCTTCTGAAACACGCTTAAACACACAAACGACATAAAAATATCAAATAACGGAATGTAATGACATATCTAGTGCAAGATAGGGGCCTAAAATGGACAATATTGAGCACCTATCAATGACCACCATTGTGTAGAAAATCATAAATTAAACATCCGAGTTCTAGCCCATATTAGATAATCATGATTGAGAAAGATTAAATATTCATTCAAGCTAAGACAAAACATAGAATAAATAAAGAATCTCATATTGAATTAACTCATCTACACAATCATCATATATGTGTCCTTCAGTTTCCCCGTTTATAATTGAAATAAATAAAAGGTCTACATTACTTGGTTAGGGTTTTGTTAAAAACCCTAGATACCGGTTTAGCCACTTATGGTAGGAAAAGACCGCATCGTTGATGTAAAAATTGCCTCCATAGTTGTCTTCTTCATTCTTTTATTCTCCTCCTCCTTGGTCTTCTAATTTACTCTGAATAATGTTCTCTTAAGAGCTTCTAAGACTCCTAAAAGGAAGACTCCTTGGTCCAAGATCAATGGTGAAAGACCCCCCAATGGAATTCTCTCTAATACTGGATTTAACCCTTTATTTATAGAGAAAAACTCCTAGTTGTATCGGGATTGCTTTGCCTTCAAATAAATCCTTTGCTCGTGTGAATTGATGAGAAAAAAAGTGAAATCTGATCAATTATGGTCTAAAATATGTTCAAAAATAGCATGGAGTGAAAAATAAGTCAAACGGGGCCAAAACAGGGTCCACCCATGAAGTTGAAGTCGGCCAATCTCGAGTAATCGAAGTTGATTTTCAGGTTTGTCCCTGCTGCACTGGTTTGATCATATCTTGAGCTATATGAGGAGTTTTTTTATGATTCAAAATGCGTTGGAAATCTGACTTCATGAGGATGAGTTTAGGCTTTTGAATCAATCCATTTAAAGTCGTTTTGATCAGGTTATGGTGGTTTGAATATGCTTAACTCTTTTAAGTGTTCGAGAACTCGATAATAATCTCGAGTTCTTAAAGTTCAAATTTTGAGTACTTGATGGGTAAAACCTCGAGTACTCGGTGATTATATGATGGCGCAATCATTGGCCCTCTTTTTCCGCACTATCATTGGCACTAAGGCGTGGATTTACCGAGTACTTGAAGTTGGTTTTACCGAGTACAGTAGTTATTCATGCTGATTTTTCTTATCTTGACTTATTTGCTTCGTTTCTCCACTCGGCTCCATTCCATTTCACTTGTATTGCACCTTTAACTTGTTTTTGGTCTATTATGGGTCATTTATCATCGGTTTCAGCTCTCAAACGGTCTTGAATCATTATTTCAGTTATTTCACCGAAATTAACTCACTTTACATAACATGAACCTGAAACATCTCAAAACACGTAAACTGGATAAAAGAACAAAGATAATGATGTATGTAGACTTAACAATACATAATTAGGGGCCTAAAATGTATGACATTCAACTCCTATCAACCATCTCTTCTTTTATTCGTAGGTGGCCTTGTGTCCGAGAATTGAGTTCCCTGATGTTAAACTAAGGTCTCTTGACTAGGCACTGGTGGAACTTTGTCCTTGGAATGATTGCCATCCGAAAAGCCTCGACTGTCGAATGTTGATCAATTATCAATTGAGGACATATCAATGTTGAATCTGGACAGAAAACTCTTGAGTGACTCTCCTTTCTCCTGGATTATTGTGAAAAGGCTGGATATTGTTACTTCTGCCTCTTATTGTCAAAGTATTGGGCAATGAAGAGTTCACACAACCTGTGCCAACTTTCGATGGACCTGGACAGTTGTTTCCTAAACCAGAGTAGGGTCGAGCCAGACAAACTGGCCGAGAACACCTTGCACAACAGGGCCTCGTTATCGACACAAATTGTCATCTTCCTCTGGACATGGTAGATATGCTCTGTCAGGTTTTTTGTTCCGTCATAGAGGGTGAAGTGGGGCAGCATGAACTTCTTTGAAAATGGTACGTTGGTTCTCTCTTGTGTGAAAGGTGACTGTTTTGAGATCTTTCAGCACCTCCTTCTGAAATTTGGTCATCATTTCATATAGCTTCTTCATGGTTGGTATCTTCTCTTGGCTAATCGTTCTGGTGGCGTGGTGGGAGGATTCGACCTGTTCTTCATCGTTCTTCTGGACTCCTCCGGTTCGCGCCTAGCGGTTGCCTTCGGACTCGTCGTTCTCCTCCTGACCCTGTAGGTGGTCGGAGGCTGCAGGTGAAGCATTGTGGTTTGTCAAGATCGGTATTTGAGCGAGCCTTGCCATAATATTGGTGTTCTGTTGTTTGAGGACGATGTTCCTCTCTTCCAAGGCTTCCAACTGATGTAAGATCTGATCATTAGCTTGGGAGGTCTCTCCTTGGGTACCATTGTTCGGAGGAAGGTTGATGTGGGATTGGGTTACCACTATATTTGAGGGTATATGATGGTTTCTCTTAACTCAAACGAAAAGAAGTGGGAAAAAGACCTTAAAAAGAGTTTTTGGTCTCTTCGCACAAACGACACCATTGTGTAAATGCCAAAAAATGCACAACACAAGAATGCCCTTTCTTATTAATCGTGAGATGTATTTATACAATTGTTGATAGGCCTGAAGCCCATTTATGATGAATACTAATCTCCTCAATCATGGGATGGTGATTGATCTTATCGGAGTGACTCTATTGGGTCACTATAATACCCCAAATATTGGGATTGATCCTATTCCTTTTCTATCATTAGTATACTCTCTAGAATATGCTTTTGTCCTTTCCCTTGATGAGCTCTAACCCATCAACATTCTCGCCCTCGTGAGAGCAAATTATTGGGCCGCAAACCCTGGCTTGTACAGTTGGACTTTTCAAAGTATGAAGTATAGAATTTTGAGGATGAAGATGCGCCAGATAGTTTGATCGCGCCAAAAGAATTTGATCGCATTAAGTCGTGGTTTAGAAAATAGGTCAAAAAATAGAAATTAACATGATATTTTTTTCTTTTTCCGAAAGTGCACGGGTCCATTGTAGAATAGTATAGCTTTAAAGAAAGGTTATCGAACCCAAGAGACTAAGTTGTACTCTAAATTTAATAATGTAATATTCTTGAATTGGAATGAGAATTTTATTTGATTTGATTTGATTTTTGATTATAAACTACTTTGACAAATAAATTAAATAACTTTAAAATATGGGTGTTTTATTTTTTTTGCACTTTGCCCTCCTCCATAATTAAGTTGTATATCATAAGGGCTTTCCAAGCTCTCAAAATCAAAGATGTGATAATGATGTAATTGTAATTTGCCTTTTTATTATTATATATTTTTTTAAGGGTAAATTACACTTTCACCCCCTCTTGCTTGGATAAATTACACTTTTTCCCATCTTGTTTGGATCATTACACTTTGACCACCTCTAAGTCATCAGCGTCTAATTCCGGTGACGATAATTGAAAATTAGTTAATTGCCCTGTAAGAATTTATATTTGGAGTCTAACAAATATTAATCATGTCAATATACGGTTAAAAGGTGTGTAGTGAAGAGGTGTGTTGGTTAATGGATCCAACATGTTCGTTCTTTTACAACCCTTAAGGAATGGTGATAGGTGCTCAATATTGGTAATTTTTCGCTCATATCTTGCATTTGTTATGTCTTTACATTTTGTTACTTGGTATTTTTATCCCGTTTGTGTGTGTAAGCATGTTTCAGGAGCTTAATGAAGAAACAGAGCTAACTCGATGAATTAACTGAGTTCGTGTTCATTTCTATTTCGAGAAAGGAATCAAGAGGTGTGCTAGAGCAAAGAAGAGCTACCAGAGGACAAAATGGTCATTTCCCGACATTATTATCGCACCGAAGGGCAAAAATGTCATTTTAAGACTTATTACTTCACCGAAAAGCATCGGGAGTCAAAGGCGATCAGTCTAGCTCAAATATGAAAAGACGAATTTTTACACAAAAGATGCATAATACCCTACGTTGTTAGAGAGAAAAAGAGGCAGATTGGACCTGAGCTCCGCTTTGGTTTGGACCCTATGCCCAAGCGTAGGTTAGGAGCGTAGCCTATGCCTTATACCTACGCCCAAGCGTAGGTCAAGAGCGTAGGTCCCACCTTGTGGCCACGTGATCCCTTTACGTGCTGAAGTTGTTTCAGAATTTTCCAGTTTTGTCCATGCTTCGATATTTTAAGAGATCGGTGATTCCAAACCTCTACATACAGGCTTATACACATTTACATGAGATTTTATAGAGATTATTCATGTATTATGAAATTACAGAAAAGGGCAACCATTAGGGTTTCCCTCACTTGTCTATAAATATGAGAGGGTTATGTTTAGAGAGTATTATATTGTTTTTGGAGGCTGGTCCTGGTTCTGATTTTCACCTTCATTCATAGATTTCTTCCATTGAAGAGAACCACTATTGAAGACCTAAAGATCCGGAGAAGAAGGCCATGGAAAGCATTTTTACACCGACAATGCAGATTCTCTTAGCCATGATCAACTAATTCGATATCTAGGGTTTTCTCGCAAAATCCTAGCCAAGTAATATAGTTCTAATTTTATATTCAATTGTAGAGAGGGGAAACTGTGACTATACTATGATGATTGTGTTAGATGAGAGACCGTTTTTATTCGTGATACAAGTTTATATATTTGAATTGATTCTTGTCTTAGACTTTTTAAATATATTTATCTTACACAATCACAATTATTTAATATGGGCTGGAACTCGGATGCTTAATCTGTAATTTTCTACACAGTGGTGGTCATAAAACTCGAAACCCACACAGGTCATGCCCTGACAAACTGATATAGATATGCTTTAGTTTATTTTCATGCTTTAATTTACTTTTATGCATTTACTTTTTGTTAGTAGTTGGCATGCACTAATCAATTTAGTCTTGAGATGGGTTGTCGCGATCTGGTTGAGAGTAATCATTTTTGTGCTCAAACTGCTGGCGCGGTGTGACCTGTTTCACAGTCAATGGATCACCCTCATGCAATTAAAATAAAATTTGGACTATATTATGCGGTTAATGGTGGAGTGAGGAAACCCTAGTTTTATCTCTCTGAATCACAACCATTATTTATCATTGTTTTCTGTTTTATTTTCCTTATTGTTAGATAGTTCACAAAATCAAACTCTTTTCGGAAAAATATAATTTAGTGTTCTTAGACTATTAAAGTGAACAATCTTCGTCTCTGTGAGATTGATATTTCCATACTCAAGCAAAACTATATACAATTGATCTGTGCGCTTGCAGAAGGGTAAAACCTAAAGTATCGTTAATGTGTCATTTTTAACCATATATTTTGTACACACCTGACACCCACCAAATTGTCCCAACCCTCTATAAATATATGGTAAAAAAGTCTGAAACTCATCGTTTTAGTATCACAGTAAAGGTAGAGGGTTGAAAAGCGTTCCTACACTGAATGGACTTCTACACAAATTGTTTCCGCTACAATATCTACCTAAGGAGTTTCCATATATGGGTATGTCTTCTATTAACGTTTATGCAATTAGAGCCATGATTTATTTATTTTATTTAAATGCTTACATGTGGCATCAGAGCCAACATGAACTTTAATGCTTAAATATGATTTATACATTAACAATAATGTTATTATCATATGCATGAAATTTATATATTATATATTGGTTGAAATGTGAAAGAGATTTGTTTTAATGGAATATAATTATCAAATTATCTATTTATCACACATGCATATGATATGTCCAAAGGTATATCATTGAAATTGATTAAATGAATATCATTGAAACAATGTCACAGGAGAATTTTTATTTCAACCAATATGATATTGGTGTCTGATTGGTCAACTAACACTAGATTGGTATTCATATCCTCTTTTGTCTGGATACTAAATAGTACATTCATCTGTAATAACCTTCATGGAATATATAAGGGTCTTGAAGTTACAGTTAATATTCACTGTTATATATATCCTACAGATGTGTTTATCAGAAATAATTTAAAAATAAATAAATAAATAATTATAATATATATTATAAACGCGTCAATGTTCATATCCCTCTGTCTTTCTGTCACCAAATGATACGGTGTTAATTGACAGTAGTATTCCATCACTGTCTATATGAAAACACTATGTTTAAGAGCATAGTTGAAGTGGTATCGAAGAGATGTATTTATGTGAAAGACTACAACTGGACAGTTAATTAAAAGATGTCAACTGGTATTAGTGGGCAATTTAACAATTGCAATGCTTCACTGCAATCGTAAGCAGTTGGTTAATACCGGTATTTAATTGCTCGCAGTACGCAGTTGTTGGTATACACCAAGTCCGTGACACATTGGTAATCTACTAAAACATTTATACTGATAGGTTAAATGCAAGACTAATCCAATTGGCCCAGTATAAACATTGACATCTAATATGTACGTTAAATGTAGTGGTTCACATTGATTAAATGATAACACAGTTTAATTTAACCACTATAACTTGATATCTGTTTTAGACATCATTGAAATCCGTACAATTGAGTCAATGTAATTTGTAACGGTTGGAAATTTCTATGAAATAGTGATATATATCCAATATTGACCAAGAAAATTCACCAAAAGTTCTCTGCAAAATAGTGTGATTTTTATATTCTCTAAATTAATTCATATGTTTTCATTTGAAATTATTTATCCGGACGTGTATAATTGAGATATATTTTTTGTGCCTTAATTGCATGCCAATATTATATGGTTATATCATGGTTACATTTATAATGTTTGAGAATATGTATGGCATGATTAATTGATAGTAATATCTCACAGTATGCTTTATTTGAAATTATACATGTTAAAATTATATACGTAAATATGTATGTGCCTCATGCATATTATAAATTATTGCAAATTATATTATATGTATATGTTATTTTAATTCATTTGGGGAATTGAATTATTTACGGATCCTAAGCATAAATATATTAAAATTTGATTGGGCGTTTAGTCACCAAAGTGGCACACTCAAGAGAATTTAAATGATATTTGTAAATAGTGACAAAATTATTATTTTGTTAAAGTAAATGATTGTGTTGGCGTTTAGTAGAGACGGTCAATGATCAAGTCCAAATGTGGGTTATTGAGTTTGTCCAACTAAGCGATTTGGGGTCATTAATGTAGTAAATGTAATTGATAAAAGTTATTTCCAAAGAAATACTAGTTGTCATTGTGTTTTCTATGATTAATTAGCCTTAAGGGTAAAATTTTTATCACCAGTGGGAGACTAGCATATAATAATTTTGGCCTAAAGGAAAATTATTATATGTGATGTTGATTCCATTCAGACTTAATTGGTTTGAAGCATTATATAATTAACTTTGGAAAGTTTAATTGAATTCCCCAGCAATTAAACTGTATGTGACCTAAATTATTCTTAAAATAAGTGGGAGTAAATTCAATATTAGTGTTAAATGTGGTGACAACGATAATATTATTATCCACGAGATTAAGTTATTTAAGTCTCGGTATTTGAGATGAAAGTATGGTGAAGTCATTTATTTGACATTAAGTTTCACCTAGATAAATCTCATTAGATTATTAGATTGTCAGGAAGAACCTACTTAGATAGAGTTCTAAAAGTACTTGACACATTAACACTATATGGTATGGATTGTACTCCATTGTAAAGTTGAGAAATAATTTAAAAGAAAATTAATAGAGCACGAATAGCTAAAAGACATATTCTATGTCTTTTTGGAACGTTGATGTATGCTCAAATTGTTGCATATAAGAAAGTGTTATTATAACATCTATTGTAGTAATGCTAAACAGATATCACAGTGATCCTGGTTTGGATCTAAATTGAGCGACAAAGAAATTTATAAGATATTTGGAAATGGTTTAATACTCTTGTGCTTTATCAAAAGACAACATGTCTTAAGTGGTGGAAAGGTTGACTTTGTTGGTTGTCACGATGGTATGAAATCCACTTCATGGGGTATTTATTAATTATCGGAAACATAGTTTATTGCATGTTATATAGCCACTATCATGCATATAATTTTTGTTACTCCAGGTTCATAGCTTCACTACAGTCTTGTGTTAAAGAAACAACAAGAGTCGAGGTTGGTCTGAAAATATGACTGTTAATACCTTGTTATGAAATTGAGGATTTAGAATCAGCTAGTGTCTAATGAGCACATTGATACACAACAAAAGTTGTTGTTCCCATAACTAAGTGTTTGCCGCATATGCTGTATCATAAACATGATTTTCCTCTTGACGTCATTGATTGGCTTAGTTAGTAGGAGTTTGTATTTGGCTCATGTGATTGACACTTTTATTTTGTGATCACATCGATTATCCTCATTATTAGATTTTTCATATTAGTGCACGTGTGTATGAAAAATCAGTTAATTTAATTGTCCGGTATTGAGACAATGTGTGTCCTTAATTGAGACACGGTTGGCATGAATATTGTTGTATTCAATATATGAACATGTAGTATATGTGACTTTGGAGTTGAGTGTTGTTGGTATGCGTGGTCATTGGAGTCCTATATCACCTGAAGATATAATGACGCCTTGGTCCCATATTAGTAATACTCAAAAAGGACTCCGAATGATTAATACAAGTAAGAATTAATTATTTGTTAGACTAAGTGGGAGAATGTAAGTATTTATATTTGTAGTCTAACAAATATTAATCCTGTCAATATACGGTTGAAAGGTGTGTAGTGAAGAGGTGTGTTGGTTGATGGAACCAACATGTCCGTTCTCTTACAACCCTTAAGGAATGGTCACAACCCTCTATAAATATGTGGTAAAGAAGTCTGAAACTCTTCGTTTTAGTATCACAGTAAAGCTAGAGGGTTGAAGAGCGTTCCTCCACTGAATGAACTTCTACACATCACAGATTGTTTCTGCTGCAATATCTGCATAAGGAGTTTCCATATACGGGTATGTCTTCTATTAACGTTTATGCAATTAAAGCCATGAGTTATTTATTTTATTTAAATGCTTACATGCCCATCATATTATATTATATTTTTATTAAAAATAACTTTAAAAGTTGTTTTACCCATTTACCCTTCAGTTTAAACTTAACCTAACCACAGTCAATCTAAACTAATATAAAACCTAACCCTTTTGTCTAAAGAAATCTTAAAATTAGCTTCATTTCAACAAAAGTCTGAGAGAGGGAGAGAGAGACGTGGGGGATTGATGATGGATATTAAGGCCATGTTTGATAGGTGATCTTGTCTGGTCTGGTGTGATCTGGTTTGGTCTGCCTTGTCTAGATTTTGAACTTAAAAGTCTGTTTGGTAAACAGTCTGATCTAATGGTCACGGTCTCACAAACATTGAACCAGACCATATTTGGAAAAACGATCTAGTCTGATCTTTTTGCTTTAAAAAAATGAAATTATTTATTATAATATTCAGTTATTATAATTTTTTCATTTATAAATATATTTTATTAATTTGCAATTTATATTATTATTTTTTCATTTATATATTAATTTATAAATATATTCTATTTATTTATTTATTATTTATTATTATTTAATTCACTTTATTTACTATTAATTCATTATTTAATTCATTTAATTTAGGGAAAATATCCCTTACCTCCCTTGAGGTAAGGTCTAATTGCACCCGGTACCCCTTAGTTTTGAAATGTACCAGTTACCTCCCTATGGTTAGCTTTTTCTATCACTTTCACCCTCTCCATCCAAAGTCAACGCGGTCAAAGGGGTAAAGTACCCTAAATAACCCTCAAATTCATATTACAGTTTACCCATTAAATTATTGAATTTCACATTGCCCCCACCCCAATGGGTAAATTATAATTTCACCCCCTAAAATTTGAAAAAATATATATAATTTGAAAAAATATATAAAATTTGGAATATATATATAAATTTTGAAAAAATTTAAAAAATCGAAAAAATATATAAATTTCGAAAAACATAAATAAAATTTGAAAAATATATATAAAATTAGAAATAAATATATAAAATAATAAAAAAACAAATTTGGAAAAAATATATAAAATTCTGAAAAAATGTATAAATTTTGAAAAACATATATAAATTTCAAAATATATATATATAATTCGAAACAAATATATAAAATTCGAAATATATATATATATATAATTAAAATATATATTCGAAAAATATATATAAATTTCGCAAAACATATAGAATTTAGAAAAATATTTATATAATTTGAAATTTTGATGGTTCAATCTTCCAAGCAAAAAACTGCATAATAGCTAGCAGAACCCATCATATCTATTAGAAAAAGAAGTGTTTATGATTTGATAGACTTCTCATCCTTTACACAATAAATATTAGAACACCTTCCTGTAATGTAGCCTTTTCAAAAATATGCATGTTTGAATTTGCAAATTAACCCATTTCGAATTTATATATTTGTTTCGAATTTTATATGTTTTTTCTAATTTTAAATATATATTTTTGAATTTATATATTTGTTTCAAATTATAAATATATATTTCAAAATTTATATATCTTTTTCAAAATTTATATATTTATTTTGAATTAGATATATATATTTTGAAATTTATATATGTTTTTCGAAATTTATATATTTTTTCGGAATTATATATATATATTTCAAAATTTATATATCTTTTTCGAATTTTATATATTTATTTCGAATTAGATATATATTTCGAAATTTATATATGTTTTTCAAAATTTATATGTTTTTTCGGAATTTTATATATATATTTAGAATTTTATATATGTTTTCTAATTTTATTTCGAATTTTATATATATTTCAAAATTTATATATGTGTTTCAAAATTTATATTTTTTTTCGATTTTTATGTTTTTTTTCAAAATTTATATATTTTTTTCAAAATTTCATATATATATTTGAATTATATATATATTTAAATTATATATATATTTTTAAATTTTAAATATGTTTTAGATTTTAGGGGGTGAGACTGTAATTTATCCATTAGGGTGGGGCAATGTGAAAATTCAATAGTCTAGGGGTTTATTATGGGTAATTTGGTAATTTTACATCTCCAAGGGAGGTAACTGATATATTTAAAAATTTAGAAGTGCTCGTGCAATTAGGCCTTACCTCAAGGGAGGTCAGTGATATTTTTCCTTTAATTTACTATTATTTGATTATTTATTTATTTATATTAGGGAAAATTACACAAATTACCCCTAAAGTATGACCTAATTGTAGAGAGTACCCTAACGTTTGAATAATATTAGTTACTACCCCTTAGAACAGCCCCAGTCACATTTGTGTGTGAATTTACTTAAAAACCCTTGTTTTATATTATATTTTAGGGTTAATTTCAAGAAACCCCCTATATTATCCAGTTTTATCAACTAACCCCCACGGTGTCAATTTTGCCCCAAAAAATTATAAATTTAAAAAAATATATATATTTTTCGCAAAAAAATTATTTTTCGGAGGGAGAATATTATTTTCCAAAATATGAATTATTTCGGAAAAAATAATATATATTTTTTGAAAAAAAATTATTTTCAGAAAAAACTCATATTTTGGAATATAGTATAAATGTTTTGCAAAAAAAATATTTTTTAGAAAAGATCATATTTTGGAACATAATAGTATATATTTTTTGCAAAAAAAATATTTTTCGAAAAAAAATCATATTTTGGAACATAATATATATTTTTCGCAAAAAAGTATTTTTCGGAAAAAAATTCATATTTTGGAACATAATAAGTACTTTTTTGCAAAAAATCATATTTTGGAACATAATATATATTTTTCGGAAAAAATTCATATTTTGGAACATAATAAGTACTTTTTTGCAAAAAAATCATATTTTGGAACATAATATATATTTTTCGGAAAAAAATCATATTTTGGAACATAATATATACTATTTCGCAAAAACAATATTTTTCGAAAAAAAAATTCATATCTTGGAACATTATATATAAATTCAAAAAAATTAGGGTATTTAAGTAATTTTGTATGCAAAATTGGAACATGCAATGATATGAGGGCAAAAATGGAAGTTCACTACAAAAACAGCCTTTATTGACCAATACACAAAGTTTCCGGCGTTGAGTTTGAACAAAAGGGGCTAAGTGTTACAACGGATGTGGTTTTAAGGATAGTTTATGATATTATTGAAACGTAAGGGGTACCGCGTGCAATAAGATAATAGTTCAGGGATACTTTGTGTAATTTTCCCTTTATATTATTATATTATTAATTTATTTATATTATTTATTCATATATTTATTAATTTTTATTATTATTATGTATTATTTAATTCATTTTGTTTATTATACATTATATTTATTTTATTTTTAAATATGTTTTATTTAATTTCTTATTATTATTTATTCATTTTTAATTATTTATAAATATAGTTTATTAATTAATTTATTATTATATTCATTATTATTATTATTATTATGTATTATTTAATTCATTATTTTATTTTATTTTAAAATATTTTTATTTAATTTATTATATATTTTATTAATTTATTATTATTATTTATTCATTTTTAATAATTTTGAAATATATTTTATTCGTTTATTTATTATTATTATTATGTATTATTTAATTCATCTTTTCTATTATAAATTATTTTTATTTTATTTTTCAATATTTTTATTTAATTTATTATTTATTTAATTTTAATTATTTATAAATATATTTTATTCATTTATTATATATTATTTAATTCATTTATTATTATTATTTTTATGTATTATTTAATTTATTTTGCATGTGATTATTATTTTTATTTAATTTTGGTTTTTGGTGGTCTTAATCGTTGGTCTCAAAAATTTTATTTTGGTTACCAAAATAAGACCATGTGGAACCACCAAAAAAATTAGTTTCATAAATATCACATTTGATTTTATTTGATCTGATTCCAAATTTTGAGACCAGTTCAAAATCATATCAGGTGAAACTATAACCATATATACCAAACATGGCCTAAGGGTTGGGAAATGGGTCTGCGTCTGTCGGGGAATGCTTTGCCTGTCAAATGTGCTTCCCATAATGGAGACAAATAAGGGCCCATATTTGAAGGCTAATAGTTGTAATATATATAAATATAGACATATATATCATCCCAATAATAATTTGATGTTTGAGCGCACTTGATTCACATATCTAGCCTTAGCCCTTGTTTGATCAGTGTCTGGTCCCAGATGATCTGGTATGATCTTGCGTTTTATGAGTATAGATCGTGTTTGGTAGCATTGGTCCCAAATTTTTGGTTCGATCAAATAAGATCAAATTAGACCAAAATGACCTCATTTCAGTCTGGTGGTCCGGTCTGGTCTTATTAATAAAATATATTTATAAATAATTAAAAATGAATAAATAATAATAAAAAATTCATAATAATAATAATAATAAATTAAATAAAACATATTTTAAAAATAAAATATAAATAATAAATAATAAACAAAATGAAATAAATCATACCTAATAATAATAAAAAATGAATATAATAATAATAAATAAATGAATAAATAATAAAATATATTTATAAATAATTAAAAATGAATAATTAATAATATAAATATAAATTAAATAAAACATAATAATAATAAAAAATGAATACAATAATAATAAATAAATATAAAAATAAAAAAATGGACTAAATAATAAATAATAATAATAAATTACATAAAACATATTTAAAAATATAATAAAAATAATAAATAATAAACAAAATGAAATAAATAATAATAATAAATAAATATAATAATAAATAATAAATAGATATAATAATAAATAAATATAATAATAAATAATAAGTAAATATAATAATGAATAAATACTTCATAATAATAATAAAAAATGAGTATAATAATAAAAAATTAATATTAAATTAATAAAATATATTTTTAAATAATGAATAAATAATTTATAAATAAAATGAATTAAATAATGAAATAATAATAAATTAATATAATATATTTATAAATTAATATATAAATTAATAAATAATAATTTAATAATATAAACAATAAAATAATAAAATATATTATAAAGTGAAGAAATAATAAATAAAGAAATAAATAATACATAAATAAATATTATAATAAATAGTAAGACCAGACCGCTTACCAAACAGACTTTTCCAGATCAGATTAGACCAGACCAGACCAGACCGGACCGGACCAGACCTAACCAAACCAGACCAGACCAGAAAGACCGCGTACCAAACATGGCCTTAATCTATCCAAGAATCCTTCTAAGTTGATTCAGCAAAAAGAATTGCTAGCATAGCAAAGATAATTTCAGAAATATTGTTCTGTGCGTATTACATGAAAACATGCACCTTTAGCAAACTATAATGAAGAAGGAAGGAAACCCATTTCCCATCTAGCTACATTATATAGATATATATATCATACAAGGGCACAAGGTCTTTCCATTAACTAAGGGTAATATAGTTAATTTTTTTCTAAAAATGAGATGGCATCATTTTGACCTGCGTTGAAAGTCTGATCAATGGTGAAAGTGTAACGGATATCCAAATTAAAGTGGGTCAAAATGTAATTATTCAAATTAGAGGAGACTAATCTATAATATGCCCGAACAAGAGATAGTGAAAGTATAATTTAACGTTTCTTTAATTGAAGCCCCATTCGTTCCTGCCTAACAAACAGACTGTTTCCGCACACAACCCCCAACCCAATTATTATTACTGCATTTAGCAATAAAATATAGTCTGCTGTGGCTATGGAAGCAGATGATGAGAAGCAGGTGGTTGTGATCACGGGCTGTTCCAGTGGCGGTATAGGCCACGCTCTTGCCCGCGCTTTCGCTGCTCAGAAATGCCTTGTGGTGGCCACTAGTCGGTCCCTGTCGTCCATGGCCGACCTGGACGACAATCCAAACTTCTTCCTCCAAGAACTGGACGTCTTGTCCGACCAAAGTGTCCACAACGTTGTATCCACCGTCCTCCGAAAGTTCGGACGCATCGATGTGGTCGTCAATAATGCTGGCGTCCAATGCATTGGCCCTCTTGCTGAAATCCCTCTTTCTGCACTTGAACACACCTTCAACACTAATGTTTTCGGTACTACTTTTTTTATATCTCTAGTCTTTGATTACGTGATTGCCCTTCCTTTTTTTTTTTCCTTAATAGTTTGGGTTAATTTATTTTTTGTCTGCCCTGCAGATTTTGTACCCAGATGGTAATTGATTTTAATTTTGTATCCTAGATGTTTAATTTATATACTTCTATAATATGGAGATCAAATTGTAGCTAGGGCTGCAAACAATCGGAGCCGAGCTAAATTTTGGAATGTTTAAGTTTGGCTTAGTTACCAAAGGAGTTTAAAAAATTGTGTTCGGGCTCGACTCATTTGCTAAGCAAAAGAGAGAAGCCGTGCTCTTAACAAGTCGGGCCTGAGTCACGAACTGCTCAGTTTGTTTGCGTTTATAATTGTAGCTGTTTTGATTGGGAGAGTTGAGAGTTCTGTTTTGACTAAACATGAATGAAGCTTAGACAGAGAGCCAATTGCTTAGTTTTACATACTTTTATTACTAGTGGTAAGCTATAACTTGAAGTCTACATTTGCAATCTGTTTGGCTTAATTAAAATTTGCAAGTGATTGACGGTCAATCGTTCGATTCTCTGATCAGGTGATTGGAGGAAATAAGAATCAACCTCCTCTTTAGATTCCGGGTGCCTCAATTAAGAGTACTTTTGCACTAATTCGAGGTTAACTAAGAGAAGAAAGCACAGTGTTTAAACAATCCATTACTATTCACCTTATTCTAAAATACCTGATTTGAAGTAATTGAAGGAAGCAGTAATGTATAGAAATATACTTGTATTCTTATTATTTTGATGAATTTAAGAAGAGTGATAAAACCGTAAGGGAAGTGATCCTTCTGTTGCAAAGGGAAACTAAATAAATTGTTTTCCCATATTCCGGCAGACACTCTTATTTTTGTGACAGTTATCAACGGTCTCTTTTTGAATCCGAAACTGTAGGCCCATTTTTACATCAGGCCCATCATACAAAGATTCACACTGGATCAACATACTTGATTTAAAGCCCTAATAGAAAACAAAGCCCAAACAGAAAATATAAGCCCATTTCAGGTTGAAGCTATTAAGGAAATGACCGTTTCAAATATATAGAATCAAAACTGACATAAGGTTTTATTATAGCAGTTTCTAATAAACATTAAAACTCAAATTAATGTAGATATTGTCTTTAATATGTATTAAAACCCATTCATGTGGGTAAGACCAGATTTCATGTATAAAAGAAAGGAAAAAGAAAGGGAAAAAGGACCCCGAAATTACTCCAATATATGCTGATTCTTGAATTTTTCTATTTTCTTCTTGCCATTTATTCTTTTCGTAGCTTCTGTTTAAATTACAAAGGTAAAGATTCGTTTGGAATCTCCGAACGGGTTTACACTTTTTGGCGCCGTCTGTGGGAAACTCGATTTCTAAAACAGAAGCTATTCCAAATGGCGGGAGAAACCACTACACAGCTAGGAGATACGACCGCTATCCTTCAGCGTCTGGAGGCTCTTGAGAAAGAAAATCAAGAATTAAGGCAAAGGTAAGATCAATCCGAACACCCAGAATTGCCTGTAGCAGGACGACATAATGTCCCCGATGTTGAAGAGGAAGACAATCAACATGAAGCAAGTTCAGCGAATCGAACAGCAGATCATACCCGTACCCAGCCAATCGCAAATGAAGCAAATGTCAATAATCGTGCAGTACCGCTCGACATGGTGACTCGGCTTCAAAAGATCGTGAACGAACAAGTAAAAGATCTCAGAACACAATCACCAGCCGATCTGGCCATCGAAATGACAGCCAAAATGATTAAATCACCGTTCAGCCCCGAAATACAACAGGCGAGAAGACCAGATAAATTCCGAATGCCAAAATTCATTATGTTCGATGGGATGCAGGACCCAATTGAACACCTCTTTCATGTGGAGCAAATGATGACTCTCGATATGGCTGATGATGCACTAATGTGCAAGGCTTTTTCTACAAGCCTAACAGGCCCAGCTCTGTTATGGTTTAGGCAGCTGCCCGGCAGTTCGATCGATTCTTTCCAAACACTGATGGAAAAATTCCTGGCCCAGTATTTCGGAAACAGAAAACAGAAGAGGACCATTTCTAACCTGTTCACGATGAGACAAGCAAAAGGCGAAACGTTGAAGAATTTCCTTTCCAGATTCAATTTGGAAATGGGAATGATACCCAGTTGTGACCAACCAGCGACAGTGGAAGCTTTCAAGGTGGCTATCGAACAAGGGACCAGCTTCCATAGATCCTTGGTGAAGTCAACGCCCCTCAACATGGGTCAGTTGAATTCACGGGCACAGGGATATCTGAGATTGGAAGAAGACGAACAAGAAAGAGGTCACCGCTCGGCATTGGTCAGTGTGGAAAGCAAGTCAAAGGAGAGGATAATCAAGAAAGCAGATAATACGAGCAACCAACGATCGGCTCCGTACAGGCAACAGGAGAGGAGGCCAAGGTATGACATACCTGAAACTCCACTCCGAACAACTTTGGCAAAGTTGTACAACGAGAATAAGGCGAAGGGTATTTTTCGCCCACCATTTCCGCTGAAAACGCCTCCTGAGTTGCAGGACCGTTCGAGGCACTGTGCTTTCCACAATGATTTCGGCCATTTAACCAATGAATGCAGACAATTGAGGAGGCAGGTGGAGACCTTGATAGCCAAAGGAGATTTGAAGGAGTACGTGGACAATGGACTCAAAAATTTTGATCGGCCGAAACCCAATAAAATTGTGGGTGGATAGCCGGTAAAAATTATTGACACAATCCATGGGAAGCCAGAAGAGGATGAGGAGAGCCGTTCGGTTCAACGTTCGTGAATGCGTAATGCCAATAAGATCCGAAGGATTGGGGAGGTGAATGTAATTAGGAATTACCCAATTCCAACAATATCATTCACTCAGGAGGACTTAAGACGCGTGCAGCTACCATATGAAGATCCACTGGTAATTTCGGTCATAGTTTCAAATTGTTTAATTAAAAGGGTGTTAGTTGATCCAGGTAGCAGCACGAACATCCTGACCAAATCAGCTTTCGAAAAGATCGGCATCAGCACGGAGTTAATCAAACCAACAGCCAGTCCGCTGGCAGGCTTTGATGGAAAGAGGATTTGCCCGATCGGGATCCTGAATTTGCCTGTGACAGCCGCAAAGCGAACGTTGACGGAAAATTTCATGTTGGTGGATATACAACCCTCCTATAATCTGATCATGGGTAGAGGTTGGATTCATCGGATGCAAGGAGTTCCTTCTACTCTACATCAGGTGATGCGGTGTGTTGACCCTTCGAGAAAAGGGTTTGTCGATATTCAAGGTGAACAAGTGGTGGCGAAGGAATGCTATGCCATCATATCCAGAGGTTTGAAGGGCGAAGGCTCTGAACAAATGTAGCAATTACCGAGCCTCCCTGATCAGACTGACAAAGATGTAAAGGCCGAAGAAGATACCATCACAGTGGATCTGATCGTGGGGAGCAAGGGTAGGACCACCCGAATTGGAAGAGGACTGAATTCTGAGGAAAGGAACGAAATGATTTCTGTGTTGAGATCAAATATTGATGTTTTCGCCTGGGAACACAGCGACATGCCTGGGGTTGACCCAGGAACCATGATGTACACATTAAATGTTCGTTCCGACGTTCAACCCGTACGGCAACGACCCAGAAGGATCGGAACCGAACGAGGAAAGTTTGTAGCTGAAGAGGTCAGCCGATTGCTAGATGTTGGTTTTATCAGAGAAGTTCATTATCCGGTGTGGCTGTCCAACGCTGTCGTGGTACAAAAGAAGAATGGGAAATTCCGCATGTGTGTAGACTTCACCAACTTAAATAAAGCTTGTCCGAAAGACAGTTTTCCCTTACCCAAGATTGATCGCATGATCGACGCAACCACAGGATTCGAACGTCTTACCTTCCTGGATGCCTATTCGGGATACAATCAAATCCCAATGAACCCGAAAGATGAAAACAAAACAACATTCATTACCGAACGGGGAACCTATTGTTACAAGGTCATGTCGTTCGGTCTCAAAAATGCAAGTGCGACTTATCAGCGGCTGATTGAGAAGATTTTCAAGACCCAGATTGGAGAAACGGTAGAGGCATACATTGACGACATGGTTGTTAAAAGCCAGCACGGGAATGATCATTTGAAGCACTTGGAGGATGTGTTCGCATCCCTGCGATCGTACAAAATGAAGCTAAACCCGGAAAAATGCACTTTTGGTGTATCCTCCGGACAATTCCTGGGTCACATTGTTAATAAAGATGGAATCAAAGCAAGTCCAACACAAGTTTAAGCATTGATTCAGATGAAGGCACCAGAGTCCCCAAAAGAAATCCAGGTACTCACAGGAAGACTAGCGGCCCTTAGTCGGTTCATATCCAAATTATCAGATAGATGCAAGCCGTTTTTCGACGTCCTGAAATCTAAGAACATGATTGCTTGGGGTGAGAAGCAGCAAGAAGCGTTCGATCAGCTAAAAATCTATATGGCAAAACCGCCGATACTTACAGCACCCAAAAATCATGAGTCCCTGATTTTGTACTTAGCAGTTTCACTGAACGCTGTCAGTTCAGCGTTAATTAGAGACGATGGAAACAGACAGTACCCAATTTATTATGCGAGCAAGACATTGCTTGACGCCGAGAGAAGATATTCGAAGACAGAGAAAATCATCTTGGCATTGGTCCAGGCAAAACGAAAGTTACGACATTACTTCGAGTCCCATCCGATCAGAATCCCAACTACATTTCCGATCAAAGCAATTTTGTCAAAGCCTGACTTCTCGGGACGAACGACAAAGTGGTCAATAGAGCTGAGTATGTTCGATATTACTTATGAGCCACGAACATCTTTAAAAGGTCAAGCTGTGGCGGATTTCCTCCTTGAATATGAAGCAACTGAAGATGAAGCCGGCGACGTAAATCCAAGGTGGTTGCTTTATGTAGACGGATCAGTGAATAGTCTGGGGGCAGGAGTGGGGATCGAACTTATATCCCCAGAAGGCACCAAATTGCAGCAGTCGATCAAACTGTCCTTTGGCAGTTCAAACAATGAGGCTGAGTACGAAGCCGTTTTGGCAGGGTTAAGGTTAGCAAAGGAGCTCGAGATCAAAGAATTGACTGTGTTCAGCGATTCCCAGTTAGTTGTGAATCAAATCACAGGACGTTATAATACAAGTGAGGAAAGGATGTTGCAGTATAAAAATGCCGTTCAGGAAGAAATGCGAAACTTTCAAGTAGTCACTTTTAAACAAATTCCAAGGACAGAAAATCATGGGACCGATCATGTAGCAAATCAAGCATCCTCAGCAGGAGACGATATGGTCAGATTAATTCCGGTGGATGAATTATTCACCCCTTCGATTGGGAAAAAGAAGGAAGTATGCGTGATACCGTATGAGCCAAGTTGGATCGATCCAATCCTTGAGTATTTATTGATCAGCGTTCTACCTGAGGATCGGCGGGAAGCAGGGAAAATAAGAGCAACCTCTACCAAGTATTCAGTGATCGATGGCTATCTATATCGCCGATCGACAAGTGGGCCCTATCTACGATGTTTGACACCATCTGAAGCACAAGAGGTACTCAAGCAGTTGCACGATGGAACTTGTGGAAGTCATGTTGGTGGAAGATCTTTATCTCATAGAGCAGTAACACAAGGATATTTCTGGCCGTACATGATCCGGGACGCGGAGGAATACGCAAAAAAGTGTGACAAATGTCAGAGACATGCGCATATAATCCATCAACCAGCAGAGCTTCTCACAGCAATGGCCTCACCTGTTCCGTTCGCACGATGGGGAATGGATGCGGTCGGACCATTAACAAGGGCAACATCAAATCAAAAGCATGTGCTTTTGGCAACAGATTATTTCACTAAATGGGTGGAAGCAAAGGCTTATGTAAGAATCACTCACACTCAAGTGATAGATTTTATTTTGAATCATATAATTTACAGGTTTGGAGTGCCAAAATAAATAATGATGGACAACGGCACAAATCTGGACAATCAATACGTTCGGGCGTTATTGGACGAGTACGGCATCAATCAGAATTTATCGTCTGTCAGCTATCCGCAAGCAAATGGACAAGCTGAGATAACGAACAGAACGATTTTTGCCGGGATTAAAAGAAAATTGGAGGGGATCGAAGGAAAAGGACGATGGTTAGACGAATTACCGACGGTCCTCTGGAGCTACTGAACGACACCTCGCAAGCCAACCGGGATGACTCCATTCGCAATGGTTTGGCAACAGATTATTTCAAAAGTGACTTGCTGGACGGAAGAGATGCGAATACTTTCTCGTTTAGATATTCAACGCGTTCGACTGTATACAAAACATGGGCATACGATCAACAAACAAACAAGTACGAAGATCAAAGTAAAGTAGGCGAAATTTGTAAAGTACGAAAAATACACTTGTCAGGATTTTTGAATCCACACTTCAGTTTCTTACATATACCGAAGGTCCTTGGCAAAGGATATGGGCCGGACGCATCCACCCTCCAATTTCCCCTAATTTTCACCATCTTATCTTTCCACTCCTTCTCAGAAGAAGGATTGCCTTCACAAAGTTTCAAAGTTGAATGGGGGTGCAGATGGTACCGACCGGGGTTTTTTCTGATCTGATCGACTTTATAACAAAGCAAAAGATCACCCAAACCTAGGTTCAAACCTCGTTCGTGATTTAGAACGAGCATAACAGATAAAACCCTGAAGAAATTAGGGTTTACTTGCAAAGGGGCAAGTCCTAAAGAAAAAAAGATATAATGATAGAACGGATGCAAAGGAAATCTAAGAACGGCCAAGTGATGTGCAGAGAACAAGGCTTCGCCCGGTTCAACTTCTTCGTAAGTTTTGAAGTTTAAATCAGAAGAATACTCAAAAATCAAAACATCCTTTGGTATATCAAATTCAATTCGGCACCTATCGGCTAAAGACAATTTACGTAATTGTTTTCGGGAAAGTTTCTGGGATTTTGGTTCAATCAAATTGGGGGCAACCTCAGAGGAAGAAATAACAGGGGCATCATCAACAACCACTTTTAGAGAAGGGGTTCGGCTACTATCGCTACTCATGATGCTCTTGATTAATGAAAGAAATGTGAAGGACGGAAGAGAAAAACTAACCTCAGGAAGTTCTTTGCTGGGAATCGTCTTCAAATGGAGTGAATCTGCTCTTGTAAATGGGGAAGAAATATTGAAGGAAATAAGGAAAGTGGCAGTTACACATGGCTCTTCGAATTCCCACCCTATTTCAAAAATGAAATGGGCTTGGGAATTGGGGGCAAAGTGTAGGCCCATTTTTACATCAGGCCCATTATACAAAGATTCACACTGGATCATCATACTTGATTTAAAGCCCTAATAGAAAACAAAGCCCAAACAGAAAATATAAGCCCATTTCAGGTTGAAGCTATTAAGGAAATGACCGTTTCAAATATATAGAATCAAAACTGACATAAGGTTTTATTATAGCAGTTTCTAATAAACATTAAAACTCAAATTAATGTAGATATTGTCTTTAATATGTATTAAAACCCATTCATGTAGGTAAGACCAGATTTCATGTATAAAAGAAAGGAAAAAGAAAGGGAAAAAGGACCCCGAAATTACTCTAATATTTGCTGATTCTTGAATTTTTCTATTTTCTTCTTGCCATTTATTCTTTTCGTAGCTTCTGTTTAAATTTCAAAGGTAAAGATTCGTTCGGAATCTCCGAACGGGTTTACAGAAACCCTCTTGTTATACGCCTTTACTGCCATGTTCTTTGGTGATGGTCTTCACCCGTAGATTTAGTAACTTCATCTTTGCAACTGATTTGCTTCCATCTTTGCACGATTGCAATAATCCACTTATGGGACCATAAAGTTAGAAAATTTCATATCTCCTGAAATTGTTAACTCCTTATATAAAACCAACACTTTGAGTTCACTCCTATACTCTCTTACAGCTACTTGTTTCCATTACTAAGAACATATGCATCAGTAATCTTTGGCACCTGGCTAAGAATAAGATGTAAATTATAGTACTATAAACATAATAGTAGAGACAGAGGTTTTCATACTTTTATGACTCTTGAGATCTAACTGTAGCTGTTCTGATCAAGCCAATTAAGGGTATTTAGACTTGGCATGAATTGCACATCTGCAACCTTAGACGGATTTGAATGCTTGGTTTCATGTACGTTTTTTAGTTTTTTTTCCACACACACCCATATTATCTCCAAAGAGACTTGAACCCCTCATCTTCCCTATTGGAAGGAGAGGTTATGCTCGGTTTCATGTACTTTTAGTTGAGCCTTTTATGCACTTTTAGTACTAAATGATCAACATGCTTGCGAAAGGATCTCTTTCCTACCGAGGCGTGCAAAGTCCCAATTAGGTCAGTAGTTGGCCAAGTAGCTGATAGATGCAGTAGCTATTAAGAGCCGAAGGCACTCTACCTGGGGTTCTATAGCCTACACATGCCTTTAGGGGAAATTTCGTGTGGCAACGTTCAACAAAGAGTTGAATGCTCATTCTTACATACTTTCAGTACTAACTTTTGTCTTAAATTCAACATTTGCATCCTTAGCCAAAGAGTGAATGCTCCATTTTACATGCTTTTAGTCACTTGAACATAAATATCAGATTTGCGACCTTAGACGAAGAGTACTGTTTGATTTGGGTGGTACATTTCCGGTTGAGTACCGTCTAGTCTCCGTTGGACTAATCCTTCAGTTTGCCGTAAGGTGAATCGCTTGTGCTTTTGATCGGCTTCCACAGATCTTCGATGTACAAAAGATCCTCCATCTTTGATTTCCACAATGAATAGTTGGATGCAGTCCATTTGATCATGTTGCCGGATGTCTCCTCCATTTAATGTGCTCAGAAAATTAATTTCCAAAACCGTAGCTCTGATACCACTTTATTGGAAAATTACACTTGTGGTTTTTAACTATTTAATTTTGAAGGTATAAGACAAGACTGGTTGTGAAGGGATTCAGACAGAAGAAGGGAATCGATTTTGAAGGAATATTTTCTCTTATGGTGAAAATGTCCTTGTTTTGAGTTATTCTTCGATTGACAACTAGCTTGAACCTTGGAGATCGAATAATTTGATATAAAGACTACATATCTATATGGTGATCTAGATGAAAAAATCTACATGGAAGAACTTGGAAGTTTCAGAACCAAGGGAAAAGAGAATTTGGTGGGCAGATTGAGGAAAAGTCTTTATGGACTCAAGCAAGCGCCCAGATAGTGATATAGAAAGTTCGACTCATTCATAGACCAACATAGGTACAACGGAACCACTGCAGATCACTGCGTATTTGTTAAGAAATTTTTTGACGGAGATTTTATTATTCTCTTGGTATATATCGATGATATGCTAGCTGTTGGCCATGACATTAGCAAGATTATCAAGCTAAAGATCGAATTAAGCAAGTCCTTCCCCATGAAAGACTTGGGGACGGGCAAAACAGATTCTTGGAATGCAGATCTCTCGAAATATAAAAAATCACAAATTCTGGTTATCTTAAGAAAGGTATATTAAAAAGATTCTAGAGAGATTCAACATGAAGCATGCTAAACTAGTTAGCACTCCCTTACTATCACTTTAAGCTCAGTAAGCAATCATGTCCAACAACACTAGAAGATAAGAAATCCATTATGAATATCACATACTTATCATCAGTTGGAAGTCTCATGGATGGTTTGTACTCGACCAGACATTGCTCATGATGTTGGTGCGGTTAGCAGGTTTCTTTCAAATCCTGAAAAAGAACACTCGGAAGTTGTTAAGTGGATCCTCAGATAGTTGCTTGAGCTTTGGAGGATTAAATCCAAGTCTTGAAGGCTATGTAGACATTGATATGGCAGGAGATCTTGATGGAAGAAAATCTACATCAGTATATTTGTTCACTTTTGCAGAGGGAGTTATATCTTGGCAGTCCAAACTGCAGAAGTGTGTTGCCTTGTCTGCGACTAGGGTAGAGTCTATTGCATCCCTGAAGTAGGAAAAGAGCTGTTATGGATAAAGTGGTTCCTTCAAGAGTTTGGATTGAAGCAAATGAATTATGTGGTGAGTTGGGACAGGCAAAGTGCTATAGATTTGAGCAAGAACGCCATGTATCATCCTTGCACAAAGCACATTGATGTCATGTATCATTAGTTACGTCAAGTAATTGAAAGAACCCATCAAATATGTTGACTAAAGTGGTTCCCAAAGACAAGCATGAGTTATGCATCAAGATGTCGGGAATGCACTCCAACTAGAAGTGCATGGTGATATCTCTCCTTATGGGTGGAAGAGGAGATTTGATGGGGTTCACTCATAAATGTGTATCAATATGCACATGGTATGTCTCTAAATGAGACAAATGAAAGTTGCTGCAAAACGGTGCCGACGAAGGAAGTTTCAACAACTGCGGCCAAGTTGGTACAGATCTGCGGCTATTGCATGCGTGGATGGATTCACCACACAACTTTTCCATATTTCATTTGTCTCATTTAGAGATATACCATGTGCATATTGATACACATTTATGGGTGGACCCCATCACGTTTCACATGCTTTTAGTAAACACTTGAACATAAATATCAGATTTGCGACCTTAGACGAAGAGTCAAATGCCCGATTTTACATACTTTTATTACTAAGTGCATCATAGCTGTTCGGGTTAAGAGAATCAAAGGTGTGCAGACTTCACGTGAATTTCACATTTGCATCCTCACATAGAAGGGTGATTAGTTGGGGTTTTTATACTTCTGTAGCTATTGAGATCTGACATTACAATTTTTACTCAATGGCATGTTTAGGAATTGATGCAGCTTCTTAGAGCCCCTTGACATAACCACCTTTGACTTTTTAGCGTTCCACTTATCCAACTAGATGGATCATGCTTAGGTACTAAATTGCCTGAATAGTGAAAGAACAATACCTATTCCTAAAAACGACGTTGCTTTAATTCTACCTTTTGAGCAATGTCGCCAGAAAACAGGGCACATGAACTGTTTAAATTTCTCACATGACACTGGTTATCTTGTTAGAATAAAAATGGTTTCTTTTTCCGTGTCACTATTTCCAGTTACAAAACAACATATGCCAGTAGCATGTGTCTTTGGCATGCTTCTTTTTGGTTCTCAGAGGGACACTGCTACTCCAAATTGAATAATGCTCTCAAGAGAGCCCTCTCATGACAAGAGTATGAGCTCTCTATTTATAAACCACTGGATGTAGAGTTTTCATGATATGTGAAACGTCAAACAAATATTTCTGTCCATCACTCAATCCAACTGTCAATAAAGAGTCATGAATCGCCATGACATAACTCTCTTGATGCCATTACTCCATTTATTATCTGAAATTTTTGAGAATCTGTGTAGCAATTGTCAGCTGATAACATAGATGCTGGTGCCAGTCTGCTGAATCCAAACTTTTAAGAATGTTTGTCCATCAGTTATCATATTTTTGTAACAAGTGGAACTTTTTCTCTTCTAAGTTTTCTTTATTTCTTTGAACAACTCTTGCTTTAGAGTCTGTGATGATAAAAGAGTATTTTTTAAATTTTCACCATTTTTATAGTGCATCAGTTTGGCCTATCCAGGTTTTGAAGTTATAACTGCTCCATTTTAGCAATTACGAATGACAAACGGCCTTAGGACTGAATTACATGGGATATAATGCTTGGAAAAGAAATCCAGATTAAGGTGATATGCCCATCTAGCCTGACTATGGTATCATTCAATCCAACTCTACTAAAGGCGTAAGGTGGACTTGTTTTTAGAGTTGTTTTCCATGGCATATCAAGCTTAGTGTATATCCATCTGCAAGTTGTAAAGCTCAGTTCAAAAAGGATGTAGCTTACACTTCTGACTAAATTTGAGCATCAACTCATCATATTTCCATCCGTTGATTGCTGATTTGATTTTCTTAGACGGTTATGTTATATATGAACGACTAATCTGCTGCATGCAGATTGAATTTACCAATACTTCTGACTTCAAAATTACAGAGGCCTGGAACACATCAGTAATCAGGGGCTTGGCAGAAATCACATATCTCTAAATACTAAAAGCTTAAAAGCTCAGTAGATGCACAGGATATAGGTTTTCTTTCAGCATTAGGTAAGAGTAATCCTGGGAAATGGTGTGAAGACCCACACCTCTCCTTTGTTTCAAGCCCAAAATTTTGTACCTGTTTGAAAAGTATCCTACAATTCTACCATTTTTCAAGGCCATTTTCGGGACAGAGACTGGCACTGGCGCCACTGACACCTCAACTGATCTCATAGACTAAAAGTATTTCAATCAAAAAGATACTTTGTCAACATTACATTTATTGTGATAAAGGCTTCTTTCTACAGTAGTAAGCCACTCCTATCCATGATTTTGTTTTCCATCAAAAGGTTGAAAATGAACAAGTGACATATTATGGTGTTTGGAGGTAAGAATCTGTTTCCACTTTTAGATTCTTCCAGAAGTTTCCTCTAAAAGGAAAAGATCATCAGCCTTAAAGTGTATACTATGAAAAGATATAGTTCATCCTCTGATATATGAAGCTGGCTCATGGCTGAAGCCACATTGGATCCATAGCATTTCTAAATCCCGAATTGTCCTCCAGTGGATAAAAATCCATGTTCCTTCTGCTTTAAGATACACAATAATCATGTGCACTAATCCTATTTTCTCGGTAGAATATAAATACTTATGTTACGTTTTTCTTTAAACATTTATATGTGGTAGTGTTTAACATGGTATCGAAGCATACAAGGTTTTGGGTTTAAATTATACTGCCACCCTGATATAGGTTGTTGATAGTTGTATTGGATTGGTATCTAGCTACTTGTGAGGAGGCATGCTAATAACTACATACTTATGTTAAGTCCTCTCTAATATCTAATTCGCACTTGTCCTCTTTCTACTTTTGAGAGGGTTTTATCATTAACTGATTGCATGTCTAGCTTGCTTTTATGGACATAGCATAATTATTTTCCTTTCCGCCTGTTATGATGTTATTTATATGGATGCATAGGTTCCATGAGGTTGATTCAAGCTGTGGTTCCTAACATGGTATCTCAGAAGAAGGGGAAGATTGTAAACATCGGAAGTGTAACCGTTTTGAGCCCTGGACCTTGGTCTGGTGCTTACACTGCATCTAAAGCTGCTCTGCATTCCCTCACTGATACCTTGAGGTTTGTGGAACTTTGTTGCCAATATTGATTCTAATTGGTAATTTGGTAGTATTCTAATTTTCATCTTTCAAAACCACCTCCACCCCCCACCACTGAAGTCCCTCAATAGAGGAGTAAATATTCATTAGGATCCGGGATACACAACTGCAAATAAAGCTACTCTTAGTATGAAGTGGTAACTCAAGGCTTGAAAAATGCAAGTACCTCGTTTCTAGAAATTCAAGTCTGCTTCTCATCTGCATCAGATTGAAGGGAAACCACAACCAAAAAAATAATAACAAATAAAAAGTAATATAAATAACGCGCACGCTCACTCACTCACATACAAACAACCTCAACTTACTACTTGTTTGATTTGAGGTCACAAAAGTAACTGCCTTGCCTTCTGGGGTACCGCCAAGCTCTTCCAGTTCTTAGCTTCATTTTTTTGTTTTTTGTTTTTAGCTAGATATATGTTCTTTGATACTTGGCCTGTTTAATTCAACGCAACTGAGCATTTACTTCAATACTCTGATATTAATTGTAACAGTTGTTTTCTTGTACCTTTGGTGAATTTATAATTGACAAAACATATTGTCAATTGGAACGATATATATGCATGTCGGAACGAATATATGGTTCTCTTGTCTCTACCCAACATATGCTTTGCTTCTGACATCTCTAATTCATTGAGAAATCGTACTGGGATTATATTTGAACTTCCATGTTGAAGCTTTTCTGGTTTTGTGATCTTTGAACCATTTATATCGTGATGCAGATTGGAACTTAGACCCTTCGGTATAGATGTTATAAATGTTGTACCTGGAGCTGTGAAGTCAAACATCGGGAATTCTGCTATAGCCAGCTATAGTCGGATGCCTGAATGGAAGTTATACAAGCAATTCGAAGCAGCAATCCGCGAGAGGGCCTACTTCTCACAAAGCTCTAAAGCAACTCCTACAGAAGCGTTTGCAAAGGAGACAGTAGCGGCGGTACTGAAGAAGAATCCGCCGTCTTGGTTCTCTTCAGGCCAGTACTCCACCATAATGGCTATTATGTATCATCTGCCACTGTTTTTAAGGGACTTCATAATCAGGAAGGCAATGAAATGTTAGGGCATGTTTGGTTGGTGTTTTGCTTTCGATCCTTCTGCTTCCAAGTGTTACGGTACCACTGTTTGACAGGAGAAGCATGTTTGGTGACTGGGTTTTGCTTTGCAAGTAGTAGGAAGCAGAAAGCAGAAACGCATGCAGTTGTTTATACAATATATAGAGTGAGCTTTTGAAGTTTGTTTTGAATCATGGTTGGGGAGTTTGATTTTTAACTACTCTAGATATTGAATTAGTTCTTGGAACACAGACTAGTAAAATATATAGAGAAAAATATGCTTCTCATTTATTGCAAATCCCACATTTGAGTAAGTAGATTCCAAGCAAAATTACCTTGTCATCATTTGCCATTGTTCATGATTTTATGAATAGTTTAAGAAAAAGCTATATTGCAAGAGAATAGTCTACAGCTGTACCAAATTTGGAAGAAATCTTGAACTATAAACGAATGTAGCAGGACATAATTGTAATTAAAGTTGATTTTTTTTTTTGTGATTATGCTTCTTACAAGCCCTTGATTATATATAAATCCTTTACACTATCAGAGACAAAGAAAACATGAAAGTTTGATAATTATAATCTAGGAAATTAAACTTCATCGTCCTTACAAAATTGTAATAAATAAATACTGTAATCCATTGATTACAACCACCATGTGGAGAACAAATCACGAGCAAACTACTATGGTGAACCACGGTAAAAAGGTTATTTCAGACCACCCTTCCTATCCGACTTTGGACCCGGACTTCGGCCTGGGGTGCTTGGTGTGACATCAGATGAAAGACTGGGTTTGATTTTGATACCAACTGCAACAACGGATGGATGATTTGCGGTTCGACCCAAAAATTTAACCCAATGAGTTAAAATAACATCCACCTATTTAAACCCCATTCACTTTACTCATTTAAATCCCATTCACTTTCCCCTTTTTATCCGTTGTGGGACACCTCTAACACTAGCCCCTAAAACGGCAATGTTACGGTGCTTAAGAATATGGTTACTTTGATTCCATTTATGTGTGTAAGTGATTTGTATGTGTTTGTGTGAAAAACGAGTTAAATTCTGGAGATTTGAGTTCGGAGTTAATGTTCGGGCTTCTTCTCTCCCTCCCAAACGAGGACGTCAAACTGTACCTCATCTAAGCCATTGGAATTTCCCAACACGACCCTACCATCAAGAAACTCATTTTACCCTTAGAGCACCCCGCCTTTGCGGCAATATCAAAGCCAGCCTTAAATACCCTGAGCAAATGTCACTTTGCAATGTTTTATGTTCTCTCTTTTTTTTCATGCAACATAATGATTCCTTGTGAAAAAATTAGCAGTGAGATAATGAGAGAGATATCGTCGGGAAGAGCTACACAGTATGATAAATGACAAATATAACTGTTACAAACTTAAAAGATCAATGTATTTTTAAAAACAACAAAGAAGTTGTAAAATTTTCTAATAAAGTAAATTATATTTATTAAAAAACTCCCAGTTACAAGGACCAATAAATCAATATTCATTTTTTGAGAAAAAAATTATTCTCTCTGTTCCAAATTAATAATCCTAGTTAAATTTTTTGAATTTTTAAAAGAGTATATTTTATTGTATTGATATTTTTTGCCCTTGTGCAATTAAGAAAAGATAAAAATTAGCGGGTTCCTGTATGTTTAAACTTAATGGAAGAATGATAGTTGTAGAAAGTGAAAAATTATCGTATTAATGTATTGTGATTCAAAATGTCGAAAGATATAATATTTTAAATTACACCCTCTCTAACAGTTTAAATTTTTATAATAATTGAGTAGTTAACATTGTATCAAAGTCAAATGTCAAATGAAATAATTAACTAAAATATTAGGAATCACCTACCACAAAATAAGTAATTTTGATAAAAAAAGGTTGGAAAATATCTGGAGTGTATCGAATTCATTGAAAACGATGTAGTAGTGTAATACAGACAAACGTCATGGGCAAGTGCAACAATGCAGTTTGTCCCACACAAAGCATCACCTATCTCTCTATCTTTAAGCAGTCCTAGCATCGACAATACAATAATCCAAGTATCTACATTCACACATAATATATACATATATATATATAGGTATATAAACAATCCTCTATATATACCATTATATGGTGTCATAGATACACAGAAGCCATGGAATCCCCCAATGGACAGTCACAGGTGGTTCTGATAACGGGCTGTTCTACCGGTGGAATTGGTCACGCGCTGGCACGCGCCTTCGCGGCAGAGAAATGCATGGTGGTGGCGACGAGCCGGTCGGTGTCGTCCATGGGGGAGTTGGAGCGGGACCCCAGGTTCATGGTCCAAGAACTGGATGTGCTGTCGGACCAGAGTGTGAACAAGGTCGTGTCCAATGTGCTCCAAAGATTGGGCCGTATTGACATACTTGTCAACAATGCGGGTGTTCATTGCATTGGGCCTCTGGCTGAGCTGCCTCACTCCGCTATTGAACACACCTTCGATACCAATGTTTATGGTACACCATTATTCTATGTTTTTGTCTTTGATTTATTGCATTTATGTGAAAATTGGGTTCACATATATACATATATGTAACGAGAGTGAATTCGGTTCTAGTGCCGTTCGGTTCAAATTCTAATTCCAAAAATAAAAGTATGACCAGTTCGGGTTCTTGACTTGTGTGACTAAACATAATGGATTATATATATATTTTTTAATACTTTTTACTCTTTCAGTGGGGCTGCACTCTTTCGGTTTGTTAGAAGAAATGATGTTTTGATAATATAATAATTGAGAAAATATAATAAAGACAATAAAGACGAATGAATATTGAATTGTATTATAAAGCATATTGAAACTATATGAATTACAATAGAGATGACCCCTATATATAAGGGAAAATGTGTGGTGAACAAGTAAATTTGGTGCGGGGAACAAGTCAATCTAATTTAGGTAGGAGAGTGGAGAATAAGACAATATAAAATGGGATGACCTAACTATCTAGATGGGCTTAGACCTTTATATATTCTAACACCCCCCTCAAACTCAAGTTGGGAAATAAGAGACCAACTTGAGTTTGGAAACCAATTATTGAAAATTTGACGTCGAACGGGGTGTTTTTTGACTTCACAACGAATGGGGTTCACTTCGTCTGGGTGATTATGATTATGATTCTGAGTCTATTGTCTAAGTCTGATTCTGAGTTTGATTATGAGGCGAAGATCAATCGAGAGAAGAAACAATGATTGATCGATGATGAGATTAGATTTTCTCATGAGATGAGAAAATAAGATAGAAAGAACCCAAAACGGGTTTGATTCTCTAAACCGATGAGATGAGATTTTTCCAAAATGGGTTTGATTCCCTAAACGGATGAGATGAGATTACCCAAAACGGGTCTGATTCCCTAAACAGATGAGATGAGATTTCCTCCCCTAGAGGAGAAAATAGAAAGTGCCCAAAATGGGTCAGGAACCCAAAAAGGGTTAGATTAAGATTTTTCCGTTAGACGAGAAAATAGATTTAGATGAGACATAAAACGGGTCAGATTGAGAATTTTTCCACGAGATTGATTTTCTCATAAGATGATAAAATAAGATAGAGAGAATCCATTGGTTTGGATCGTGGAATGTGAGAGACAATTAGGGTTAGGGTTAGGGTTCGAGAGAGAGAATTGCAGGTGACTATATATATATATATATATATATAGATACAGATTGAGAGAGAAAGATGAAAGTTGAAATGAGTTTAGTGGCGTGAGATTATAGAGGGCAGAAGAGAAGGAGAGAGATTGAATTGACAGTCTAGGATTTTCATTGAGGATCACCGCCGGGGATGGAAGAAAAGTGCCATCCCTGACAGAGATGACGAAAAACGAAAAGAATTATCAAGAACCGATAGGCTCTGCTACCATGTTAGAAGAAAGGATGCTTTGATAATATGATAATGGAGAGAATATAATAAAAACAAAAAAGAAGAATGAATATTGAATTATATTATAAAGTATATATTGAAAGTATATGAATTACAATAGAGATGACCCCTATATATAGAAGAGAATGTGTGGTAAACAAGTAAACATGGTGTGGAGGACAAATTAATCTAATTTAGGTAGGAGAGCGGAGAACAAGACAATATAAAATGAGTTGGGCCTAGCTATCTAGGCCTTTATATATTCTAACACGGTTAAAGCAGTTACTCACACACACTGCTACTAAAACTCGCATTCTTGACTTGGAACACCCATTTAGTGCTGAATGTACATTTTTAATAGAGATTGTCACTATTATTTTTCCTAATAATTGGGGTGTTTAGGGCTTTGCTGACTAAATTATGGGATACAGAGGGATTGGGTAAATGTTGTGGCCCGAATTATTTGGAGCTAGTTAGAATCAAATTTGAGACCTAATGTTTCTATAGGCACCGGACCCAAGTATATTCCCCCCACTAAACCCACCCGTTCGGGTTAGAGTACACATGAATAGACATATTCTAAAATGGCTACTCCAGCAAAACTCCCTTCATGTTGGTGGATTCCACCAATGCTTATGAACTAGAGGCTGCAGAATAACACTTACAACACTTCCCTTCATGAATTACTTCTATACTTTGCGTCTATTTTCTTACAATTAGCGGCACAATATACTATGAAATGAGGCGACTGGTCTCATCCTAGACTAGTTGTATATCCCTTAAACTGGAAATTGTTGGATGAATGTCATTGGTAGTTTGACCATGTTTCCATCTCTAACATAGGTCATATACTCTGATGTGCATTAGGTAATATATATATATATATATATATACCATGTACCAACAGTGTTGTATCTTCTTCATGTTTTATGGTCCTCTGATCCTCAATGTAGTGGACTATTATTAGAGGTCTGTCTCACCCCAGATCCAGATGGGAGGTGAAATGAGTAAAACTGGGTTGACATTGGGCTCATCGACAACTTAAAGTTCTTGATCGAACCAGGAAGGATCCGACCCGTAACAACCATGCATAGTCTACGCATGACAACATTATGTGAAAATCAAACATCACAACCTTCTCTACTTGCTGCTATATTACACTACTGAAAAAGAGCCTCCTATAATGCTCAGTCTCAATGAGTGAAACATCATAATCTTCTCCACTTGCTGCTAGATTACACAATTAAAAAAGGGGCTCGTATAGGCTTGTGACTAGCAGTCCCAATTAGTGCCACTAGAACTAGTAATTAACCCCATAATTCTTTACAGGTGTGACTAACAGCAACTTATTGTCCTAAGTGCCAATGCTGATTGCATGATACATCCTGGCGCATTTCAATTCTTTAATGAGACACTATTCGACTTGTATGTTAGTTTCGGTTTCACCATCTCTACATACTGTAAACAATTTGTACAAACCTTCAACCCCTCCCTCCTGAAAGGTCGTATTGCATTTTAGAATACACGAATCATCCACAGAGGGCATACCCTTCAAAATCACATCAGATAGCTAAGATATGGCTGATCAGTGCAGCAAAAAAAGGAAAAAAAAAAAAAAAAGAAGACGAAATTGACCACTAGGCAAAGGCAAAAAATGGAACTTAATCGCAGCCCTCCAATTTGAATTTGTGCAATAGTCAGTTTGCTACTGGAATTTCACAGCACTTGAGCAGGACATGGTGTGTGTTTACAGTTGTTCAAAATGTACATCTAGACAATTTGAATAACCGATATTTAAACAATTATTGTTGTTGTTCAAGTACTATCGGTAGACAAAATTGTCTATTCCTTCAAACTGCACTACTAGAGTTGTCTTGAACTGCTGATCACCACTTGATTTCTTTCTATACTACCTGCTAATTAATTATTGCATTTTACGTGATGGATATTCGCACTGGAAAGCGATCAAGGTCAGCACTATTGTATGTTATCAATTATTGCAACATAACTTGGAGCAGACTAATGAGGGCAGTCCTGCCCAGTGAATTTTATTTGTCTGTGTTTAATTTTGGTAAAATAAAAGTGTTGCTTCCCAACAAAATCTATTGAAGCAGTTTGAATGTATTATTTGACATTGTTATATATTTTGGTTCTAGTATGTTTATTGACTAAGTATGTGATATATATATATATATATAGGTCCGATGAGGTTGACTCAAGCTGTGGTTCCTCACATGATACTCCGGAAGAAGGGGAAGATAGTAAATGTTGGAAGTATTATTGCCTTGTGCCCTGCACCATGGGCTGGTGCTTATGCAGCATCTAAAGCTGCTTTGCATTCCATCACTGATACCTTGAGGTTAGTGCATATATTAATTAATTTTTGCTCATTTCTATTAATTGGTTTATAGTTTGTTCCTTCCATATATGAAATTCCCTCCTCTCTCGTCTCCACGAGAAATTATAGAATACATGTCACGTGGTATCCCCAACCAAACAGCAAAGGGATTAAAAAGTAATATAAACAAATAAGACTGAGCATTATAGGAGGCTCTTTTTCAGTAGTAATACACTTCGTTTCTGATTGGCTGAGATGTACTATTTTTACGTATGCCCAAATGCTAGCAAGTACGGATTAAAAAATAATATAAACAAATAAGAAACACTTTTTTTTTTTTTTTTTTTTCTTTTTTAAAAAAATCGCTATCCATAACTCATTAATTTTAGCTCACTAATAAATATTCTAATTGCCCTCAACATCTTCATCTCGCAGCAAAGGTAGGGGTGCAAAGTCGCCCTCAACCCTTAAATTTTTTTAATGAACTATCCTGAACCATATAGTTAGAAGCAAGTTAATTCCTAATTTTTGCCAAAAGGAGCAAAATTCCGGATACCACTTTCCGGTAGTCCGAAATGCAAGCTTCCAAATTTAACCCCAAAATACATATATTTTCAGCTCAAGTTTAGTTGAAGCGCCCAAAAAACTATTAGTAACTTGCAAATAAAAAAATTTAAATAAAGGAGAAAAGATAATAATGAAATGATATTTAGGGTGGGGGAAACATGGAATGATAGTGACTCTTTGCCTGCCTATCAAGTCGAAAGTGACGACACAAGTGGAAGAAATGAAACTAGAGGAAGACCAATCTGGATTAGCATATGATTGGGGAAAAAACTTGCATTCCTTTGCCTAAGCCTAAGCAGTTGAAATTGAAAGGGGACGTAACCGAAATGAAACAAGTGGAAGACCAATGTAAAGTAGCATATGATCGACCCGGCTTTGATACCATTTTAGACATAAAGATAACTAGAAATAAAAAATTAGGTGTGGACAATACAAGAAATATAACATGGGTCGACTAGTACTCTTGTCTACATTTATAACTCATAAAGCCAAAAGCTACATCTCTCTAATCATATTCTCTTAATTTTGTTTACAAATAACCACCTCTACAAAGAAGGTGTAAGAATACAAAATATTTAAAGAGAATTTCTAAAATCAATTCCAAGGATCGATACTGTCAATATTTTATCTAGGGCATAGATAGTTCCCATCAGAGCTTCCATGCTTGCACTATATCGGCTAGGAAAAATTCAAAATTTGACAAGCCTCATAATCCCAGTGGGTGGACATGAGAAATTCAAAATTTGACAAGCCTCATAATCCCAGTGGGTGGACATGAGACTCCATCGATCAGTCTGTCGAAAAATAAATAAATGAAGAGGGGGGTGTTGTTGGTTAGGAAGTTGTTAAGCTGTTCGAGATAGTTCTTGCTTGTAGTGGGTTTGGTTGTCTGGATTTTGCGTGTGGCTTTTCCAGACTACACTTTTCACATATAAAACTTAGGTTCTGTTTGGATTGGCTTTTCAAATGTTGTTTTTGGCTATTTGGAGGGAAAAACTGTTTTGAACGGTGTTTGGCAAAATTTTTAGAAGAGCTTCTCTTTTTCTTCTGCGTAAAGCCAAGAGCAAAAGACTATGCCAAATAGGGCCTTAGTGTCCTTATTCATAGTAAATAAATAATAGATATTATATTATTTCTATATTTTGTAAGCATGAGAAATTTAACAAGATATAGTAGTATATAGTTTTGACCTAAATCTGAGATTTGGTAATTTTAGTTAAGAATTGAATAGTAGTTCAAAGCAGTTAAAAAAGTCACATTCATTATACTCTAGGTGATCATGATTCATGAATCTTGTGCAGTTCTCTATCAGTGTAAACACTTACTGAAAATATTCAGTTTTGTACATGAATGAACAAATTGTTTTCTTCTTGACTGTAACCTACATTGTAGTCTGAATTAGTGTGTTGACATCTATATATATTTATCTGAATTTATCATTTCTGGTTTCTGATCTTTCTATCATTCTTCATTTTTCTTTTTCTTTTTCTTTTTATTTTTTCTTTTTACTTTTTTTGGTTGTACAGATTGGAACTTAAACCTTTTGGGATAGATGTTATTAATATTGTACCTGGAGCTATTAAGACAAACATAGGAAATTCTGCTATAGTGAAATACAAGGGGTTGCCTGAATGGAAGTTATACAAGCAATTCGAAGGAGCGATCCAAAACAGAGCCTACTTCTCAATGAACCCCAAGTCCACTCCTGTAGATGAATTTGCAAAGAAGACAGTAGCAGTGGTACTCAAGAAGAATCCACCAGCTTGGTTCTCTTCCGGCCGTTACTCCACCTTATCCGCAATTATCTACCATCTCCCACTGTTTGTTAAGGATTTCATTTTCAGGAAAGTTATGAAATGTTGAAGTTTTGGATTTGATCTTGTGTTTTTCAACTATATATATATATATGTTACATTTATTATGTTACTGGAATAAAGTTGTTGAAATAGTTTTAGTTTATGGACTGTAAAAACACTTTTGTATATTGTTTATGTATGACATGTTCTAGACAATAATCATATTGAGTGTTAGATAGGTCGGTTTGGTTTCAATGACATTGATAAGCTTCATCAAAGGCAGAATCGAGTATTAAAGTAAAAAAGAATACAAGTGAAGCATGAAAGTGAGCATATTAGGGAAAAATGTCTCCTGGAGGGCGAAAATGACATTTTCCGAAACCGTCACTTCAAGTAAAAAGTATCGTGGGTTTTAGAGGGTCATTTTGGCGCAGATCTGAAGAAAAGTGGTTTTGACAAAAATACCTACGCTTTAAGTTTCAAAAAGTGGTTGGAAAACACATTTTTACGCTTGAAGGTACGCTTGGACATACGCTTGAAGCGTAGCTGCGACAAGTTTTTGCCTATTTTTGCCTGTGATGTCCAAATTGTTCGGGGGTTGGTTTTATGATATGACCACGACTTATATACATCAAAGTGCGTTCTATATACATTATATTCACCAGAATATAGGGTTTGGATGTGAAATTACGAAAAAGGGCAAACTTAGGGTTTTGATCATCTTTGTCTATAAATACCCAAGTTTACAACAAGAGGAGGCACGTCTTTGAGAGATCTTTACAGTATTTTATCGTTCATATTCTTCTACAGAGATATTGATATAGAGAGAGAAAATATCATATAAATACACAAATACAGTGGGCCTAATTATTGGGCTTACAGAAATTTTATTGAGTCAGTAGCCTAATGGGCTTGACCTGGGAAGGCTCTGGTGAGCTAAGATATTTTCCACACTTACACATATATATTTATACACACACTAATTTCCCTTTTTTGTATACCAGTCTTATATTCAAGAACCCTGGTTGCTCATTTCTGATTGTTCTTAACAATTGGAAACCCTAATTTTAAATAAGTGGTTTTTGTATACCTAGTTTTGTCATTAGGGGACTATACTTTTGAATGTTTCATTGATTCAAATGTTATTGTAGTCTAGTCTATATCATAATTATTATTTGAAGAAAATTAAATCCTGATTTAAGATGAAAAGTTGCTGTCTCAAGAAGAGGAATAGTTTGAAGCAGAAAATCCAACCTTCAGAAAACACTAATTAATTTTACATGTATGCTTTTTGAACGGAAGTAACATGTATTATATAATATATTGCTTATCTATTCTATTGCTGTAATTTGCACTCATTTTGAAAGTAGTCAATTGCCTTTCCTGAGTCTCGGTCCATTGGTGATTGACCTCAATAGGAGATAGAAGGGGAACCAAAGTTGTTTTTGCAGACAGTTATTGATCTCAACTATCGTAATGGATTGTGGGATTGCAAATTTGGGGACTTTTTGTCCACAATTTCAAGTATCTTGTTTTCCCTCTTATCGATGGGATTTATATCGAAATCGGTCCAAGTGACCGTGTTTTGGAGCTGTTAAGAATGGACGTTAACAAGATGATGACGTGGTTGAATTTCAATTGAGGGAAGTGCTTAAGTTGTTACTCTTATGGGGGGATACAAGTATATAGTCTTGTAGTGGTCAAGTTGTTAGACCCTTTCTTGGCTACTTTGTTGGCTTATGAAGTGGCCTGTTTGGCATTGCAAAATCAAAAAATTGTTTCCAAGATGATAGTGGTGACAAAAAGAGTGAGAGATTGTGGATATAGAATAATAAGAATACTGCAACATCTCCATCTTTTTCTTGATATTATAACTTTTTTAGAAAGTTTACATGGCCATGAAAAACATTGTTCATTAATTCAAATTATCCTTATCTGTTAAGGGTATCAGATAACAAATTAAATGTGATCATATTTGTCTTTCAAGAGAAAAAAACTAACATGAAAATGAAATTAAATTAGATGAAGTAGAGATATTTTCGAAACCCTTTCTACCACTTAAAATATATTTTTCAAATTCCATTTGGGACGTCATGAAGATGTCGGGTACTTAATGTCAGATATGCATATTTTTCAATAAAAAAACAATAGAATAAGGATTAGATTTTTTTTTTGAATTGTTTTAGTATAATTCTATTTTTCATTATCATAAAAACTAGATTATCATAAAACCATAGACCCAATAAAATTACAATTAGTAAAATGATTTTTTATATATTAATTGGTGATCAAAGTGGTTTTGAGGTTTTATGAATTTAACCCGATTATGTTTCCAAACTTAGGGTATTGACATCCCCGTAGGTAGAGCCCAAGACCTACACAGAGATGCCGACCTAGCCCAGTGGGCTCAATAAAACTAAACATTAAGAAGGAGAGGCCCAGTTAAACATTAATACATATATACATTACACACACACTGCACACACAACTATACTAAACACACACTTCACATTTCACACGCACACACACAAACTGAACATTAAGAAGGAGAGACCCATATAATAATGTTAAAAGTGGAAAAATATTGGATAGATATAATAACCAGATAATAATGTTAAAAGTGGAAAAATATTGGATAGATATAATAAAATTTGAGGGTAATAAAGAAATTGAATCCTTATTTTCAAATATCTCATATCTCAACATTGAGGGTAGTTTAGGTATTAAGTGACATTAGGGGTACAAATAGAATAAGGTTTAGATTTTTTTTGAATTGTTTTATTATAATTCTATTTTTGAAAATCAGAACCTTTCTCCATATACTTGTTCGGTTGCGCGGATTTAGGATTGCATTAGAATTTTAATTTCATAGAATTGCAATTTCACCAATGCAATTCCAAATACATTATTCGGCTAAGTCTTGGAATTCAAGTATAATTGAATTTCAATCACAAACCCAATTTGAATGTGAATTTCAATTAAAAGCCAATTTCGATATAAATTTCAATTCTAAACCCAATTTGAATGTAAAATATCATAAATTAAATTATACAATATAGATTGATCTAAGTATGTAAATATATGTATGAACTATGAATATAGGCATGTGTATATATGTATGTATGTATAGGTGTGTAAATATATTTATATATATATATATGTATATGTATATATAGGTCTTTGTGAATATATATGTATGTTTGTGGTTGTGAAAAGTTAGGTGTTAGAGAAAGAGTATTTATTGGGTTGAAGAAAAGTTAGTTGTTAGAGAGAGAGTGTATTTATTGGGTTGAAGATTTGAAATTGAAAATCACAACTTATGTGAAATTTAAGTTGGGGAATTGGTGAATTTGAAATTGAAATATTTCAATTTTAAAATATTTTATTGTATCCGAACAATAAATTTAGAATTGGAGCTCCCAATTGCAAATCGAATGCTACAATTCGGCGGAACGGACTACTTAAATATTCTTTTATATTGGTGATCAAAGTGGTTTTACGAATTTAACCTGATAATTCCAAATATCAGAGATGGCGACGCAGTCCAGTGGGCTAAAATCCCAACAAAACTAAACATAAGAAGGAGAGGCCCAAGTTTAACATATTCATCAATGCATACACGCACACAACACAACTATACTAAAAACACAATCCACAGTTGACACACTGACACACACACACTCCTCCACTCACTCTCTTTCTTTTCGACCGTGAAGCCACCATATATGTCTCTCCATCACAGCTATGGTAATAACTAAACTTGTTAATGAATCGAATTCGGATCAAATTCGAATTGGATCAGTTAAATTCAAATTTAATTTGTTAAGAAATTGGATTATCGGATTCGGATCCTAATCGGGTTATCGGATTTTATTTTCAATCCATATCCGGTTAATATCGGATTCGGATCATAATCGGATTATTGACAATTCTATTGATAAAGATGACAAAAACTCCCGATCCGCGATCCGAATCCGATAATTCGACGAATTTTCACTTAGTTAATTCATATTCAAATTTCTTCATTATAGAATATCTTATTCGAATATTTAATTAAAAAAATACAAAAATCAATAAATACTGAAACACTAAATTATTCACACTTTTAATAATTGTATTTATGATCAATCATTATTAATAAATAATAAAATAATTAACAACTAACATTTATATATATGTACAGTATTAAATATATACACATAAAAATATCAAATATATATTTATATATATATAAATATATTTTATATCGGATCGAGTTATTATCGGATCGGATGACATAAATCCAAATCCAATTTGTTAAGAAATCGAATTATCGGATTCGGATCCTAATCGGGTTATCTGATTTTATTTTCAATCCATATCCGGCTAATCGGATCGGATTTGGATCGGATTCGGATCAAAATCCGATCCATTGACAGGTCTAGTAATAACTCTCACATTTTATATGAGGCTTTTATTTGTAGTTACTGCATTTAGGGTTTAGTTTATTTTATATCATGTGTTGGTTCTATTTAGAGTTCTGTATATATAATCGATTTTTGTATGTTTAGGGTTTCAATAACTCTTTAGATAGAGGATCAAATGCAAATCACATACACATATATATATATACACACACATTAATTTCCGTTTTTGTATATCAGTCTTACATTCAAGAACCCTGGTTGCTCCTTTCTGATTGTTCTTAACCATTTGAAACCCTAATTTTAAATAAGTGGTTTTTGTATACCTAGTTTTGTCATTAGGGGACTATACTTTTGAATGTTTCATTGATTCAAATGTTATTTTATTTTAGTCTATACCATAATTATTATTTGAAGAAAATTAATTGCTGATTTAAGATGAAAAGTTGCTGTCTCAAGAAGAAGAATAGTTTGGAGCATAAAACCCAACCTTCAAAAAAAAAACTTCCATGAATTAATTTTACATGTATGCTTTTTTAGTGACATTTCAAACCGAAGTAACATGTATTATAATATATTACTTGTCTATTCTATTGCTGTAATTTGCACTCATTTTGAAAGTAGTCAATTGCCTTTCCTGAGTCTCAGTAAATTGGTGATCGACCTCAATAGGAGATAGAAAACCAATGCAAAGTTGGTTCAAAGTAACATACATGAACCCTTTGCCTTCTCTAAGCTGGATATATATTTTTTGCTTCACTAGTACACAATATCTTAACTCTTTTGGTGCTTACAAATAACATCCACTCATTTTTATTTGAGAATCGATCTTTCACTTTGTAAAGTTGAGGATATACATTGACTACAAGGTTGGTGATTCTCACTGCATATACTTTATATTGTGTTTGGGAGGATCTGGGATCAGAGGAAGTTTAATTTAAAATGATAGCTGAATATCTTTCAATCCCATATCCAATCCACTGATTGGGTGCTCTTAACATAGCTTAATTTGAAATAAATTTTATTTGATAACAAAATGTGACTTAATCTGAACCGCACCAACAAAAAGAAATTCTCTAATCAAGAATTATTTCCCATGAATTTATGATATTATCTATTAAATCAGTTTTCTGTCACTCAATTTGTTGAGGAGATACATTGACTGCACAACCGTAAGGGCCTGTTTGGTAGAAATGTTTTTGTGTCTGTTTCTGTTTTTGTGTTTATAAAATTGTTTGGTTTAGTGTTTTTGAGTTATGTGTGTTAAAAAACACTTTCTCACTTACCCAAATTTTAGGCATATTCCAATAAACATGAATTTGGTGTTTATTGGGGTGTTTATTGGGCAGTCTGGTCTTACTATTTATTTATTATTTATTATAATATTTATTTATGTATTATTAATTTTCTTTCTTTAATATTTCTTCACTTTATAATATATTTTATTATTTTATTATTTATATTATTATTTATTAATTTATATATTCATTTATAAATATATTCTATTTATTTATTTATTATTATTTCATTATTTAATTCATTTTATTTATAAATTATTTATTCATTTTTAATTATTTAAAAATATATTTTATTAATTTAATATTAATTTATTATTATTATACTCATTTTTTATTATTATTATGAAGTATTTATTTGTTATTATATTTACTTTTATTTATTATTATATTTATTTATTATTTTTATTATATTTATTTATTTCATTTTGTTTATTATTTATTATTTTTATTATATTTTTAAATATGTTTTATGTAATTTATTATTTATTTTATTATTATTATTTATTATTTAGTCCATTTTTTATTATTATATTTATTTATTATTATTGTATTCATTTTTTATTATTATTATATTTTATTTTATTTATTATTTATATTATTAATTATTGATTTTTAATTTTTCAATTTCGACCCAAAAAACATGCCTACCAAACATACTTATGTTTTTGGATAAATAAACAAAAAAACAAAAAACGTGTTTTTTGTTTATATCAACACAAACACAAACACAACTCTACCAAACAGGCCAGTGTTTCTCATTTCTTATCACTTTTGAATGTATTACAGAACCATGACATCAATCTCAAATCGTAAGGGATCTTCAAAGAAAGTGCAACTAATTCTCAACAAGGAATATAGGAATCAGTAACCTACCAGACTCGATTCTTGTTCACATTCTCTCTTTCCTGCCCACAAAATATACAGTCACAACCAGTGTACTGTCATCCAGATGGAAGCACCTCTGGGCTTCAGTTCCTGTTATTCAGTAAACATGTTATTCTGTTATATATATATATATAAATCTATGACGCATACAACTGTATATATATATATATATATATATATATATTGCAATGAAGAGGAAACTGACCCGTAATACAAAATTGCAAGAATGAACAGAGAAAACCCGAGCCCTGTGTGATACCACAGTTTCCTTAAGGCAATATTGTTCCCTCTACGGTGTTAAGGAATCCGAACAAAATGCCTTCCAAGATAGAACGGATTTCGCATTCACTGTTGCAGCACTGCAATGATGAAGACCGACGAACTCAAACTTTGTGTTTGTACTCAAACCCGAACCAGACCTATCTATATATATATGTGTATATGCGAATGTAGAGAGAGTATATTTGTGGCAGAGTGAAAAATCAAACGTATATCTGAATGAAATGCACCAGCCTATAGATATAGATAATGGAGAAGTACCTCAACTGTATTGGTATCCACTCCAATAGGCATCCAAACTGTATAGGTGTTGGTTGTAAATAAAACTATAGATGTAACTCTTCAGAAGAGACATTTGTAGTTTTTCCAAAAAGAAATGGGTAGAACCGACCATCCACCCACCCACCAGCACCGCGCCACGACCACGACCACGGCCCGGACCGGGCGGGCGGGCGGCGCGCGCGCGTGTGGTTAGTCTAAGACTAGCATGGTTCATGCATGGTCTAGCTCTCCTCCCATGCCTCTAGATATTCAAGTCACCCATCCAAAACAACCATGTATAAACACCTTTAAAGTTTACTTTATTTCCAATGTGGGATAAACATTATTGCCCAAGTTCAAATGGGTCTCTTTGAGAGATAATTTCTCATTCAATAATTAATAGTTTTAAACATGTAATTATACCAACTTAATCTCCTCACCAAGGAGAACACATTAGTGCTTGATCCTATTAAATTCGGAGTTCGGGTCCAATAATTATTTAAGCTCAAAGTTGGGTTTAATTACTTGTGTTTCTAACTATTTCCAACAATCCCCCACATGAATGGAAATTAGCATTTCAAAATGCAGATGAATATACAGACACTAGTTCGAGTACAATGAAATGTTACTGTATCAGGATAAGTAGCCTTAGAGCCTTGAACTTTCCCTTATGAAAGACTATCGGATTTACTGGCTAATCAGTGGACGTGATGCCTTGAACTGTCAGCTATTTGTGTAAACCAAGACAATAGACTTCACACAGTTCCCCTTCGAACACAGTTGGTTCTCACGTTTGTGTCCATTTTGGCCTTGGACACCACTTGGTTTCATGAGTATTTGTCTGAGAATTCCGCCTTCAAAAAATCCTCCTAGAAGCGGCCCCTTCTACTCACATAGGTGATTCTATTAGGAAATCTTCCTCACTTGGATTTTTCCAAGTCATAGACATCATTAAAAGCATAGCTTACCCTAAAATATGCACTGTCTCATCATAGGAATGGGAAGGAGTTTAATTTAATCTCCACAGTGTTTTTAACTAAGTCACGCACAATTCGGTTGTCCCTTTGAACCTAGATCTTGGGATCTCTAGTAAACTAGGTTGGGTTGCCATTATGGTGTCTTTTAACCTAGAGGCTTCAAGCCCATTCCCCTCGATGATCTTTCAACTTGCTCTCTTGTCAAACCTTTAGTTAACGGATCCGCTATATTATCCTTAGACTTTACATAGTCAATGGATATTATACCATTTGAGAGCAATTGTTTTACGGTATTATGTCTACGACGGATATGTCTAGACTTACCATTATACATGTGATGTGATTTTGAGCCCTTCCAATAGTAGATTGACTATCACAATGTATACAAATAGCTGGCACTAGTTTCTGCCAGTTTAGAATGTCCTCTAGAAAGTTACAAAGTCATTCTGCTTCTTCTCCAGCTCTGTCCAATGCAATGAATTCAGATTCCATTGTGGACCGAGCAATATATGTTTGCTTTGAGGACTTCCAAGACACAGCTGCACTTCCAAGAGTAAAAATATATCCACTAGTGGATTTTGAATCGTTGGAATCAGATATCCAATTAGCATCACTATATCCTTCAAGTACAACTGGATATCTAGTATAATGCAAACCATAATTTTGAGTATACTTCAAGTATCCCAAAACTCTTAGTATTGCATTCCAGTGACATTTACCTGGGTTGCTTGTGTATCGACTCAGCTTACTAACAGAGTATGTTATGTCAGGTCGAGTACAATTCATAACATACATTAAACTTCCTATGATCCGAGCATATTCCAATTGTGAAATACCTTCATCTTTGTTCGTAGAAAGTTTAACGTTTACATCCACAGGTGTTCGTGTTGGACTTATCCCATAATTCTTAAACTTGTCACACATTTTCTCTATATAGTGAGATTGAGATAACACAAGTCCTTATGATGTTCTAGAAATCTTAATTCCTAAAATAACATCAATTATGTCAAGATCTTTCATGTCAAATCTACTTTTTAGCATTTGCTTAGTAGAATTGATTACATCATTATTACTGCCGATAATAAGCATGTCATCCACATATAGGCATAAAATGACATATGCATTATGATAACTCTTAACATAAACACACTTGTCACATTCATTTATTTTGAACCCATTTAACATCATAACACTATCAAATTTTTCATGCCATTGTTTTGGCGTTTGCTTTAGTCCATACAATGATTTTACAAGCCTACACAATTTGTTTTCTTGGCCAGGAGAAATGAACCCCTCGGGTTGTTCCATGTATATTTCTTCATCTAATTCACCACCTCTACAACACATATATAGATATATGTATACACCACCATCACCCCCAAACAAACCCCCAATGGAATCCCCAAACAAACCCTAATTGAATCCCCAAACCCCCAATCAAATCCCCAAATCAACAACAACAACCACCTAGCAAAAACAAGCTCGATTTTGCCACCGAGGCCTTCAACCTCGTTCGTGAGGCATGGTTGGTGTTGTCGAACCCTTCAAAGAGGACCCAATTCGACAATGAGCTGGGAAGAGAGAGAATAGAGAAGATGGTAAAAAAACAATTTGTGTGTGTCCAAACCCTTCGATTGATTCATACATCTTCTTCATGTGTGTGTGTTTAGTGTATGAAAAAGAGAAGATAAGAGAGGAGGAGGATATATGTTTTGGGTTTTTTTTTGTCAAACAAGGATTTGTTCTTGTTTTAAGGGTGATAAAAAACAAAGACAAGAACCAAAATATTCTTGTTCTTACATAAACAAAAATAAGAACAAAAACATCAGTTCCCAAATGGGGCCTAAATAATTTTGAATTCCTTCTGACATTAAAACTATTTTATTTTATTTTGTTGTTGTACTTAGTAGTGGTTATTATGCATTGGAGTGACAATTAATATGATTTAGCAATACAAGAGACTGTTTTTTATGCATGGCCTTTAATGGAGCCAGAGTTCACTATTAGGAAGAAACCAGAACGAGAACGTTGCACTTGGCTTCAATGTTTTTCAGTTTTAAAGATTTTTGGTTTGTGGAGAACACTTATCCATGAACGTTGCAGTTGCAGTACTATATTCTTTCTACGGATTATTCTATAATATGTTTCTCTTTATGCGTCATACTATATTTTTGTATTTATTTTCTTTGTCTTCGTTTTAAATAAATAAAAAAAATTATTGTATTTTATCTTTATTCCCTTATCTCTTTAACGCCAGTTTATAGATATTTGTTATATCACTTTTTTTCATTTTTTTTTTTTTATGTTTTTTTTAACTATATATTTGAATTTGAAGATTTTTTTAGTTTTTAATATACTAATTTAAATTTTATTTATTTATTTAATGACAACATGTGCATCACACATGTTTGTTACTAGTATATATATATAAATGTATATACACACACTCTTACACAAACACTTCACGCATACAACTTTGGCCCTATTTGGATTGACTTTTCAAACGTTATTTTTGGCTTCTTGAAGGAAAAACCTGTTTTGAACGGTGTTTGAATTTTTTTTTTAAAAAAGCTTCTGAGCCTTGGAAGAGTGTTCATTACAAGAAAATTTACTTTCTATCACGGATGTTTTATCGCGGGTTAGGGCAACCCGTGGTAAAAAGTACCTTTTAACTATAGACTTCAAAAGCCCGTAGTGAAAAATGGCTTTCTACTAAAAAAATTTAACCTGCAATAGAAAGTTACTTTCTACCACGAACTTAACACTGTAATGGAAATTCTGTGGTAAAAATGTACTTTCTACCATGGGTATAAAGCCCGTGGTTAAAAACTAATACTTTCCATCATGGTATTAAATTTCCCGTGGTAAAAATATACTTTCCACCACGAGTATAAAATCTGTGGTAAAAAACTCATACTTTCCACCACAAGTATAAAGTTTGTGGTTAAAAATCCATGCTTTCCACCATGAGCTTAAATTGCCCATGGTAGAAAGGGAGTTTCCACCACGTGCATAAGCCCATAATGAAAAACTCATACTTTCCACCACAAGCGTAAAATGTCTGTGGTAGAAAGGGAGGTTTTACCACGGGCATGAGCCTGTGATAAAAAATCCATACTTTCCACCACGGGTTCAAATTGCTTGTGGTAAAAAAGAAGTTTTCTCCATGGGACTAAGTCATTGTAAAGTGTTTTAGAGTACAGTTTTCACTACTACAAATCGGGTATTTAGCGACCAAAATATTTGCAATTGTAGGTGTGGAAATTCCCAAGCCCATCAAGCACTGGCCCATTAGGCCGTTGGCCCAACAAGGTCCTCATTAGCTCGAAATCTAGGCCTAGTACAGTCTATACTTCTTCAAAAATAGCAATAATGATGTCATAATAATGTAATTAAAGTGGTGTTGCCCTAATGGGCCTAAAGCCCAAAAAGAATATGTATATAAGGAAAGTAAAAATTAAATAAAAGGGGATGATTGTGTTGTGCATTTTTAAGCATTTACACATTGGCGCCGTCTATGGGAAACATTGAAGGAGTACTTGATTTTTCAAATCTGTCATTCGGGATTTATAAAATCATCTCCTTCTTCCCATCTCGTTAAGCTGAGTTTATTAAACCCAAAGATCGAGAGTTTCCTCCTATTTTTCACCACCTTCTAAAAGCCTCCACTCACGACTTCCCGGGCAAAGATGTCGGTAACTCGTTCGCAAGGAGACATTCCAACCACTGCAGATAGTCGTGCAGGAGGTCCCCAGTCCATGGAGCAAATCCTTCAACGCCTGATAGCCACTGAGGAACGCAACCTAACTCTGGAGAAACAGAATTCAGAGCTCATGGCAAGGTTGGCTCCACCACCAGCTGCCCTTCCGGTAGCGGCGCCCGATCCTCCATTAGCGGCGCTCGATCATTCTCTGAACCAGCGAGATAGTGACGAAAAATACAAAAACACGCCGAGTCTTCCCAATGCTCAGGAAAGGCTCCCGCAACCAACGAGTCCATGACTCCCCAAAAACTTCAAGCAATGATGGATGAATTCCAAAGGAAAGTCCTCGGGGACTTGAGAGCCCGAACTACCGATGATATGGCCATCCAAGCGTCAACCGAGTTAATACAGTCACCTTTCATCCTCGAGATAACCCAAGAGCCTTTCCCAAAGAAATTTGTTATGCCTCAGTTCACCCCATACGATGGCACCAAGGACCCCGAGGAGCACATTTATCAGATCCACCAGAAAATGACCATGTACGCCAAGAACGAGTCCTTGCTTTGCAAGGTGTTTTCCACGAGTCTTGCTGATGCAGCTCTATTATGGTTCAGGAAGCAGCCACCCCGATCCATCGGCAACTGGCAACAGTTGACCAGGCTCTTCATTGCCCAGTACTATGGGAATAAGAGATAGAAGAAGACCATATCCTGCCTCTTCACCATGATCCAGGAGAAAGGAGAGTCACTGAAAAGCTTTCTATCTCGATTCAACATCGAATCTTCTTCTGTCAATAACTGTGACCGGCACTCTGGTGAAGCGCCCGCCGTCGGGCATTGAGGAGTTAAACTCTAGAGCTCAGGGGTACCTGAGGATTGAAGAAGAGGAAACCATAAGGCAGTAGAGGGCGGCCTTGATTAGCATTGAAGCCCAGTCAAAGGATCGAGCGACCGATCGAAAGCGTCCAACTTTGTCAGGATCATCAACTCCTTCGGGATCACCAGCCTCAAAGCCATTCAAACGCTCCAAATTTGAAGAGAGAACGATGCCCCTGAGGGTCACCTTACGAAACTCTACCAGGAAAACAAAACCAAGGGGATCTTCCAACAACCCCCAACCATCAGATAACCACTTGATCAAAGGGACAAGTCAAAGCACTGTGCTTTCCACGGTGATTTCGGGCACTACACAAACGAGTGCCGAAATCTCAGACAACAGGTAAAAGCGTTGCTGCTTTGCAGAGAGCTTCGGGATTATGTCCAATGGGACAGACCGAGGGCCGATCAACGTACCCCTAGCACCCCTCGAAACCCCGCAGATGCACAGCCGGTCAGGATCATTAATATGATTCTTAGAGGCCCCCCATCCAAAGAGATTGAAGGATCTTGACGGAGCCACCTACGGAGAGCCCGCAAGGTGAGAAGAGTCAACGAAATCAATGAGGTCCACCACAGGGCAGGAGAAGCGCAAATCATTTTCTCTACATCAGAACTCCGGAACATCCAGACCCCACATGATGACCCACTAGTTGTGACCCTGATGGTAGCCAACTGCCTTGTGAAGAGACTCATGATCGATCCTGGGAGTAGCGCAAACATCATCACCAAATGGGCTTTTGAAAAGCTCGAGATCGACCTGAACAAAATTATGGCATCCCGATGCCCTATTATAGGTTTCAATGGAAGGCAAATCGAACCGATCGGGGAAGTCCAATTACCGGTATTTGCTACTCAAAGGACCCTCCCCGAGACATTTGTTGTGGTGGATGTCAAGCCTTCGTACAATCTGCTATGGGAAGGGGATGGATTCACCGAATGCAGGGTGTGCCCTCAGCTCTTCACCAGGTCATGAGATGCATGAGCCCCAACGGTCTGGGTACCGTTGACATCAGGGGTGACCAGGTGGTCCGCCAAGGAGTGCTACGCGGTTACCCTGAAGGAGATCCGGAAAAGGAAAGTCCCAACGACATCCCACTCCAAATAACAGAGTCCAGGCTCCAAATAGCAATTAAAGAAGGGGGATTTGGGTACCCCGATCGTGGTCGAGCCATTACGGTCAATCTGTGTTATACCCGATAGCCCGAAAAAAGTTACTTTTGCAGGTACAAATCTTACCGACCTTGAATTGAAAAAACTGATACAACTGTTGCAGGACAACTTCGATGTCTTCGCGAGGGAGCATACAGATATGTCAGGAATCGACCCGATATTGCCCAGCATTCATTGCACGTTGACCCGAACGTAAAACCAATCAAGCAAAAGCATAGGCGCATGGGAGTACATCGGAACCAAATTATAGCAGATGAGGTATCCAGATTGTTCCAGGCTGGTTTTATTAGGGAAGTCAGGTATCCCGAATGGCTTGCCAATGTAGTGGTCATGCAAAAGAAGAATGGTTAGTGGAGGGTTTGTGTTGATTTTACTGACCTAAACAGGGCATGCCCAAAAGACAGCTTTCCACTACCGAAGATTGACTAGATGGTTGACGCTACTGTCGGTTACGACCGTCTGACTTTTTTGGATGCCTATTAGGGATAAAACCAGATAAAAATGAACCCGATGGACGAGGAAAATACCTCCTTCATTACTGAGACAGGTACCTATTGCTTTAGAGTTATGCCTTTTGGTCTAAAAAATGCAGGTGCCACTTTCCAGAGATTGGTCGACAAGATCTTCAAGGGGATGATGGGTACAGTAATTGAGGCTTATATTGATGACACTGTGGTCAAGAGCAAAAATAAGGGAGATCATCTCACCCACTTGCGCCGAGTGTTTGACACACTCAGGATGCATGGCATGAAGCTTAATCCAGAGAAATGCTCTTTTGGTGTATCATTCAGACAGTTCCTGGGACACATCGTGGACCGAACCGGGATCCAGGCCAGCCCAACACAAGTCAAGGCCCTAATGGAAATGAAGGAGCCCCAAACACACAAAAACGTTCAAGTCTTGACGGGAAGAGTGGTGGCACTTAGCAGGTTCATTTCACGACTCACTGACCGATGCAAACCGTTCTTTTAGGCAATCAAGGCGAATAAGGGGGCAATTTAGGGTCCTGAGCAGTCTGAAGCCCTGATGCGGTTAAAGGAGTATATGGCCATACCCCCGATCTTATCCACACCGGGCCCCGATGAAGTCTTGCATCTGTACTTAGCAGTATCCTCTGTGTCGACCAGTATAGCCCTCATCAGAGAGGATGGGAACCTTCAGATGTCAGTCTTCTACACTAGCAAATCCTTGGGTGAAGCAAAAACCTGGTACATCAAGCAGGAGAAGCTGGTTCCATCACTGGTAAATGCAAAAAGATGACTAAGACATTACTTCAAAGCTCATCCAATCATTTTCCCTACTGCCACTCCTCTCCGAATCATTATGTCGAAACCTGATCTTTTTGGGAGAATTTCCAAATGGGCCATTGAATTGGGCATATATGACTTGACTTACATACCTCGGGTTTCTATCAAAGGTCAGGCAATGGCAGATTTCATGCTCGAAGACGAAACTGAAGAACCCGACCAGATGACTGAGCCAGACACCTGGAAGCTCTTCGTGGATGGCTCAGCCGGCCCCGCCAGGTTGAGAATCGATTTGCAAATCCTGACACCCGACGGCACGCACCTCCATAAGTCGGTGCGACTGCAGTTCCCAGCCCCCAACAATGAGGCAGAGTATGAAGCAATCATATCTGGCTTGAGGTTAGCCCGAAGCCTCCAAATCCAAGCCCTAGCGGTGCACAGCGACTCTCAGTTAATCGTTCGACAAATTAAAGGGGAATACGAGACAAAGGATCCAAAAATGGAGTCTTATCGGGCACTCGTGTTAAAAGAAATAGAAAGCTTTAAAAAAATAATCTTTACTCAGATCCCGAGGAGCGAAAACTCTGTAGCTGATCAACTAACCGGTCAGGCATCCTTAGCTGGAGAAGACCTGACCCAGGTTGCGCTGGTGGATTTTATAATCAGGCCAAGTATTCAGGAGCCCGAACAAGTGATGCTTATCCCATGGGAGCCTAGCTGGATGGATCCCCTGATGGATTACCTACGAAGTGGAACACTCCCAGAGAACAAAGCTGAAGCTCATAAGATTAGGAGGAATTCAGCCCGATATTCAGTCATAAACGAGCAACTTTATCGAAAATCCTTCTCAGGTCCTTACTTGAAATGTATCACGCCATCAGAATCAAGAGTAGTGATGTAGGAGATTCACGGTGGAGATTGCGGGAACCACTCCGGAGGTAGATCCCTAGCCCATAAGATACTCTCCCAAGGATACTTCTGGGCTTATCTGTCGTGGGATGCCGAAGAATACGTCCGAAGGTGCAAGCCATGTCAGATGCACGGAGACGCTATCCATCAGCCACCTGAGTTCTTACATCCCACCATAGTACTGCACCCATTCGCCCGATGGGGAATGGATATCGTGGGACCTCTCCCGAAGGCAATTCGGTAAAATGCATATGTCCTTCTGGCCACTAATTACTTCACTAAATGAGTAGAAGCTGAAGCCTATCCCACCATCAACAGTGGCCACGTCATCAAATTTATATGGACCCACATAATATGCAGATTTGGGCTACCAAGGACAGTCATGATGGATAATGGGACAAATCTTGACAATAAAGAAGTGAGAGCGTTCTTTGCCGAGTATGGTATCACCCAGAGTACATCTTCCGTCGGGTACCCACAAGGGAACGGACAGGCGGAAAGGACAAATCGAACCATATTCAGCACCCTGGCCAAAAAGCTTGAGGAAGCCAAAGGAGCTTGGCTCGAGAAACTACCTGAAGTGCTCTGGTCATACAGAACGACTCCCAGAAAACCCACCGGGGAGACCCCCTTTGCCATGACATACGGCGCTGAGGCTGTGATCCCAACGAAGGTCAAGGTTCCAACCCTCCAGAGCCAGGCCTGGGTTGAAGGACCAAGTAACCAGCACTTGGCTCACGGCCTTGATCTACTAAATGAAAGAAGGGAGGCCGCCGGGATTAGGCTGGCCGCTTACCAACAGTGCGTCCAGAACCACTTCAACCAAAAAGTAAAAAGAAGAAAGTTCCAGGTCGGAGACATGGTCCTTACGTAAAAAATTGGGCTCGTAGGCAAACTCAGGGAGCCTTGGGAGGGCCCGACACCATTACCGAAGTCATCGGGCACGGAGTATACTGCGTCTGAAGGAATATGGATGGCGGAATGGAACCAAACTCCCAGAACGCCTCTCGCCTGAAGAGGTATTACCCATAAAGGGCCAAGTTTCGCTTTTACTTTGATCTTTTGTAAAAAAGGCTATAGAACCCGATCAATGAAAAATCATTTTTGTTTCAAAATAGCTTATAAATATCTATTGAATAAAAAATAAACAAAGTGTTGTCCTGTCTATCGCATGGCCTGAAGTGCCCGAAAGACACAACATTGATCCTGAAGATATCACAAAGTTTGCAAAAATAAACAAAGTGTTGTCTTGTCTATCTATCGCATGGCCTGAAGTGCCCGAAAGACACAACACTGATCCTGAAGAGATCACAAAATTTGCAAAAATAAACAAAGTGTTCTCTTGTCTATCGCATGGCTTGAAGTGCCCGAAAGACACAACACTGATCCTGAAGAGATCACAAAATTTACAAAAATAAACAAAGTGTTGTCTTGTCTATCGCATGGCCTGAAGTGCCCGAAAGACACAACACTGATCCTGAAGAGATCACAAAATTTTCAAAAATAAACAAAGTGTTGTCTTGTCTATCGCATGGCCTGAAATGCCCGAAAGACACAACACTGATCCCGAATTGTAAAACAAAATAAAATATTATCTTTTCCATCGCATGGCACGAAGATCCCGAAAGACAGTACCTTTTTGGATAAAATAATCTAAGTATTGAAAAGATAAATTAGACAATAGCAATGATCTTTCATTCAAAAATGGGCCCTGATGGCCAAGGCTTACAAAATGTTTTACAAAGTGAAGAATCATATCCTAAGTGCCAACACCAGTGCCCGCCGAACTGAAGCTCGCAAGGACAATGGCCCCATCGGGAACTGGAGGATCAGAGTTGGACATAATACTCATCCCCGGGAGAGGCTTGGTTAGGAACTCACAGAAACGAACGTCATCTGGACCTCCAACCGGATCGTCGTACGGTGGGGCGATGCCCAAATTCTCATCCAATTCTTCCACTGAGGCGAAGTCCCTCCCCTCAACGGGTTTCTGGATGTCATTAAAGCATGACCTCCATCTGAACCCGATTCGGTACTGGGAAGTGTCACAGAAGCGCTTGTATATCTAATTGCCACCCCGGTGACACATCTCCACCGTTGACCTCTCCACTACAAGGAGGTTCTCAGTCTCAGCCTTCTCCTCTAGAAGCTTTGCCTTAGAAGCCTTCAGGCCCTCACTCTCAGCCCTTAGGCTTTCATTCTCCATCTTCAGGGCCTCTGCTTCAGCGAATAGGGCCCGCCGGACCGCCTCCATTTCCTTGATCTTCTCTTGAGCAGCCTGAAGCTCCTGCTCCGCAGAGATTGCCCTCATGGTCTGAGCCTCCAGTTTATCATTGGATATCACTAGCATGGTGGCAACCTTTTTCCTGTTATCTTCCTTCAGCCTTAGAAGCTCATTAGATTTATGGAGCAACTTAGTGTCCTCCTCCATCTTCGCATTATAGGCTTGGGTCAGATAAAACATCTGCCAAAAGAATAAGTGTTAGCTTGATCAAGGAATAAAGGAGAGAAATACCAAGTATGATTGATGAGACAGTATATTGAAGAAGTACCTTCATGGCAATCTCCGGACCAGTCAAGTCCAGTTCTGCCCGATCGATTTGTCTCAGTTTCTTTCTGTCCACAGGAGTCCAGATCTGGGAACCCATTGCCCAAAGGGCGACGTCATTGTCAATGGTCTCATGTCCCCTGACCAAAAAGTCACCACCTGGAAGTGTTATCTTTGGCGCCCATGGGACGGGTCGTTCCTCTTCAGTTGCAGCCCCAATCTCCTCTACTATAATTGGAGACGACGTTGTGGTCAGACGGGGCCTAACCGATCGGTCGGGAGTAACCTCCTCAGATCGGGGACGTTGTGTCCCTGCCAAGCTAGATTTTCCCTCAATCAGTCGGGATTCAGGAACGGGAATGTCTCCTGAAGGAGGAACAAAGGGCGCTCCAGCAATACCAGCTTCTGAAGGAGGGGGCGGAGTGACCTGAATGTTTCCCATCGGGGGGGGGGGGGGGAGTCACCAGAATGTTCCCCGCTGGTGGTGGAGGAGCGGTCCCAGACGGAGGAGTCGGAGTACTTTGGGACCCCTGACAGTTCTGAACCTCCTCCGGTACTGAAGGGATCGTTTGAGGGCCAGGTACCCGCTTGGCCTTCTTCTTAAGCACAGCTTGCGGGATCCTCAGCATCATAATTTGTCATTCTGATGTGAGTGCCTGCAAATTAGAACCCGTCAGGTAAATGCCACACATCCTCAAGGGCTAACCCCAAATTTTAGATTTAAGGATGTCAAATCGAGACTTTATGTAGTTTGGAGTTTGAAACCGGTCGGGCGCTCCCAAAAACTCGAGCACATGATGACCCAACTTATCATCGCACTGTTCACAGTAGCAGGACCCCCTATGGTAAGGTTTGAAAGAAGGAAACAAGGATTTATCAAATTTACCGGGGACTTTAAATCCGGCTGAGCCAGGAAGCCTCCAATTCCCGCTCACCAGGATCATTCTCTCCTTCCACCCCTTATTAAACTTCTTAGTGCCGTCGCAAATCTTTCTCCCGCTTAAAGGGAAAAGATTGTACCGACCCCTACAGTCCTTCTGACCCTGTATCTTGTAACAAAACAAGAGCTCAGCCAGACCCAGATCCAGCTCCCAATTAATTATCAGGAGCATAATCACGATCCTGAAGAAGTTTGGCCCCCCTTGAAGCGGGGCCAGACCCAAAGTAGCTAAGGTGTAAAGAAATAAAGGGTGGATCGGAAATTTAAGAACCTGAAGATGGAAGGCTGATAGCAAAATCTGATGATCCATGACCCCCTCACCCTTCCTAAAGTCATATTTTTTGGGATAATTCTTAATGATTATCCCATCGGGTATCCCACACTTGACCCTCAATCTTTTCAATATCGTTTCTACCCTATGTGCAGGAGGGAGGGGGTCGGCATAAAATTGATCTCCTGAACCCCCTGCAGCCGGATCCCACCCACTGTAATGTTTTGGTTAACCTCAGGAGGACTAGACCCGACCGTCCTAACCACCTCTACAGAGGGAGAACTAAGGGAAGCTTCTGGGTCCACAGAAGAGGGGAGACGGTCGCTACCCGACCGAGTGTCGTCACTATCGGACATATTGAAAGAGAGGTAGGAAAGCTGAAGGAAGAGAACTTACTCTAAGATGAATCCCGATGAGGTTTCAGACGTTTTCCTGGAAGGATGAACGGATTTTAGCAATGATAAGCAAAGAACTCAAGTTGCAGAGAGTTTTCTGAGAGCTATTGGCTTTGAAATGCAATGGGTATTTATAGAGGTCTCTGAAATGCTCGAAAAGTCGTGCGCTCGGGAAGCGAAGTGTTACATCGTTTCACGTGCGCCTCCTCAGCCCCCATTCCGCAAATCGAGGTTACCTGATACATGAACTTTAAGTGGTTGAATGATGATACGGCTGTCATGCTTAAAGATACCTACCACGTCGCCTCGACAAGATGAATGCACCTCAATTTCCACTTTAAACCTCATTGCTAATGGGCCTAACTGTCCGAAGGCCCACCACCAAGAAGAGGGCCTATGTAGGTGTGAAAATTCCCAAGCCCATCAAGCACTGGCCCATCAGGCCGTTGGCCCAACAAGGTCCTCACTAGCCCGAAATCTAGGCCCAGTACAGTCTATACTTCTTCAAAAATAGCAATAATGATGTCATAATGATGTAATTAAAGTGGTGTTGCCCTAATGGGCCTAAAGCCCAAAAAGGATATGTATATAAGGAAAGTAAAAATTAAATAAAAGGGGATGATTGTGTTGTGCATTTTTAAGCATTTACATCAATAGAATGGATCTTTTGCAACTAAACTGAAAATGTTATTTGCGTCTAAAATGAGATGGTCGAAAAAGTGAAGCTATTTACAACTAAAGTCAATTTTTGTCGCGATTGGTCTTGGTACTTACGACTAAATGATCTATAGTCGCAATAGAATGGGTCTTATGGCTAAAGTCAAATTTTGTTGCGACTGGTCTAGGAACTTACGACTAAATGATCTATAGTCACAATAGAATAGATCGTTACGATTAAATTGAGAAATTACTTAATTGAACTCAATTTCACTCAATTGAATTGAGGTTTACTAAATTGAACTCAATTACACTCAATTGAATTAGGTGTTTTACTTAATTGAATTGAATTTCACATAATTAACCGTAAAACGACTGAAATTGAGTTTTGCTAAATTGAACTCAATTTCACTTAATCGAATTGGGAGTTTAATTAATTTCACTCAATTTCATTCACTTGAATTGGGGGTTTACTTAATTGAACTCAAATTCACTCAATTGAATTGAGGATTTACTAAATTGAACTCAATTTCCTCCAATTAAATTGGAGTTTTACTAAATTGAACTCAATTTCACTTAATCGAATTGAGAGTTTACTCAATTTCAGTCAATTGAATTGGAGGTTTACTTAATTGAACATAATTTTACTCAATTGAATTTGGGGGTTTACTTCATTGAACTCAAATTCACTAAATTGAATTTGGGTTTTACTTAACTGAATTCAATTTTTTACTCAATTGAATTGGGATTTACTAAATTGAACTCAATCTCCTTTAAATGAATTGGAGTTTTACTAAATTGAACTCAATTTCCTTTAAATGAATTGGAGTTTTACTAAATTGAACTTAATTTTCTTCAATTGAATTGCAATATAACTTTAAATATTCTAAAAATAAAAATAATTTTCTCTATAAAAAATTATATGATATGTATTTGTGTGACTAAAAATGGTGTGTATAGATTTATAATCATATACTATATTAGTTATTACTATTATTTAAATTTTATTTTAGTTTTCTGTGTGTTTATATTTTTATTTTTTAACCAAAATATTTTAGAGGGAATTGAAAATTTGAAGGACATAAAACTCGCGCCTAGATTTTAGTAAAAATAATAAAGTGGGAAAAGAAAGTTTATAAATGACAGAGAAGCATAACTAGGACTTCTTTAAATTAGGGCAAACTATCGCCTCCTAAACAATAGCCGCCGCCATCTAGACCAACACCACTGCCACCATCTAGACACCACCAACATCGCCTCTCAAGTCTCACCTTCCTCCTAAACCACCGCCGCCGCCACCGACACGACCTAAACTGCCGCCATCAACAACATCGCCTATCATTTTTCCTCTTCTTCTTCTCTCACTGAGGGCCGGCGCCATCGACTTCTACATATTTCAAATTAAGGTTAGTCTTCGAAAATCCTAATTAGGACTGATGGGTGTTTGGCTATTTGGATGATTTTTGTGATTTTTTGGGCTCTTTTGTCATTGTATAGAATCACTTGTGTCTAATCAACTTCTCCATCTAACTGTGGTTCTCCTTCTCTTCGTGTTCTATGTTCTTCGGTCCAGATTGTGGATAATAAATTAAAATTAAAAATTGTTCTTTGTTTCATGTATCCATAGATGTCCCATGTTCATGTGTATTATATATTGTGTCCTGGATATATGCAAGTTTGTGTATTATTAGATTGTTGGGTAAATAATCTGATGTATTTTTGTCTTACAGGAATATATTCAATGAGTATGGACAATTTGAAAGCTGAAAGATCCTATATATATATATATATATATATATATATATATATATATATATATATATGTATATTTCCTGGTGAGAGCCCAAGTTCTGGGATTATGGAATAAGAACAACTACCCAAAGGGTTGATGCTGAAATCTATAGTCAACAGATTAATATGTCCATTTACTCAAGACCAATCGGAGGAGGGTGGTTATTTGAAATTAGTTCCATTCATATTAAGCAAAAACTAGGATAGTGACAATTTCCATCAAGCCCAGTAAAAATAAAAATCGCCATTCCGAATAATTGCAAATAATGTTGAATTAAAAATGAAAAAAGGAAAAATATTAATAAATAAAAAATGAAAAGCAGTCAAATATTTAAAAATATATTAAAATAAAAAATGAGTATTTGCAACCTTGTATTTTGGTCGGGAAATGCAATTCCTGTGATAAAATGTCATATAAATCTATAATACTACCACCTTTCTTGCACATGGTAAAATGTCAAAAATTTTATCGTGGAAGTAAATCGTAGTGAAATGTCAAAATAAACTATTATAGGCAAGAACTGTGGTGGTATGTACCATGGTGGAATTCGATTTTGTCCATGGTAAAAAGTAATTTTTCTTGTAATAATTTTAAAGAAGTTGGAAGGTATCAGTTTTTTAAAATAGTTTCTGTTTCTATTTATTTTTTGCAAAAAATCAGAAGCAAAAGTTATGCCAAACATGACTTATATACTAGACATACACGCCCCTCCACTCCCACTCTCTTCTTTTTGACCGTGAAGCCAACATATATGTCTCTCCATCACAGTTCTGGTAATACCTCTGAGGATTTTATCTGCAATAAATACATTTCAGGTTTAATTTAATTTGTAGCATGTTTTAGGTATAGTTAAGCGATCTTTGCTTGGTTAGGGTTTCAATAAATCTTTAGGTAGAGGATCAAATGCATATCAACCATAAACACACTCACATATATATATATACACACACACATACTAATTTCCCTTTTTGTATACCAGTGTTACATTCAAGAACCTTGATTGCTCCTTTCTGATTGTTTTTAACAATTGGAAACCTTAATTTTAAATAAGTGGTTTTTGTATACCTAGTTTTGTCATTAGGCCGACTGACAAGGTGGTCAGTCAACTGAAACCCTAGTTTCAGCGGATTGAAATGGCAGAGGATTTGGATTCAAGATAGGTGTGGTGTGTACCTTGGTGATCACTCTTTGATTGCTATCATCAACTGGGCCTCTAACCTTTGGAATTCTCAGTCCTCCTCCTTGATAGCAACAAGCTTTAGGCTATGCTTCAATTGTGCTATCTACTTCCTATGGATGGAAAGAAACAAGAGGATTTTTGATGGAGAATCCTCTACTGCTGGTTGTATCAGATCCAAGCTTGAAAACTGCATCCGGCTTAAACTTGGCTCTCTAAATCTCAAGAATACACCCAAAGGAATAAAGAATTTGCGGGTAATTAGAGACTCCATAGCAGTATTTTTTACGTCCATTAGCTTTTCTAGCTTGGTGGCTTGGTTCATGGCTCTGTATGCTATTTGTTTTGTTTTTCCTTGCTGCTCAAGCTTTGTTTGTTGAGCTTGTTTGCTCTTTTCTGCCATTGCAGACTGACCAACTCCCATTCAACTGAACATAAAAAAGTTAGTTAATATAGATTGAATGCAACAATATTAAAATTAAATTAAATTAAAAGTTAAAAATTAATTGAATTAGCTATTCTAAAAAATTAAAGAGAACCTACCTATGAGCTTCTTCTCAACGCTATCGTAGCGGATGGAATGGAGTTGATAGTAGGATTTTGTAGGGAGGGTGAGGCATTGTATTTTATATATAAAGAACTTGATATAACAAATTTTAATCATATTACAATTAGGTTTTCTATGTGAAGTTGTTCCCTATATACTTAGGATTATGATTATTAATTACATACATTGGAGTTACCTAATTCAATTAAAATTTGAAATTATAGTTCCAAGTATAAATTGGATTGAAGTTATAGAATCCAATTAAATTTTTTAGTTATTATTCAAGTAGAAATTGAATTGAAAAATCATATAGAAAATTTATACTATAAATACTGAAGCACCAAACTTTTTTCACACTTTTAATAGTAGTATATATATATATATATATTTGTATTCTACATATAAATAATTTAAAAATACAAATTGATTCAATTTAAATATATTTTTTTATACCTATCAAATACTTATAAAGTAGTGCTACTTGTTAATTTTTTTAAAAAAATTCATCAATGTGGTGCTTAGCTTATAGATTCCTATGTTAATTATATATATATATATGCTCACATACATATACATATATATAAATAGCAATGTAATATTTTTGAAAATTTTAGAAATTTATTGAACTTATATATATCTTGTGAAAATTCTTTAAATAATTCTGATAATAATTACCATAGTAATGAAGTGTGTACGTAAAAGTATGTGTTCCAAGTTATGTTTAGCTTTTAAGGTTTTAAATTTTGAGAAATTTAATTTTTATTTCTATTAATATATCTTATTTGAATATTATAGGTGCTTTAGAAAATTTCATAAACAACTCATTGTAATAAAAGATAGATAAAAGGAATAAAAAATAAAATAATATTGATTAATATTTGTACTACATTGCATTAAGATGGGTCACATTTGTATAAATAATTTTTTTTATAGTAGGGGTAAAAAAGTGTGAGATAAAATAGTCTTTAGCATCCAAACACACTATTTTACTTAAATTATTGTTTATTTCAAACACAAATAAAATTCTATTTCATTAACAATCTCATTCCAAATCCAAATTTCAAATAATTTGATTGCAAAAGAGCATATAACCCCCCTATGCTTTTTAAGGATTGCAAAATACCCCCTTATGCTTTTTTTTTGCCCCATTTTACTACTCTTATCTTTCTAAAAGAAGCAAACTACCCCCTTTACACCACTATATGCCCAAATTACCCCTAAGATTTCATTTTATCATTATCATTTGTATTAAAATTTAAACAAAATATATAAAATTCAAAAATATATATTAAATTTTGAATTTTTTTATAAAATTCGAAAATAATATATAAAATTTGAAAAAATATATAAAATTAAAAAATATATATATTAAATTTTGAAAAAAATTATAATATTCAAAATTAAATATAAAATTTGAAACAAATATATAAAATTCGTAAAAATATATCTATTAAATTTCAAAAAAATATATATTAAATTTCAATTTTTTTAATAAAATTCAAAAATAAATATAAAATTCGAAAAAAAACATATAAAATTTGAAATAAAAATGATGTACTTAAAAATATAAGAAACTGTATTGCTGCATGTTGTACCTAAAAATGATGTAGGCTAGCATGTTGATTCTAATTTAAAGAGACGAAAAATGTGAAGAACAAACTCATAAAAATCATGTTTTAATATTAATTTTCTCTCTTATCTAGTGACTCATTATTTACAGTCCCCCCAATGGTACTGAGTGAATCTGTATATCCAATAAAATAATCCATTTTGATTGTCCTATTGGGATCACAAAGCACCTCCAATGACATATAAAATTAAAAAAAAAAAAAAAATTGAAAAAAAATATAAAATTCGAAATATATATATAAATTTTAAAAAAACATATATAAATTTGAAATATATATATAAAATTCGGAAAAAAATATAAATTCGAAAAATTTGTTCGCCGAATTTTAAATTTTTTTCGAATTATATATATATATATATTTACGAATTTTATATGTTTTTTTTAATTTTATATTTATTTTTAGAATTTTATATATATTTTTACGAATTTTATAAATTTTATTTTCGAATTTTATATGTTTTTTTCAAAATTTATATATTATTTTCGAATTTTATAAAAAAATTCAAAATTTAATATATATTTTTGAATTTTATATATTTTGTTTAAAATTTAATACAAATGATAATGATAAAATAAAACATCGGGGGTAATTTGAGCATATAGCGGTGTAAAGGGAGTAATTTGCTTGTTTTAGAAATGTGAGAGTAGTGAAATGAGGCAAAAAAAAAACATAGAGGGTATTTTGCAACCCTTAAAAAGTATAGGGGGATTTTATGTTCTTTATTTGATTCCAAACATAGTGTAAGGGGAAAAAACTGGTTGGAATAATAGGTTAATTAGTTGGAAAAGAATTGTGAGTGGGATGAACGAGAATGCGTTTAAAAAGGTCTCATGGTGTATGAATGAGGGAGTCGCAAATTACGTGCGGTTCACCTACCAAATAGGAAAGTGCTTTTGTTTTGGAAGTTGGAAATATATATATAGATATATATATTAATGGTAGGACCCTACCGAAATAGAATTACTTTTGTTTTGGAAGTTGAAGCAATGTCACCACTTACCTCTGTATATAGGAACTAGGGCATCATTGCTAGGTTATAATCCAGCCACCACCTACCTACATACCAGCCGTCTAAGTTCAAGCTCAAGCATGGGATTGAGAAGAAGTGAGAGAATGTCGGAGGCAAAGAAGAATTTTTTAACGAGGCTATAGCCTTGGCCAATTTTTGATGAGCCAAAAAAACAAAAAATTTTGGCCAGCGGTGCCATGGCCTGCCCAAATTTTATAATTTTTTTTTTGTAAATTGTTTTTATACCCTAAAAGTTATATATATATTACAAATATGTTTATAAAATTTTTTTATGGCCCTTGTCAGTTTTTTTAAAAATTTCTGTTGATATCTTAAAAAATATATATTTTACTAATAATTTTATAAAAAAATTGAATTTCCACCTCTTTTAAATTTTTTTTTTCTAGTAACCTAAAAACATATAAATTTCACTAATAAACTTATAAAAATTTGCATTGACTCCCCTAAACAAGTTTTCTGGCTCTGGCCCTGAAACCACCCATTACTCCAAGTGGTCGTTCAAGTATCATTTTGACATTCCCAATCATCTATCAATGAATACAATTCCCATTGTGTTGGGTTTCGTTCATGGACATGGACAATCAGAAGATATGTGTTTGGTGCTATTAATGGCCTCCCATACCATTATTTCTTACAACCTTAAGGATAACACCTCTTTCAACCTTTCTCGTTTAACCAACATTTATTCCTATCGTGATTTTGGCTGTCGGATCCATCCACACATTGAGACACTCATTTGGGTTTGAGGACTAAAAGTGCTACAACTTTTTTATTTATTTTTTATTTTTTTATTTTCTTTTCACTTCACTCTAATATTACGTTGGCTTGTAATGTTGCTTTTTTTTTTTTTTTATTCTTTTGTCCAACTTTTATTTATTTATTTATATTTCAATTAAGGTTCTCCCAAGTAGCGCGGTAAGACTTGCCACCCCTCTCTCATCATTCTCTCTTTAGTAATTACTAGTAAGTAAATACTAAAGCACATGCTTTTGCACGTAATGTTAGTACGATTATAAAATGTGATAAACATTTAAATATATTGATCAATTGTTAAAATTAACTTTAAATAACTTTTAGATATCCCTAATAAAAATAATCATAGGGAGGTTTTGCGCCATTCATCCTCCAAAAATTATACTATCACTTACTAATTTATACTAAAACACTCTTTCATCCTATTTTGTAATAAAATGGACTTCTTTTTTAAGGTATTGTGTGTTTAAAGATATTATACAATTGTTCATATTTATAATGACTCTTAAGAAGGGTAAACTGGTATTTTGTAATACTTTTGTGTTTAATTGCAAAATAAATAATAGTAAGGATTATATAGTTTACTAATTTATTTTTATTCTTTCCCCAAACGTAGCATTATAGTAATGTTATCATGTGGTTTCCTAAAACTAAAGGGGGTTTATTGAATTGTTTTTTTAAAAAAGTTAAAAAACAAAAACAAAAATGCCCCAAGTAAAATATTAAAAAATAATTATAAACAAAAAAAAAATATTTATGTTGAAAAGGTCTCCAATCATACAAATTATTTTATATATATTTTACGATAAGCGAATTTTTTTATTTATGTTGAAATAAAAAATTAATGCCGACTTATTTTTTTCGAACTAGCAATTAGGGTAGGAAAAACAAATTATGTCCAAAATATGAAAAATATTTCGAACTACCAATTATATATTTTTTTGTCTTTAATTCTTTTTATATATTTTATTATAAACAAAAAAAAATTGATTCATGCCGAAATAAATAATTAATGCCGAAATATATATATATTTTGAACTACCAATTAGGGTAAATTATAAAAAAAAATTCAAACTATTAATTAGATTGTTTTTTTGGTTTTTAAATTTTATTTTTTATATTTTATTATAAACGATAATTTGTTTTTGATTTATGCCAAAATAAAAAATTAACGCCGAAATATTTTATGTAATTGCCCAGTCATTGAGGACTTGATCATTGAAGGATATGCTCCAACTAATGAAAATTTCATAATTGATGTCTCCGTGGCATCCCAGAAGAGTTTCAAGTTTAATATTTTGGAAGACACTTATGGTGCAGATACGGTTGGAAGTGCAATGAATCTTCCTCTCCGGCCTCCTTCCTATCCTAATCCACCCTTCTCTGTTGTTCCTACCCTTTCTCCTCTTGGTTCATCTCTCCCTTCCCCCCCTCTCCCACCCTTTTTTTTACCCTCCCCGTATTATTCCTGACACTTACTCCATTGTCCATCATCTTCAGGCTGGATTTACCCTTCTTTCCCTTTCCCCACATCCTTTCCTCCTTCTACTCTTGCTCTTCAGGCTGGATCTGGCCTTTCTTCCTCTTCTGTGCATGCTTCTCCTTGTGGCCATCACTCTTTGAGGACTGATGTTGTTCAGCACAGTTGCCTTGCATATGGGGATGGAAAGGTGTTTGCCTTTGTTGGGGTTGATGATGTTGATGATGAGGTTGAAATGGAAATTATGTCAAATGTTCATAATGACATTAAGATGAATGCTATGGCTAGAGAACTATGTGTTATTGAAAGTATAGTCAAAATTCTTCAGCGTGTTAATGATTTACTCAATAAAAGACTTATAATGATTCAACCAGATGTTGATTATAGGGATGAACTAAGAAAAACCATCAACATGATAGAAGAGAAAAAGTTGTTGAGGAGGCAGGTTAAGGTCCTTGGTGACAAGCAGTAGCTTGGGGTTTTGCCTTGTCCTATTAGTGTGACCCCTCAGGTATCCCTTTCTCCTCCCTCTTGTGTTCCCATTATTTCATCTTCTCAGTTGACCTCTGATGGTCTGTTGGGTGTTCATGTGCCACTTGGGCAGGTTGGTTCTATCCCTACTAAGGGATGCACTACTCCCAAGATTTCCCAGGTTTTATTCCCACAAATAACCTCTGTTCCTGCTACACATATAGCTTCTGCCACCCCTTTGACTGATTCTTTAGGAAACCCCTTTCCTCCTCTTGTCTCTCCTGCTCCTGTCAGGATACACTCTGATCCTACCTTTGCTAGGCCTTCACCCTCTCTTGGCAGGTTGAGCCTGCCACTAGCAAGCCTATGACTTTGAAAACTCCTTATTCTTTTCCTCCCCCCATGCACCTCCCTTTGGTTCTTGGTCTTCCATAGCTGTAGCACAAAGTTTCACATTAGAGTACATTGAGCCTCAAACACTTAATGGATTAACATTTGATGACCCTCCTCAGAGTGTTAAGGATGAAGGTGCCTTGGAATGGAAATCTAGCCTTGTGGGGTTCTTTTTATCAAAAAAACTTCCTTTTGGTATGGTCAGCACTATGGCAAGGAAAGTTTGGGGTAAGAGAGGTTTGTTGGATATTAATGCAACTGACAATGGCTTTTTCATTTTTAAATTCCAATCTAAACATGAATGTATGTGCATCATTGATGAAGGTCCTTGGATATTTGCTAATAGACCTATATTTTTGAAGAAATGGGAACCTGACATACAGTTCAAGAAAGAGTTGTACTTCTATTCCTCTATGGGTTAAATTTTTTGATAATCCTCTTGAGTTATGGAATGCCAAATGGTTGAGTAGTATTGCCAGCACCATTGGGAAACCTCTATTTGCTGATGAAATGACAAAATCTAAGAAGAGGGTGTCCTATGCTAGAATTTGCATTGAGGTTCCAGCAACTAAGTTGATTAAAAAATCTATTAAAATTAAGGTGGGAGATAATGCTTTCCTTGATATTCCTGTGGAATACCAATGGCTACCACAAGCTTGTAGCCTTTGCTATTGTTTTGGTCATTCTGACCTAACATGCCCTAAGGTGACTAAGAAATGGATACCTAAGGTTAAGGTTGACAAGGTGCATGATGATAACCAATGGATCAAGGCGACATCAAAATCTAATAAGCATGATTCTGGAACCCTTTTGCCTTCTGGGGAGGTTTCTTTGATTGATGTTGTTGCTAATGGTAGTATGCATGTTAATGATAATGCTCTTTCCACTCATCCCTTGGCCCTACCCCTACCTCTGTTACCTATCCCTCCACCTCCTCACCCTCTTCTCCCCTTACCCTTGCCTTGAAACCTTCTCAGTGTTACCTCTCCATCCACCTCAACAAACCAAATCTCTAATAGATTCATTGCCTTGTCATTTCCTGAGGAGGGGAGTCCTATGAAGCTGTTGTTGTTGAAGAGGTTAGCTCCTTTTGTAGTGTTCAATAGTAGGAGCAAATTCATAATGAAATTACTGGTTGTTTGAAGGAAGTTGTGTAGGCCACTACTTCTGACATTCCTTGTGGTCCTAATGGTAAAGATAAAGCTCTTAACAACCACAGAATATGATAGGAGCCAAATATCATACATTTAAGGCTCCTAATTATACATTGTTATGTCTATAAATATCATTATATTGGTGCTTTTATATGGTTTTCGCGTTTTAAGACATTTCAGGCAATGGTATGTAAAACGAGTTTAATTCGAAGAATTAACTGGATTTATAACTCAAGATTGTTCGAGAGCCAAAATCATGGATAAAAGACCTATAAAGGACCAAAAACAAGTCAAGGATGCAAAAGGAATGAAGAGGAATGAAGTCGAGAAGAGAAACGGAGCAAAAGAGGATGAAATGTAGAATTCAAGGTGAAGAACTACCGAGTACTCGGTAGAGTGAGTGTGAAAGTCCGCAAACTTGCGCGGAGGAAGGAAAAATCACCCGAGAGCTTTTGCGAACTTATGTGTGTTTGTGCGCAACCCTGGAGCTATCGAGTACTCGGTGGAAACTTCACCGAGTACTCGGTGTTACCAAAATCGGTCAGCCAAGTCAGTAATTTGTATATGTACCGACAGGACCCGGTTCGACCAGAATCAACAAAGAATGATCTTTAGGCTATTTTGGATGTATTATTGACTATATTTGATGAGATTATATATAATTCTTCATGATATAAAAGGGAGGGGTGTCTCTTACAGTGAAGAATCTTTGGTTGAGAGATATTTTTGATATTTTGTAGCATAGATATTGAAGAGGAAGAGATCGATAAAAGAACAACCATGGAGGGCGTGTCTATATCAACAATGCAGATAACCACTACCATGAACAACTAAATCGGTATTTAGGGTTTTTAACAAAAACCTAGCTAAGTAATGTAGACTCTTTCTTATTTTCAATTGTATAAGGGGAAACTGAAGGTCACGTATGTGATGATTGTGTAGATGAGGGATTATGTTTGATTTTATATAAGATTCTATGTTTATTCTATGTCTTGTCTTAGCTTGAATGAATGTTTTATCTTATATAATCATGGTTATTCAATATGGGCTAGAACTCGGATGCTTAACTCATGATTTTCTACACAATAGTGGTTATTAACATGTAATCTTGATTTAGACAGACCATGCTTGAAAGGGATAACTAGTGACGTGTTTTTAATTTATGTTAGTAGGAGTAGTTTAAAGTAGATGCATGTACTAGTTATGCTTGATTAGAGATGACTTGTGTCAATGATGAATGAATTGTTCCTTTTTTGGGATTAGAGTTTTGCCAAAGTTTGCGACCCTATATTTGATTCACATATAATGGACCGTCATTTACAATTGAATGAATTAGAGGATATGTTATATGGTTAGTGGTGAAGTTAGAAATACCCTAGATCTTTATCTCCATTGTTCACAACCAAAACCAATTATCTATCATATTTATTTTATGTTCATTAGTTATAGAAAACCAAACTATCCTTAGTAATTTAGTTAGAATAATTATAAAAGAGTTGAAGAATCATTAGTCTCTGTGGATTCGATATACCCTATCTCATTGGTACTATACTATAAATTGATTCGAGCAATTGCGATAGGTAAAACTAGGTCAACTTTAATGGCTTATTTGCACACACTATTATCATTATCATTATTATTACCCAAGCCTAGTAGGTTAAACTAATCAATGTTTGACCACCGATCAAGTTTTTGGCGCCGTTGTCGGGGATTAAACGATTTTCTATACTTTTGCATAATTATTATAGCTAGATTATTTTCTTTTATTTATATTTATTTTCTTCTTTTAAAAGACAAAACTTTGTGATTTTTGACAAGTACAGTGAGATTAGCAGAGGGAACCAAAAAAACGGTGACGATTGCTTGGCTGGACCGTTTGTGAGTTTTATCGTTCTTTAAATTATTGCACAAGTCTCATCTTTAATTTTCTTATTTAATTTCTCTTTTATTTTGTTTATTTATTTTTTAATTTGTTTTTAGTTAGTTTATTATTTTTACATAAAATTGTTCCATCATTGTATGAGTGGTTTGCGTTCCAAATCTAAAGAACTTGTTCCTTTTGATCCTGAAGTCGATAGAACTTATCGTAAAAACTTAAGAACTAATAAACAAAGGATTGAAAAAGATACATTAAATTTTAATGATATGGGCGACCCTCAAATACAATCATTAGGTTATTTGAAAGATTATTACACACCTTTGAATTTTGAATCACAAGCGGACATTGTTATACCAGGAGAAACAACATCTCATTACAAAATTAAAGCTAGTATTTTGAATATGTTGCCTAAATTCTATGGACATAAACATGAAGATCCCTATGAACACATTACAAAGTTTATAGAAATTTGTTCAACAACTAAAATGAATGAAATGTCCACTAATGCCTTACGTGTGTGATTATTTCCATTTTCACACAAAGAAAAAGCTAAAATTTGGTACACTAGTTTAGAAGAACAGGTGAAAACTGATTGGGAGAAGCTTAAGAAAGAATTCTTACATAAATATTACCCAATGGGAAAAACACACGAAGCCCAAGTAGCCATAATAAATTTTGCCCAAATTCCGGGTGAAGAATTTCATGAAATTTGGGAATGTTTTAAAGAACTCTTAGATAAATGTCCTCATTATAAATTTACAAAATATGACTTGGTGTATATTTTTTTTATCATGGCCTAGGAGAAATACAACAACATTGTATAAATGTTGCATGTGGAAGAACGTTTGCATTAGAACCAGTCGAAGACGTTTGGAAAATATTCGAACAATTGAGTGAAAATTCACAACAAAACGCGTTAGAAGCTAGGGCTAGATCAATGATTAATAACCTTAGAAGGATAGAAAATGCTAAAGAAATAGATAGAACTGACGATGTGATGGCTGAAGTGGCTGAGATAAGTAGAAAATTAGACACAATTTTGAATAACACTCAAAATATTCCTATAGAAGTTTGTTCGATTTGTTCTGATCCCTCTCACTTAGCTAGCGGATGTCCACTAATGTTTCAAGAAGATATAACGCCATGTGATGTTAACGCAGCCTTTACCAATAATAATTCATACTCAAATTCTTTCAATCAAGGCTGGCGTGATCATCCTTTATTATCATATCAATCTCAAAACGTCGAAAATCATGTCCAAACTCAATTTCAATCAAATTCCAAGACAATTCAACAATAGTACTCAAAATCTCAACCAAATCCCAAGACAATTTGATAATACTCCAAATTTCCAAAATAATAGACAAGGATTTCGATAATCCCAATCAAATCAACCTCAATTCCAAAGTCAATTATTCCAAAACACTAATCCACCACCAAGATTAACTAGTTTTGAAGATAAAGTTTTAGCAACCCTTGGAAATCTTGAAGCTAATACCCAACTGTTACATACGCATTCTCAAGATATTTCAAAATTAGAAACATAGATGGGTCAAATAGCTAATACGCTTAACAAAAGGGAAGATGGTAAATTTCCAAGTCAACCAGTGATCAATCTTAAAGGACAACATATGATTGAGTTAGGAAATTTACAAGAACCAACTCATGAAACCGTGCAAACAATTACAACCTTAAGGAGTGGTAGGATAGTGGATAATAGAATGGAAAAAAGATTTGAGGAACAATTAGAACGTGAAAAAGTTTTGGAAAACAATCCTAAAGAAACATCACAATCAAAATACAATGAACTAGTTAAAGAAACACTTGAGAAACCTACGGAAAAGGAATATGAGCCAAAAGCACCATTTCCTCAATGTCTTTGTGGATCCAATTATTATGGCAAACAGGGTGATAAAACGAACAAAATCTTAGAAGTGCTTAAACAAGTAAAGATCAATTTACCTTTGTTAGATGTCATATCTCAAATCCTACCCAACGCTAAATTCTTAAAAGATTTATGTACGCAAAAGCGTAGAAGTAGAGCTAAGGTACCCAAAAAGATAGTGTTGACTAAACAAGTAAGTTCGTTATTAATAAATGATACACCATTAAAGTATAAAGATCCAGGAGCGCCAACAATATCTTTCATAATTGGAGACCAAGAAGTAAGAAGAGCTCTCCTTGATTTAGGTGCTAGTGTCAACTTATTACCTTATTCAGTGTACCAACAATTGGGATTATGAGAATTAAACCCCACGTCGATTGTACTTCAATTAACTGATAGATCAATCAAACGACCAAGAGGGATAGTTGAGGATGTGATAGTTCAAGTAGACAAATTCTATTTTCCTGTCGATTTCATAATCTTAGACATAGAATCTGTCCATAGTCCAAATAAACATATACCTGTGATCTTAGGATGACTATTTTTAGCAACAGCTAACGCTTGCATTAATTGTAGAACAAGAGTTATGGACATATCTTTTGGGAATATGGAACTAAGATTAAATGTATTCAATACTAATAGCCAACTTCCAAAAAAGACGGATTGTTTTTAATCTTGATGAAATAGATGAATTAGTGGAAGAGGTGGCACAAGAAATATTAGCAAAAGATAACTTGGAAACAGTATTATCGAAAGTAAAGGATAGTGACATAAATGAAACTGAACAAATACAACTTGATATAAAGGACATCACAACTGTCGAAACTACACTATACAATTAGTCTTGGAAACAACCACATGAGTCATTACCCCTTATTTCAAGTACTCCGCCAATTCCATCATTAACATCTCCACCTAAATTAGAGCTTAAAGAGTTACCTAAACAACTCAAATATGTCTTCTTAGGTCCAAACAATACCCTTCCTGTAATAATCTCTTCATTCCTTACTAAACAACAACAAGAACAATTAGTAAAAGTGCTAACTGAACATAAAGAAACAATTGGGTGGAGCATGGCTGATCTAAAAGAAATTGACCCCTCAATTTGTATGCATCGTATACGTTTAGAGGAGAATGCGAAACCATCTCGAGAAATGCAACATAGATTAAATCAGAATATCAAAGAGGTGGTAAAAGGCGAAGTAGTTAAATTACTTGATGCATGTATAATATATCCGATTTCAGATAGCTCATGGGTTAGTCCTACACAGGTGGTACCAAAAAAATCCAGTATCACAGTTGTGCCAAACTTAAAATGTGAGTTAATTCCACAACGAACCACAACGGGGTGGCGAGTGTGTATTGATTATAGAAAGTTAAACTCACATACATGGAAAGATCAATTTCCCTTACCATTCATTGATCAAATCTTAGAACATTTAGCTGGACAAAGTTATTACTGTTTTCTATATGGATATTCTGGTTATAATCAAGTCGCAATTGATCCAGTTGAACAAGAGAAAACCATATTTACTTGTCCTTACGGTACGTTTGCATATAGAAGAATGCCCTTTGGCTTATGCAATGCACCCGCAACATTTCAAAGATGTATGATGTCAATCTTTTCAGATATGGTAGAAAAGTTCCTTGAGGTATTTTATGGATTATTTTTTGGTGTTTGAAACTACATTTAAGGATTGTTTAAAACATCTAGCACTCGTACTTCAAAGATGTGAGGAAACAAATATTATTTTGAGTTAGGAGAAGAGTCATTTTATGGTTCAAGAGGGTATAGTTCTAGGACATATAATTTCTAAGCGAGGGATAGAGGTCGATAAAGCGAAGTAGAATTAATTTTGAATTTACCCCCTCCTACATCTGTCAAGCAGATACGTTCATTCCTAGGTCACTGATATGTCACGCCCCGTTATTCTTGAGACTCCATTCCGGAGAATCAGCGAATCCCGAGGTATGACGTCACGGAAAATGACCACTAGAATCAATATCAACAACGATATACATGGAATAAGAATGAAAACAAAGTATTCCATGCCACATGAGTGATAGAAACTCAGTAACAAATTCTAACAAAAATCAGGTAGAGTTCCGTTTGTAAATGGAAGATCCAGACAACCTAAAAACAACACAACATAATAACCTTCCCATAATAACATAACTAAAATCAATGGCACGCAACCCAAAATTCTAGAAACCTACTAGGGCCGAGGTAGTGGAAAAGAACACCAAAACCTCTACACAACCCCTTTCTAAAACCAACTGAGCCACCAAGCTGGAATAAGAATACAAAAAGTCATACGGTAGTGCCGAAATGATACAAAGGCACCCCGAAAATAATAAATACACAGATTGAAGATACAACACAAGGGAATCTGCCAGCAACCTGGCTCCCAAGAGAATAAAATAATACACAAGTATGACTACTGGAGGAGGAACAAAACTACCGTCCCAAATCACCTGTACCATCGCCGCTGAATGCGCCATGCTGCATCCACCTGCAAACCTGCAATCTGTGTGGGGGTAAGCACAACCTCGAGGGCTCACCATAATATCAAAACATCACACTCATAGTCGTCTAGAAAAGGTTAACCATCTCGTGTACATGCATCTATCCTAAGTCAGTCAATAGTCACACATGGCACCCCGCCAATCCGAGACCCCATCAATAACCTCATCATTAACCTCAAGTACACTACGGATATCATAAGAACTACAAATCAATGAAAATATAAACAACACATGTATACGTATATATGTATAACGTCCTATAAATAACTAAGACTGTCACCTATGCCTATAAACAATCAATCTGAACTCCACTCTCATTTAGAGATACAACAAGGACTAACTATCTACCATACCGTGCACCTAGCACGCCACTCAAGGTTCCTAGGAGGTAAATAGATCACTCACTAGGACTACCAAAAGTAAATCATCATAACCATGCCCACAACTCGATCATCGCTCAAAACTAGCATCGTTATTAGATCATTCCTAGAGAGAAAGTCGCTCTCACATTTTCTATCTTCAATTCAGTTCTTCTACTTACAATAACCAGTGAACCAACCCGTTCACTCGAAGAGACATAAAAAGGGAATATACTATCCCAACACTGGATTCGGTGACCAACCGAATTATCTCTAACTCACACTACTTATCTAGGCACTAGAAAAGGTTATTGGAGCCATTTAGTCCCAAACAAATGCCACGGTCCTCGGGTTTTTAAAGAAAAACGTTGAACCCGAATGATTCAACCGGTTTTTAAGAAAAAGTTAGGACCCGGTCAAATCTTATTTGGTTCCAACGTCTCCGAACCCAACCAAAACAACAGGAATCACACTAGGTGTGCATAACTTAACATCACAAGTCCGGGCTCAACCCAAGGAATAACTATACGAGAAGGAAGAACTACTAGAGTTCAAACCGATAACCATTTTAAAATCACTTTTAAACTTCTTTCAAATATGGTCCTAAGACCTTTAACATTTATTTAAAAATTTATAAAAATAATCCTGAAAGAATGCCCAAACCAAAACCGGGCACATAAAGGAATCCCAGACAACAAGCTAGAAGGAACCTGGATTTATCAACCTCTAACGAAGCCGAGACCTCGGAAATAACATCAAGATTTCTAAAACAGGGGCAACCTGTGCCCTAATCCACCTATTTTACAAAGCAATTTCAAATGGAATTTTCTGAAATTTCTTTCAAACACGGATTTCTACCGATACTCCCGGTACTGAGAATTCAAAACATATTTTATAAAACATGTATTTAAACTTCTGTCTTTCCAAAAATAGTCAACCAGTCTCGGGGTAAACGAAGAACACTTTTTATAAAAATCCCCAAATGTTAAGTTTTCAAAACTTTGAATATTTGACTCCAAAGATCCGAACCATAATCGAGGATTCAAAAACGGGACAAACCATGCCCTGAATTCATTAACTTCACAAGAGTACTTACGGAAATAGATTTTCAATAAACACGGCAAAGAATCGTCTATAACTCATACACTGTCAAAGTGGGAGAATGAGCGATAAGCTCAAAATTACAAAAGCCAAGGGAACATGAATACTCCACACTACCAGAGAGGTCTAGCAATCATCATGTGACGATACTAATTACCAATCACAAAGGCCTATGTGGCCAAGATCACAATTTCAACTAAGTCTCAATATAATGCTACCCAGCTCAATTAGAGCCTAACATATAGGGAACCCTTACACCCCAAGGTCACTTTCACTTAGTTTTTCCACAACTACCAAAGATAATTGCCAACCGTGGCTTCTTAATATTCCCCTTTTCACTTTTCACCTTTTAACTTTAAGTTTTCACGGTTTCCTTTACACTAGGAATTTCAAAATTTTCATTGTAATTTAACCACGGTTAAAATATCAATCACAAACACCGTGCCCTAGCGCTCAAGAGTATAATACAAATCTCTAATTAAAATTCAGACATAACCTACTCAGTATCAATAAGCAATAATAACAGAAAATCTTAACAAATAAGCACATGTCATATAAATGCTTAATGTGAATGTCAATGCAACTCCAGTGCAACTCTATCTATATGAGGGTTAAACAAATATCCAGGAATCCCAAACCGTTCGCTGATGGGGCAACAAACCGACAACAGGAAGGGTGAGTGTCGCCAAATAGAGTACGGAGACCACAAGTCCGTCAGGAACCGGCAACTGAGGCCCAAGCCCTCACCCCCAATGTCTAGAGATTCGAGAGTTACTAGCTCCCTGGGTGCTAAACCACCCCTTGGCCAGTTGTTGTGACTATCCAAACGGTCCATACATGTACATGATATAACTGAGGCATGCAACTCGCACTGAAACAATATATATACCATGGTGTTGTATAAATGCAAAATGCCTCCACATGAATGTAATATACTCAATAAAACAGCATAAAAGCCAAGCAATCTCATACAAAACATGCTTCAAAATTTAAATTATATAGCAAATCACTTCCATTTATCTCAAAAATATCCAGGTCCTCGATTACCCAATCCTTATAACTTTTATGTGCTAGCATGCTTTTAATTTAATTTTCAATAATTGTTTTCAATTTAATCCATCCCCGGGACAATTAGACAATTGAAATTTATAATTTACTTTCTTTATAATTTACGATAAAATCAATAACAAGGGAACTAAAATTAGGTCTAAGTTTTGACGTCCCTCATTCTCGTGGATCCCCTAACATATTTTTAATTTCAATAAAATATAAATAATAGGGGAAAAATCAATTAACCGGATCTACGTCCACATACACCTTATAATTTAATATCTCCAAAGTATTTCTATTTCCGACATCATTTAATCCAATTATGGGTACTTTATAAATTTTATAAAATTCTTAGGTTTCCGTCTATCACTAGGAATTTAATTAAACATTGTTATTTACCCATAAACATACAACGAAGATTTATTAACATTTTCTACGCATTATTAGTGAGTGTCAGATATGTATATATATAAGAATATATATATGTAAATTCCCACCTATTTTAATTGCTTAAAAACTGTCCCGCCGTCAACAGTGCCGGCGCCCGAATATATAGCCCGCCGACCAAAGTCATTCGAAAATTATTTTGAATATACCAAAACGTCCGTCTCAACGATCTATACGATATATACGAAGCCCATTAGCAATTGATTAATAAATTTGAATAAATCTAATATAACCCAATAAAAAATTCGAACCTATAAATTGAATTTCCAGACAAACTGCTTAATAGAAAAATTACAAAATTTTAGGATGTCGTACTTAGCGTCAATACGAAGCTTTCCTCAAAATTTCAGCCCAAACCGTCATCGGGAAGCCGACCAAATCGTCGGTCGAAGTTCCGGCATAAACACCCTTGTTGAGCGTCACCACTGTGCGAACTGCGCCACCACAACGCCGCCACGGCCTCCTGTGCGACACCACGATGCCGTCGTCGCCCTCTGCCAAGCGACGCCATCACCACCAGGTCGTCGTCGCCTACAACCACCAGACCGACGAAGCCTCACCAGATCGTCTCTCTCTCAGTCGCGATGCTCCCTCTGCTAATGACCACCATCATGCCACTGCGCCACCACCGTCGCTAGGTCGCTGCGACCTTCGGCGATGCCTCCAACAGATCGTGCCTCAGGCTATGCGATCTCCCTCTCAAGCCCGTCTCTTCATCTCTATCTTTCTCTCTCACTGAAGCTCCCTCTCTAGCCGGCGAGAGCTATTTGATGGTAGTGATGAAGAAGACTGAACTCGTAGGTGAAGGAGAAGAAGTAGAATTTGATCGATGGTTCTCAACCACACACCATTTATCCACTCTACATATATATAATTTCCATTTATATATATATACCAATAATTATTATTACACATTTTTGTTATGTAATAATAATAACCCAAAATTTATCACCCATTTTAATATAATTAATTTTAAAATATTGTGAGAAAATTCCCGGCCCGATGGCCCGTTACACTGTCAACCGAATAACCACCACGAAGAAATGGTTTAAAATCACCCACGTCGAGTGCGGAACGAAAAAGATAACCATTTAACCTCAATTTATTAATAAATAATAATAGAGGGAATATTATCGAAAAATCCCTAAACGATGACACGCGTACCCGAAAAATTTACGGGACACCTGATAATTATTACAATCCGAAATAAATAGTCCGGGGTGTGAAACCCAACCACCAGAACATCGGATACGTCAAATAACTACAAGCAACAAGGTACGAAAAGAATCCGATATAAATAAACAAGTACAGCCACATCAACCTATAGGGGCATGCATCAATTTAAATACGAACTAAAATAACTACACCGGACGTCACATGGCGCATCCTAAGCCTGACAAAATGCTAAGTGATAATATCCCAACTATAACACGTAAATACAAACATAGAAAACGTGAAAGGAGGATACAAATACTCCTAAGCACGCCAACTAAATAAAGCACGTCAATCAAATAAAACACATATTAATCCCATTACAAGGAAAAACAAAACGTCGAACCCCTAATGCACTAAATGCCGAACTCGTACAACAACGTCGGAGCCTTAAACGTCGGTTAACAAAACGTACTACCACCTAGTCGAAGCACTAAAAGTTGAACGTCTAAACGAATCCACGTAATTAGCACTAAAGCCCACGTAAACCTCTAGCCACATCCGAAACACAAAACATCACGTCAAATAGCGTAATCACGAAAGAAACCCCACGGAGTCATCAAAGAGACAATTGCAGAGTCGTGTTGTTAAATCCAGAACTCACGTCAACGTTTTACCAGTTCGAAACATTAAATTCATCGTCAATTCTCGTAATTGTCAATGAAGCTCCACGAAGTAGTCAATAAGACAATTGCCGCGTCATCCCATCGTATCAAGACATAAACGCGAAAAATTTACTCGTATAACACCAAGAATAACCATGACGTCATGAACAAGTGACGTCACAATCGAAAATAAATTGGAAATAATTCCAGAAAATTGGGAAAATAATATGGGGTGTTACATGATAGGTGCTCAAAAATATCCATTTTAAGCCCCTATCTTACTGTTGTTATGTCTTTTCATTCCATTATTTGGTATTTTTATGTTGTTTGCGTGTTAAAGCATGTTTTAGGAGCTTAATGAGAAAATGGAGCTAACTTCGGTGAATTAACTAAAGAGTGTGTTCTTTCTATTCAAAGAAGAGAATAAAAAAGGCAGTCCGAGACAAAAAGGGCTCCCGGAGGGCAAAAACGATATTTTCAGAAGCCGTCATCTTCAACAAAAAGTATCGTGGGTTCTAGGCGATCGTTTTGGTGTATGAACGGAGAAAAGTGGTTTTCCATAAAATACTTATGCTTGTGCCTACGCTTTCAGTTTCAAAAAGTGTCTGGAAAACACTTTTTTACGCTTAGACCTACGCTTGAAGCGTATTTGCGGCAAGTTTTGTGGTTTTTTCGATGGTTTTTGCATGTTTACCCCTGGTTCGATTTGAAGATGTGCATGTGACTCTAGACCTCTATATACATGTATATACACTTATATATATCAGTTTTAGGGTTTGCATGAGATGAGTGAAAAGACTGTAAATGACCTCTTTATACCATTGCCTATATGTACACAATCGTATATCAGTATAGGGGGGTCATGATTTGTGTGGTTATTTAGTTGTGAGTTTTGGAGGTTCACATTCATTCAGAGAGGTTCATACATTCAGAGTATTCAAAACCTAGAGATCCGAAAAAGAAGACTATGGAGATTGTTTCTACATCATCGATACAATCCCCTTCCACCATGACCAACTAACTCGGTATCTAGGATTTTCTAGCAAAACCCTAGCCAAGTAATGTAGTTCTTTCATTATTTTCAACTGTAACGAGGGAAAACTGTTGACCATACTGTGATGATTGTAGTAGTTAAGAGACCGTACTGATTTGTAATATAAAATTATATGTTTATTCTAAATTCTTATCTTAGATGGAATGAATGTATTATTTTGCACAACTCTGATTATTCACTATGGGCTGAAACTCGGACGCTTAATTATGGTTTTCTGCACAATGGTGGTAATGAAACTTGAAACCCTAGGTTGACATAGGCCATGCCTTGGCGATTTAATATAGACATGCTTTAGTTTATTATCATGCATTAGGAGTAGATTAGAGCAATATAATTGGCATGCACTAGTTAGGCAGTCATGAGATGAGTTGTCGCAATCCGGTTGATGGTACTCCTTTTTTGGGTCGTATTTAGCTATTTACGGTACGACTTGATTCACAGTTATGGATCGCCTTCTTATAGTTAATACAATGAGAAACTATATTATGCGGTTAGTGGTGGAGCGATGAAAACCCTAATTTTCTCTCTCATCTGAATCACAACCAATTTACTTTGCTTTTTAGTTAATTTAGTTAAGATTAGATAATTTGGTCTTTTGACCACCAAAACAAATAATTTTCAGAAATATATTTCAACGTTTTTGAACTATTAAAGTGAACAATCTTAGTCTATATGGGATCGATATCCCTTACTCAAGCTTTACTATTTTATAATTGATATGCGCGCTTGCGTAGGGTAAAACCTAAGCCGTTATAAGGGGCCATTTTTAACACATATTTTCAACACACCCTGACGGACATTAGTCACGTCGGGTTTTATTGACGATTCATTAAAGATTTTAGTAAAATATCACCGCCATTATGTAACCTCTTAGCTAAAGACGCAATTTTTTACTTCAATAAATAATGTCTTGAATCTTTTGAGAATTTACGAAAGTTACTCTCAACTGCCCCAATAATGCAACCACCAAATTGGTCCTTGCCATTTGAATTAATGTGTGATGCATCCGACTATGCCATAGGAGTAGTATTAGGACAAAGAAAAAAGATGCTACCACATGTAGTATATTACGCTAGTAAAACACTAGCTGATGCTCAAATTAAGTACACTACTACCGAAAAAGAGTTATTTGCTGTAGTATTTGTCTTGGACAAATTTAGATCATACTTACTAGGAACCATGGTAGTTGTTTTCTCTGACCACGCAACTTTAAAATTTTATTAACAAAAACATATTCCAAACCCAGACTAATTCGATAGATATTATTGTTACAAGAATTTGATATTGAAATACGCGATAAAAAGGGTACGAAAAATATGGTGGCAGATCATCTATCAAGAATAGTGGTAGAAAATACAATGGATTATTTTCCGGACGAAAAATTGTTTAGTATTAATACGCTAAAATTCAAAGGTCCGAGAAAAAGAATGCAATATAAGAAATATGGTCAACAGTTGGAATGTTTCGTAGACATTAATAAAAAATTAGGAGCTGTGGATTCTATCGATTTGATAACACCCACTTATGATAACGATTAATAGAAACTACGAATATCGGGCCAACGACGTTAAAAAGAGGCACCATTCAGGAGAGTTCATGTTCTATTGAATAAGTATGTATCATTAGGATTATTATTTTTTAAAAAAGTATTATATTTGTTTTTATAGCTATTTACTTTAATTTTAAGATCAAAGACGGTACCACGAGAAGATATTTGAAAGAATTCAAATTCGGCAGAGAAGAACTACCGCGTACTCGGTGGAGCAACAATGATAAAAACGAGACAGACTTCATTCTTCTCACTTTTCTTCTTTCTCTCCCAAACCAAAAACTCTCATTACTCCAAACTTGAATTAGTGGATAGGGGGAATTGCCAGAAACATGTTGCAATCTTTCCTTATCCATCATAAACCTCGAGACTAGACATGACACCAGATTAATCCCGACTCGATTACACCTTCAAAATATGTGAAACATCTCTTTGAAAGCTTCTCTTCATCTCTTTGAATATTCTAAAGAAGGGAAGTAAAATATCTTCCAAGATAAGGTTCTTTGTGAGAAGTCGATTGATGAAACTCTAGAGAACCTTGTGAGGGTGATTTGTGGGTAGTAAAACTCTAATAGAAGTCAGGTAACCATGACCTTTCTTGCCACCGCACTCTAAGTGTTCGATAGAATGTGCGAATAGAGTCATGGCTCCGAAAAAGAAACCAAAAACCACCGTATCATCAAGTAAGAGGAAAGCTTCTCCAACTTCATGACATTCGTCGTTTGACAAAGCCAAAAATGAAGCGCTAATTAAAGAACTAGTAAAGAAGGCCATTGAAAAAGGGTTCAATGTCGAGCGAGTTATAAAAATTTACGATTTTGAGAATGATGAAGTAGCTTCTTGGGGGATAGGGTGTATTAACACAAGGGGGTTAGAGTCATTGTTACGACCCACATCAACACATATAAGTAAACCATTGTTGTATGAATTTTGGCTTAACATGATGGACGTGGGCGGAGAGCGGGGTAAAATGATGGAGACGAAGGTAAAAGGAAAGGTTATTTCAATCACACAACATCAATTAGTAAAGCATGGGGTGTTCCACATGTGTGCCCCGATCATCTTAAATATACACTTTCGGCGTTGCCCCGACCTTTTTCAGAAACTAAGTTCATTGTAGAGGATGTCACTAACGGGAGGTTTAGGAATAAGTACAAGACGTGTATGGCAAATAAGCATTATGCGCCAATGATGTGGATAATTGATACTATTCTTCGTTGGCAAGCACATCCACAAGGTCATAGTAGTGAGCGTCGTGGGATTTTCCAATAAGCTTTATATGCCTTTGCTAAACACCAATGGATTTCGATTCCAAATGTTATTTGGACGAACATCTATGAAGCATGGGTCGATATTAGCGAATCTACCAAAATCACGGCTCTATCATATGCGGTTCCATTCCCAACCTTAGCTATGAAATTAATGATGGATCATAATGTGCCGATGGAGAGGGTAGGAAAGAATGAGTACATGCTGAAATATTTTGAGCTCTCAAGTTGGCATAGCATGATATCAAAGCTACGCAAAGAGGATATGGAAGGAGAGAAAATGCCAATGACTAAGGAGCAATATTTGACACTCGTGGCAAATCAAGAAGTAATAATGAAAAAAGTGGAGGAGCAATTTGACGATATAGCAACCCGTCAGGAGAGGATCAAGAAAGAGCAGACAGAGATCCGAGCAGAGATGACTCGTGGATTTCAGTCTATTATAGATCGACTAGGTGCAGGCTTTACTTCTTATCCACCACCACCACCGTCTTAGAGTAGGATCTAGAGAGTATGATTACAAGCCGACATAGATTTTCATTATACATATTGCCTTAAACCGAGATGTGAATCGATATTTTGTAGTTTGCATTTTGATTTTTTTTTTTAATTGTGTTTTGAAATTCCATTTCCTTATGACTATCAAAAATTAATAAGAAGGGATATTTTGTTGAAAATGAGAAAATTATTTGTATTATCTATTTTCATTATGAGATATAAAGAAATAAGTTTGGGGGAAATGTATGACTTATATAAAAACTATTTTTATATACAAATTTCTTATTTATATTTATGTTTCACTAACTTTATAATTATTTATGTATTATTTTATAATAAATATTTAGTTTACTTTTTATAAAAATAATATTTTTAAAATATATATATATTTATACTGATTATTATATATATTTTATGTATAATTTTTAATTAGGATATTTTGAAAAATAAAAAGAGTTTTTGAAAAACATTTATTTTTGTGGTACAGGGACTACCGAATACTCGATGAGTCATGGAAAAACTATATTTTTTTAAAAATCAAAAATCAATTTCTATAATTATGAAATTTCAATTTTCTTTTCAAAATAGGATTTTGACTGACTTACACAATATAATATATAGTTTTACTAAATTATAATAAAGAGAGAGAGTTTTATAAAAAATTTCCATAAATATGAAATCCTTTTCAATTATGGACAATTTTCCATTAAATCTTATTTCCTTTTCAAAATTTTCCATTCTTACAATTCCTATTACAGATTTCTGCTGTAACTTGAATCATTCCTCTCCTAGAAAGGGCTTGGGTTGTAGTTTATAAATATAGAGCTTTAGTATTGGTAGTAATCATTCATCTTCAGAGTTCTCCTTTCTTTGATCACCATGAGAGCAACACATAGCTCTAACTTCCGTGCAACCTTCATCAGTCTTTCATCCATGAAGACCTGGGATGATGAAACTCGGAAAGTTGAGTCAGTAGGATCTTCGACTAACCCCAAGGAAGAACAACTTATGGGATGTATGGCTATATCACCAGAACCACTACAAGTTACATCAATTCATGGGTTTAGTTCGATTGCATACGAAGTTATTTATGATGAAGAGTTCATCAGTGCACCAAGAATGCAAAGTGGTGTTACTCTATTGGCAGCTCGAGGATTAACTAGGTTATTGAAATCCGCAGCTATAGTAGCATATCCTCAAGTGGTGTAAACGTTTTATTATCATATGGGACATACTACAAAAGGAGAGCTTATCCGACGAATTTGCTTAGATTCCAAAGTATTGCCCTTCGATGTCACTGCCAATACAATAGCAAAATCATGGGGTATTCCGCATGAATGCCCAAGAGAGTTACGTAAGACATTCCTTCCCTTACTAGAACCATTCACGCCTATGATTTCTGAGATGATCAATACTATATGCCCAAACTATTATGCGAGTAGAAGGGAAGTGTCGCTCATCAAACAAGATCTAAATCCCAACTATTGGTTTTTGGATACAGTTATAGCATCACAAATCTATCCTAACGAATATCGACATTGGAGGGATGAAACAATGTTCAAGATACTTTATTGTTTCCATATGGGGTATTGGGTATCATTCCCCGAAGTTATTTTAGGAAGTATGCTTGGATACATTAAACTTTGCAAAAACCTTACGACGGCTATGTGGAGATTTCCATACCCATTCCTCATCACTAAATTAATAAAAAATGCAATATGGGAGGAAATTTTAATAAGGAGAGGGAATATATGTCCATAGCTTCGTACTTTTATGCTAAACTATTCAATGATGACTATGGAGAAAAGGAGCAAGAACAAGTAGCTCCTTGGGATGATATAAAGATGCCTCATGGATGGCTTGATGAGCTTGATAAGGATTCAATGTTCAAAAGTGGCTAGAGAGGAATAAGGAAGTTTCGTAGGAATAAGGGAATGGATGTATAATTTCTTTTTTAAGTATGGTTATTTCATTTTTCCCACCAAATCCGTTTTGGATTGGTTTTATCTTTTGATTTGATTTTATTTTTTTGCAATTTTGAGTTTAATAGGATTGTAGGCCCCTAAGGCCAAATCATGTGTGCTTTTATTAATAATATTCTATTCCTTTGAAATAATGCTTCATGTTTAATATTTCAGTTTACTTAATATTATCTCTCTACTTGATATGATTTTGGGTATTTAATAATGTTTTATGCTTTAAATAGATCATTCAAAACAAGTTTGGTTGGGGATACGAGCACTATAATGCAAAGAACGAAATTACAGTTCAATGGCGGTAACAATTTCTTCTTTTATTTATTTTTAAACCATGAGGACATGGCTCGCTATAGTTTGGGGGGGAGGAATTAGTTATTTGCTAATGTTTTAAGGGAATAAGAAGAATAAAAATATTATTTTTTTTGAAAAATCTATTAAGATCTTCGTTCGAAATATGTGATCGATGTCAAGTATGAGTTGATTTATGTACATGTTATGACTAGAAAGATATTGTGTATACAACTACCCCACTTATAAGTATGTAATAGTTTGATTAAATTAAAATTTTAAGACGTGGTCCACATGAGTGAATAGATAAGTGAAATTAAAACCGAGAAAGATAGTTTTGACCTATAAACACATGCACATATTCTCTATAGGACAACTGTTTACCTTTGACTATGTAGTTGAAAAAATAGATTTGTTTCAATGACAAGGGGAGAAGTAAATAATAAAAAGAAATAAGTATGATGAAAAGATGAAAAAAATATAGAAATGCAATAAGCGGTTCTTCAACCCAAAAAATGGAGAAAACTAATGAACATAAAATCCCATGGAAGAAGCTCGGGCCCAATTGGTCGGGACTAAAAATCCCCGCTGGAAAATCCAGAGACTTAGAAAGACAAAAAGGGATAAAAATGAAAAAAGTATATTGAAATTGTGTCATGGCAAAGATTGATCAATGAAGTAGAAAAAGGGAGATTAGTCTACCATAAAGAATGTTCACAAAAACACGGAAGACTATGTGGATCGGCTGTAGAGATTAACAAGTTTATTTCACTACCGTGGGGACCATTCTTTTAAATTTAATTCATGAAAATTATTATGTATGAGTGAGTGGGGATAACTTGTATGCATTTTATTCTGACAACATTATAGCATTGCATGATTTAATGATTATTTGATTTTATGAGTATACAAGAATGAAGAATGAAAGAATTTGTGGGTAGTATATTTAACCCTCACGAGACTTCACTCGTCCACTCGATATTGCCGAGGGGTTTAAAAGGCTTGTTACATGTCCAATATGTAATCATACACCTTCATGAAAAAAAATGTTAGTTAGTTAATTAATTAGTTAGTTAGTTTTAATTTATTGTACTAAAAATACAATCATCACGAATTTTGAAAATTTTATATTGAATTGATTGCTAAGGGACTAACAATGTTGAAGTTTGGGGGCTTGATATGAGCCAAATATCATACATTTAAGACTCCTAATTATACATTGTTATGTCTATGAATATCATTATATTGGTGCTTTTATACAGTTTTCGTGTTTTAAGACATTTCAGGCGATATTATGTAAAACGAGTTTAATTAAAAAAATTAACTAGATTTGTAACTCAAGATTGTTTGAAAGCCGAAATCATGGATAAAAGACCTATAAATGACCAAAAACAAGTCAAGGATGCAAAAGGAATGAAGAGGAACGAAGCCGAGAAAAGAAACGGAGCAAAAGAGGATGAAATGTAGAATTCAAAGTGAAGAACTACCAAGTACTCGGTAGACCCTTCACCGAGTACTCGGTAGAGTAAGTGTGAAAGTCCGTGAACTTGAGCAGGGGAAGGAAAAATATCCCAAGAGCTTTTGCGAACTTATGCGTATTTGCGCGCAACCCTAGAGCTACTGAGTACTCGGTGGAATCTTCACTGAGTACTCGGTGATACCAAAATTGGTCAGCCAAGTCAACAATTTGTATATGCACCGGCGGGACCCGTTTCAACCAGAATCAACAAGAAATGATCTCTAGGCTATTTTGGATGTAATATTGACTATATTTCATGATATTATATACAAATCTTCATGATATATTACGATGCACACTCCTGACTTAACGGTGAAACAATCAGATTACCAAACAAAGATGCCTATTTTTTTTATAAAAGAGAGGGGTCTCCCTTACAGTGAAGTGTCTTTGGTTGAGAGATAGTTTTGATATTTTGGAGCAGAGATATTGAAGAGGAAGATATCGATAAAATAACAACCATGGAGGGCGTGTCTACATCAACAATGCAGACAACTACTACCATGAACAACTAAACCGGTATTTAGGATTTTTAACAAAACCCTAGCCAAGTAATGTAGACTCTTTCTTATTTTCAATTGTATAAGGGGAAACTGAAGGACACGTATCTGATGATTGTGTAGATGAGGGATTATGTTTGATTTTATATAAGATTCTATGTTTATTCTATGTCTTGTCTTAGCTTGAATGAATGTTTTATCTTATACAATCATGGTTATTCAATATGGGCTAGAACTTAGATGTTTAACTCATGATTTTCTACACAATAGTGGTTATTAACATGTATTCTTGATTTAGACAGACCATGATTGAAAGGGATAACTAGTGACGTGCTTTTAATTTATGTTAGTAGGAATAGTTTAGAGTAGATGTATGTACTAGTTATGCTTGATTAGAGATGGCTTGTGCCAATGATGGATGAATTGTTCCTTTTTTGGGATTAGGGTTTTGCCAAATTTTGCGACCCTATATCTGATTCACATATAATGGACCGTCATTTACAATTGAATGAATTTGATGATATGTTATATGGTCAGTGGTGGAGTTAGAAATACCCTAGATCTTTATGTCCATTGTTCATAACCAAAACCAATTATCTATCATATTTATTTTATGTTCATTAGTTATAGAAAACCAAACAAACAAACTATCCTTAATATTTTAGTTAGAATAATTATAAAAGAGTTGAAGAATCATTAGTCTCCGTGGATTTGATATACCCTATCTCGTTGGTACTATAATATAAATTGATTCGTGCACTTACGATAGATAAAACCAAGTTAACTTTAAGGGCTTATTTGCACACACTATTATCATTATCATTATTATTATTTATTACCCAAGCCTAATAGGTTAAACTAATCAAGGTTTGGCCACCGATCAAAATATCTCCAATAGAAAGGAAAAAATTGAAGATTATTGCAAAACAAGTTGCTAAGACCATGAGTAAGGTAGATAAAGATGGTTATAAAAGGTTCTTTGAGGACCTCCAAACTCCCTCTAAGCAATGAATTTTGGTGCTTGGAATGTTAGGGGGATGAATAATCCCTCCAAATATAAGGATAATAGAAGCTTCATGAAAGAGAGACAGTTGGATTTTGTTGGACTGATTGAAACAAAAGTTAGGAGCCACAATATAGATTTTGTGCATCAATCCATTTCTCCTTAGCCTTTAATCTCTAATGGTGACCAAGCTCCTCTTGGAAAATTGTGGGTCCTTTGGAACCATTTTATTGTTAAGATTGATTGTATCCACATATCAGAACAATTTATTCATTGTTATGTTGAGTATATTAACCCTGACTCTAATTTTCTGTCACCTTTGTGAATGGTCATAATATTACTAAAGAAAGGAGGAATAATTGGAGGGATCTTGTTGGTATGATTATTTCTTCTCCTAACACTCCATGGATTATTTTAGGTGATTTTAATTCTATTTCTGGGCTTAGGGAGAAATTTGGGGGCAACAATTCTTGGTCTCTTGCTATGACTAAGTTTAAAAGGTGCATTCTTGATATTGAGGTCGATGGTTTGAGGTACACAGGTCAGTTCTATACCTGGTCCAATAAGGTCCCTAGTAGTGAGGTCATTTTAGAGAAGTTGGATAGGGTCCTTGTCAATTCATCTTGGCTCTCTTCTTACCCTAGTTCCAGTGCTTTCTTCCCTCCTCCTCTTTGTTCTAACCATTGCCCCATGGTGGTTTCTTTTGGCTTGAAGACCCCTAGAAAATGCCCCTTTAAATTCTTCAATTTTTGGTGTGATCACCCTAATTTTTTGGAAACAGTGGCTAAGGTGTTGAGTAATGAGGTGAATGATGTTCATATGTTCAAGGTTACCACTAAGCTTATAATGCTCAAGAAGTGCTTGAAAGAGATCAACACAAGGGATTTTGGGGACATTACATTAAGAGTGGGACATGCTAAGGACAAATTTAGTGAGTGTCAAACTGCTCTTGACCATGAACCTGATAATGTTGAGCTTAGACATAAAAAAAGAGACTATCTAGTGTGTATTCCGGGATGAGTTCAATGGAGGAAAGCCTCTTCAAATAGAAGTAAAGAGTACAGTGGCTTGAGTTGGGGGATCAAAATACAAAGTTCTTCCATAAAAGTGTTCAAAACAGAACCAATAAGAGGAAAATTGATGAGGTCAGAAAACATAATGGCTCTACTTCTAGGGATACAAATGTGATAAAGAGTGAGTTCCTAAGTTTTTTCCATGACCTTCTTGGTAGAAATCTTCATTGCTACCCAGGTATATCTTCTCTTGCTCAATTTGTCGCTAAAAGTATTGGTGAGGATGTTATTGCTTATTTGAGTGCTATCCCATCTGATGATGAAATTAAACAATGCTTGTTTTCCATCAAGTCCAACAAGTCCCCTGGACCAGATGGATTCAATTCTTATTTTTTCAAAAAAACTTGGCAGATTATTGGGCCTGATGTTACTAGGGGTATTAAAGATTTTTTTGAAAAAGGGAAAATGCTCAAATAAGTGAATGTTACTTATCTAGCTCCGATTCCCAAAATCCCTGATCCTGAATTACCTTATGATTTTAGACCTATTTGGATTGGAATTTTATTCTTGATGCCCTTTTCCTCATGAAATTCCCTACCATCTTCATCAATTGGGTTAGAACTTGCATTTCCATTGCCTCATTCTTAGTGTCCATCAATGGTAAATTATGTGGTTTCTTTAGAAGCATTAAGAGGCTTAGATAGGGGGATCCTATGTCTCCCTATCTCTTTATTATTGCTATGGATGTTCTGTCCTCTATTACCAATCTTATGATTTCTTCTCAATGCCATTTCTGATTCCATTGGAGATGCCAAGCTACTAAGCTTTCTCACCTTTCTTTTGTTGATGATGTGTTTATGTTCTTTAAAGGTGATTCTGTTTCTGCTCTTACAATTAAGCAGACTATTGATAAACTCTCTTCCTTTTCTGGCCTTACCCCTAACCCTTCTAAGAGTCACCTTTTTTGTAGTGGGGTGCATGAAGATCAATTGACAATTAATAGCGACATTTTCCATGTCCTTAGGGGTTACCTTCAAGTTAGATATCTTGGCCTTCTTATTCTTTTTGCCAATTTTTCTGCTGGGGATTGCAAATGTCTCATTGATGCCATGCTTTCTAAAATTTATAACTGGACCAATATGGCCATTTCCTTTGCTGGTAGACTCCAGTTGATTAAAACTACTCTTTTTTGCCTTCATATTTATTGGACTAATCTATTTGTTTTGCCTAAAATGATTTGTGATCAGATCCAAATAATTCTTCAAAGCTTTCTATGGACAAGTCCTAAAATGGAAAAGTTTAGAGCAAAAGTCAAATGGGAACATATCTGCAAGTCAAAGGAGGCAGGGTGTCTTGGCATCCAGGATGTCTAGAGTTGGAACAGTACTTCAATTCTTAGACACCTATGGAACTTGTGCTCCAATGATGTGGATAGTGTTTGGAAGGATTGGGTTAAAAAAAAACCTAATTAAAAGGATTATGGGATATGCAAATTCCTCAGGATGCATCATGGTTCTGGAAAAAATTGCTCAAGCATAGAAGCACGTCCCAGGAGTTCATCAAGCATAAAATCTACAATGGTGCTGACACTAGTGTTTACTTTGACAATTGGCTCCCATATGACCCTATTTTTAAGGTTTTTCTCAACTTCCCTAATAGACATAGAGGGCATTTCAACACACAGTTAAAATTTTTATCTTTTTTGGTTGATGGACATTGGAGGTGGCCTAGATACTTTAAAACTCTTCTTTCACCTCATTTTGACCTTAATACCTTTTCTCCCCCTCCCAATGTTGTGTCTAAGGACAAAGTTCAGTGGTTGCCCTCCCCTTCTAGATCTTTTACTACTAAACACACCTTACAGGCTATTACCCCTACCCTCCCCTGCACCTTTTGGCACAACCTAGTTTGGTTTAAGTTTCGGATTCCAAAATATTTATTTTGTTTATGGTTGGTGGTGCATGAAAAGCTCCCAACAAAGGATAAACCAGCCCTTCTGTTTACAAGGCAACCAAATGTTTGTGTTTTATACCTCAGAGCTGCTGAGAATCATAATCATCTTTTCTACCAATGTAATTATTCTAGAGTGATTTGGGCTGGAATTTAGGATAGATGTGGTTTCTACACTAATCCTAATTCGTGGAAGCAATTTTTGATATGGGCATATTCGAATTGGAAAAAGAAACTTGAAATTAGTAGAATTACAGTGTGGAAATTATGTTTCGCTAGTTTTACCTACCATGTTGGAAGGAAAGGAACTGAAATTACCTAGATGGTCAATGAAAATAACCTAGAGGGGTGGGGTGGGGTGGGGTGGGGGGGGAGGGGGATGAATAAGCTTTTTGTTGATTTATTGACAAATTAATATTAATTTCGGAAAAGTCAATTTTAATCTAATTCTTTATCAAGATAAATCATGCAAAGATTAATCTAAGTGAAGAAAATAAAGCAACAAAGGCACATAATATTTTTACGCGGAAAACCTTGGAAAAACTCCAAGTAAAAACCACGGATATGCTTAGGTATCGATGCATTATGAATCAGAGAAATTGTACAGACTTTATGAAAATAGTACTTAGAACTGATGTAATCTGCTGTTCTTCACTCAACGTCTGAAAGTCTAGATTCACTCGCGCTCCACGAAGCTTTTGCTCCACTTCGTACTCCGACAACCATGTTTCTCAACAGATCAAATAACCATGAAGCTTCCTGCTTCGATCTCCGCACTCATATAACTCTTTTTCTCAAACAGATCTAAGCAACCACATTGCACAAGGTGGTGTGTAGATTTTTCCAAAATCTAGGTCAGTCAATTGTGCATAAGATCATCGATGTAGAAACATAATTGAACAAACCTTAACCAAGAAAGAAGTAGAAGATTTAGAATCATTCAATGATTTTCTCTCTCTATCTCTATCTCTGTAGAAGAATATGAATTTGTAGAAAACTTGCAGGGATCTCTCAATGGCTCCAAATTTGCCTTTCATCTGTAGAAGACTTTGGTATTTATAGACCATAACTAAGGGAAACCTTAGGTTTGCCCTTTCTCATAATTTCATATCCAACTCAGCAAAACCCTAATCTCTGATGTATATTATATGTATTGAACGAATACCAAGGTGTAGGAGTCGGTCCACGAATCACAGAATCAAACTAGAGACAAAACGGACATCACAGCAGAAATCAGTAGAATTTTAGTCGTCCCTACACTTTAAGCGTAGGGTCCAGCGTAACTTTTCACTTTCTGGTCACTTTTTACTTCTGTAAGCGTAGACATTTTTATTAAAATCAGTTTTCTCTGCAACTGTGCCAAAATGACTGTCTTGAATCCACAATACTTTCTTCTTGAAGCAATGGCTTTAGAAAATGTCGTTTTCGCCCTCCGGGAGACATTTTTCTTCAATACGCTCACTTTTGCGCTTCACTTGTATTCTTCACTACTTCAATAATTGATTTCGCATTTGTCGAAACTTATAGATGTCGTTGAAACCAAAACGACCTATCTAACACTCAACATGGTTATTGTCTAGAACATGCCATAAATAAACAATATACAAGTAAGCATAATGATCATAAAACACACTCCTTCTGCCCCTAAAATCATTATCCCCCTTACTCAATACTTCTACCCCTAAAACCATTACTCTCCCTTACTCAATATTTCTCCTCTTTTTTGTCACTGAAATGACAAGGAACAATAAAAATAATCAAAGCTCATGAGAGAAACAAGGGAAAGCCTCAAGATGAAAACATAGGAAAAGATCACAATATAAACATAGGGAAATGATCACTGAGGAGGCTCTAGAGAATTTAATCCAAACACTAAATACTAAGATAAAGTACTCTATAAGATTATATCCAGATTCTCGAGTAACATAAATCTCTACAATGCATGAACTTAATATTAATTCATGAATGCAAAAATGCTCATAAATAAATAAATTTTGTTCTTAGAAACATGTGAGTAGGGCAATAGAGACAATCAGCTAATCATTGATATATCATATTCACATATTTGACTTAGCTATTATACACATGATAGTGAAGAAAATAAGCACAATACCTTGTAGATATAAGCAGTCACAAGGCAAGCTTTACATTGCATTTCCATATATGAAAAATATTCAGTTGCAAGCAAACAACTAAGATGAAAACAATACGTGCTAATTCTAACAATCTCCTCACTAACCGTGATGATACATCAGTTCAAAACCCATACTAGAAGTCAAATATTTAGCTCAGACCTTATTGCTAAATAAAGAAAACACAATTTAATATTTTCAACCTTTTCCCCATATCCCTTTTATCTTTCTAAGCTCTGAACTTTCCAGTGAGGATTTTTAGTCCCGACTAACTGAGCCCGAGCTTTTTCCATGAGATTTATGCCACTACAAGAAATAAGGATTTTGGGGACGGTTTATTAATGACGGGCTAAAAACCGTCACTAAAGGTGGTCTATTAGTGACGGGCAAAACTAACCGTCACTAAAGGTTGCTTATTAGTGACGGTCCAAATAAACCGTCACGAAAGGGTATCTATTAGTGACGGTCCAAATAAACCGTCACGAAAGGGTGTCTATTAGTGACGGTCAAAATAAACCGTCACGAAAGGGTGTCTATTAGGGACGGTCCAATCAAACCATCACTAAAAGTCTCTATTTTTTCACCTCATTTTCTAATTAATTTCTCATACAACCAAAGAATAATTTGGTCCAGGTATAGTACATTAGCACATGTTATTGGCTAGTACTATTATAAAAAATATAAAATATTTCTAATATTTCATCATTTACGTTACATTGAATTGAAGTCAATTCCACTACTTTAAATTGGGGATTTACGTTACTCAATTGAAGTCAATTTCACTACTTTGAATTGAGAATTTACTCAATTGAACTTAATTTTACTATTTTAAATTAATTTTTTTTTTTATCAATTTAACTCAATTAAATTACTTTGAATTGAGGGATTTATTCAATTTCACTACTTTGAATTATGAATTTACTCAATTTTCACTACTTTAAATTGGGGATTGAACTTAATATCACTCAATTACACTACTTTAAATTGATATTTTTTTCAATCTTACTCAATTAAACTACTTTGAATTGGGGATTTACTCAATTTCACTACTTTGAATAGGAGATTTTATCATTTTCATTCAATTAAACTACTTTGAATTGGGGATTGAACTTAATTTCAATCAATTATACTACTTTAAACTGGGGATTTATCAATTTAACTCCATTACTTTGAATTGGGGATTTACTATATTTCACTACTTTCAATTGAGAATTTTATCAGTTTCACTGAACTAAACTATTTTGAATTTGGTATTTACTCTATTTCACTCAATTGAAGTCAGTACTTTGAATTGATGATTTTACCAATTTCACTCAATTGAAGTCATTTTCACTATTTTAAGTTAGGGATTTACTTAATCGAACTTAATTTCACTCAAATTCACTACTTTGAATTGAGGATTTTATAAATTTCACTCAATTAAACTACTTTGAATCGGGGGATTTACTTAATTTCACTCAATTTGCACTACTTTGAATTATAGATTTTACTCAATTTCATTGAATTGAAGTCAATTTCAGTACTTTGAATTGAAGATTTTATCAATTTCACTACTTTAAAATGGGGATTTACTCAATTGAACTTAATTTCACTCGATTTCACTAGTTTGAATTTGGATTTACTCAAATTCACTTATTTGAATTGATGATTTACAATTTTACTCAATTGAAGTCAATTTATAGTAATTTGAATTGGGGATTTACTCAATTGAACTCAATTGCACAACAAAAATTAATTTTTGTAGCAAATAATAGTTTTTGTTACGAATTTTTTATTTTCGTAGTTAATTTTCTTCTATTTACTATGAATATGTTTTCTAACAAATAAATAATATTTGCTACAAAATTTATTTTTCGTAATAAGTACTATTTTTTATTACAAAAATTTAGTTTTTTCCTTTCTAAAAAAATTTAGTTTTTATAATAAAAAATAGTTTTAAAATTCAAAATAAAGCCTTTATTACCATCACTTCCCCTAGGGCTGCAAATGAGAAACTGTTCATGAACAGTTTGGGCTCGACTCATTAAGGGTTCGCCTCGGGCTCGGCTCGTTAGTAAAGTTCCATTAATAATATTCAAATATAATAATAATTATTTTTTCCAAAAAATAAAATAATTACTTAATTACCTCTTAAATTTAACAAAGAAAAAAAAATGGAAAGAATACTTAGACCCTATAAATCCCACACTTAAAATCTTCGTGCAGTCTTTAGCCTCTCACTTTCCTTTCTCTACTCCATCGATGCCCTACACAAACACACCTCCTTCTCCCCCAAAAATGGCGCCCAAATCAGAAACCTTAACCTTCTCTTCCTCCGATCCATCCATGGACTCCATCGACCCCATCCTCCACACCCTCAAACTTCTCCCCTATAGGTTTCTCCGTCTCCCGCGCCTCCGCCTGAAGCTCCCCTTCTTCTGACCTACTTCATGGTGGTCTCCAGCATAGTCTACGACGTCATCATAGAGCCCCCTGGCATCGGCTCCACCTAGGACCGTGAAGGAGAAGGCGGGGAACAGAGGTCGATTGACGCTCCTCCACCGCTGCTCGCCGCCGTCCGAGATCTGGTACAATTTCTCTCTCCCTCTCCCTCTCTATCTCTACAAGCACACATATATGTAGTTATATATATGTATCATCATGTTTAAGAAGAATAATACTTTGTACTTGCCCAATATTCAGAATTTCTAGTATAGTATTGGAATTTGTACTCTGGTAAATCCTCTCTTTGTGTATTTCTTTCCACCTTCAATTTTTACTTCAAACCCTAAAGAATTTCACTTATTTTAGCTCCAGATCGTTAATTATGGGTCATTTTGTACGATTTAGGGCTCGATCGACGTATGTAATTATGTACAATTATGGGTCATGTTGTACGATTAATGGGTCCTGTTGTATAAAAACTGCGATTATGTAGACTTTTTAGTACTTGTTATCAACGATGTGTCTGAGCCGAATTCGAAAGGGGCTCATGTAAATACCTCTGAATGGAGTGTGAAGGATGTGGATTCGGATTCCATTGATGCTCCCCAGGTATTGTTTATGAATTTCTGGTGTTTCTACCTTATGGCTTTGTGTTGTGTTGTCATATGGGAATGAGTTGGCATGGGGAACAATATAGAGAATTAATTGATGGGTGTTTGGAAAATGATGCATTGGTTTGAAGATAGTAATAAATTTAGCTATGATTGAGAAAATAATGAATGACATGTATGTTTGTTTAGATATAATTATGCTGCTCTATATCTACATAAATAAGGTTACAGGGTTAGAATTTTCATTATTTATTTATTGTAAAGAATTATTCGATTTGTAATTATTTATTTCATTATTTATTTATTGTAAAAGATTACTTGAGATGACTTATGTCGTCTCGCTATATCCAGTGAGCATGGCAACATCAGTCATATTCGCTGTCTGGTTTGGTAAAATTTAGTACGTGTAGACTTTTTTGTATGCATATTTTGAATTTAGTACTTGAAGAATTTTTTAAATTTTAGTATATGCATTATTTCATTCTTTCAAAAGTGGATTAATTTCAACTTATATATTGTAGAAGCAGGAGTTGTTGGGGATATTCTTGTTGCCGGACTCCCAAGTCCGTGTCTCTTCTTGGTAGTCTGTTTATTTGACTCTTGTCTGCTACTACTACACTGCTAAAGAAAAAGAGCTATCTTTGTGTTGCTATGACTCCTGGGAATGTTCTCTCTGTGTGTGCAGATTTTTGGTGATAGCCAATGGGTTAGCTGCAGCCTACTCATTGGTGCAAAGGGTTGAGGTGTGTCGTGAGCATGGTTAGAGGTAGTGTGCTCTTCAACATTGGGCTATTTTCTCTCGTGATCAAGTATTTTATTTTCAATCCATTGCATAATTGTCTGATTATTCAAGTTTTGCTTGCATAATATGGGCAACTTTATACATCTATTAAAATTTGGAGGAAGTAGCTTGCTTTCTTAATGGAGAATTAATAGTTTTATTTTTTAATTAGTAACGGAGAAATAAATAAAACCCAGTATGTTATTAAAAAAGTTGTTAAGATTAAATTTTTTTTGGTGAAACTTGAGAGACCAGAGTGGAGAACATACTGGTTTAGTCCCTTTAGGGACTCCATATAAATTGCAAGTGGATAATTGCAAAATATAATGTTTGGGTTGGTTGTCATCTTACTAGATAGTGAAAACTTACCTATGCTAGTTGGACAATAATGAAACTCATTTGTTATTGAATGTGTGCCATGTGAGATAAAATTGAAGAGGGAATAGTTTTCTGATTCCTAAAATAATTGAAGCGGGAGTAGTTGATCTAATTCCTACATTTGATGCCAATCTTGTGAACCTCTTTGAAAGGCTAATTGTCTCTCCTAGTTGTGATTAATTTTCTAATTTCAAGTGCTAACAACATAGCTGGATGTTGACTTGCTTCTTATATTGATCTATATTAAATATGTATATATATTCTATATATCAAGAGATAATTTTATTAATGCATGTGATGGGAAAATTAAACTGTCATTCTCATTAGAGAATTTTTGTTCTTGAGAATTTAAAAGGTTTGAAACTGCTGCAGACCAAGAGAATCAACCAAAACAGGAAACTTTGAGAACTTGACTTCCCTTTGAGGTTGATTGATTTCCTTTTGAAAATTGGTAATTGGTAATCTGAGTTTCTTAAAAGAGGATCTATCATTTTTCTATGTATTTGTGATTTCTTGATTTCGAAGACGCGTTTTCTGGGGTGTGCTGGTGGGGGAATAGCTTCTGGTGGAGAGTTGTTAAAATTGCTATTAAAATTGTTAAAATTATTTTATGAGGATTGTACTTTTACTAGTATGTGCATTGTGAAATTAATTATGTTTGTCAAATATGTTTTATTGTAGGAAGAAATGAAGGAGAAATTTGCCCAAGTTTCAAACAACTTTGATGGTACCATTTCAAGCACAATTGATGTGGAGATATTGCTTGAACACATGGGTGTTAGGAAAGGATATCCAAGTGGGTTTGGATATGGCTACATTGTTCCTAATCGAAAGCGTGCATCATCATCTTACGACGAGGCGTCTCGGAAAAGGTTTGAGAGAGGTGAAGAAAGAGCTGAGAAATTGGAGGAGGAAGTGGAAAATTTGCGGCTGCAACAGGAGAAAACAAACAAAATGTTAGAGATGTTGGTTGCATAAAATCAACAGCTACCACCATGGCAGTATCAACAATCTTCAGCACCGCCATGGTTCCAATAGTCTCAGCACCACCAATCGACGACACCACCAGCAGCAACAACAGTTGCCACCGCCACCACCGCCACCACTACCACGTGATTGCTAAATGATTATAGTTAGAGAAAGAGTGATCACTTTTGTAGGAAGTTTGAACTAATTTCTAGACTATTTGTCTTCTTTTTTTTGGTCATGAAACTCTTTTAGTGCTGAGAAGCTGTTAGGATGGTTAATTTTTTTTTGAACAGTTTGCAGGTGTTGGATGGAGCTTCTTATTTCTTTTGTACATGTTGCTCCTTTATAGGTGTTGCTTTAATGTAAACATCTAAATGGATTTATGAAAGTTTATTATTTTATTGTATTGTGCCAAATTTATATTTGTTATTTATTTTACGAATCAGGTATTTACAATTTTATGATTCATATTGGAAATGGTAACATGGAAAAATGAATTATTAGTGAGTTAAAATAATTATTTGAGACACTTCAAAACCGTGGCAAATAAATATTTGTGACGGAATAATATAACAAATAGTGACACTACCTACCGTCCCAAAAAGTCACTCATTAGAGACGGTGTCATTAGTGACGGTATAAAGCGTCTCTAATAGTAAATTAAATAGTGACACTACCTACCGTCCCAAAAAGTCACTCATTAGGGACGGTGTCATTAGTGACGGTATAAAGCATCCCTAATAGTAAATTTAATAGCAACGGTCTATACCGTTACTAAAACTTCTTTATTACCGACGCCCCAAAAATACCGTCCCAAAAGAGTAGCTAATACGCTTTGATGACTTTTAGTGACAGTTTTAGGACTTTTAGAGACAGTTTTGACCGTCTCAAAAACTATGATTTCTTGTAGTGTGCTCATTAGTCTTCTCCCCTTTTTACACGAACACTCAATGCTTACTGAAGCAAGAGGCCCAGTTACTCAAATCAAATAACTACTTTTTGCATTTCTATAATTTAAACAACTCATTCTTTCCTCCTTTCAACAGTATCACAACATTCATAAGCATGCAAAAGGTATTTAAAATCATAGATCAATCTAGCATAGCTCAAGAACCTTCATATCACTTCGGGTTAAATGAAAAGATTAACAGTTTCAGCAGCCATTAAGATCATTTCCTAAATAAAACAAACACCCAAAGTTGATGAGTTCCAAAAATAATACTTAAATATGTCAAGTGAATAACTCATAACATCAGGTTAGACTAACAACTCCAATTCCCATAAGTATAATAAGAAAAATAAATATGAGAATAGAGTTATGACAACCATTTGTACCCTTAGCCAAACTCAACATGCTAAGAATTTTTTTTTTAATTTTTATGGCATTTTTTGTCATAATAATGCATGCATGAATAATCCTAATAGTAGCAAAACATGATGCATACATAAAAAAAAATAAAGATGCAAATAATACAAAATCCATGATAATGTATCAATTCTAGGATAAAAGATAATGCAATATATTCCTAGAATGATACATATGAAGACATTTATTCTAATGATAACATGCCACTAGATTTTCTAAGATGCACATGTTTTTGAAATCTAATGATTTTGTAGAGATGTCTGTTGACTGAGAAGCTGTGGATATAAATTTAAGACCTTTCTCAGTACAAAATTTAGGAAATATGCGATACCGATTATCAGATGTACGTACACCTTCCATAAGACAATTTCCAAAAGAGTCATTAATAATGCATTTATCACGATGAAAATTGACATATTGATAATCATTTCATATCTGGCTAATGCTAAGCAAATTAGCCTTTCGGCCCTTATCACAATCAACATGTTCTAGTCTAAGTAGACCAGAAGCAACAATGGTGCCTTTTCCTAAACCTTTAGTCTTTTTCTTTTCATCAAAAGAACCATTCTTACCATCACTATCCTTGAGAATATTAACCACTAACTTATCTCATGTCATGTGCCTAGAGGATTCACTATCTAAACACACAGAACTAGAGTCACATGCTCTAAGTTCAGTATGAGCCTTACAATAATGTAGCTCACCTTTTCTAACCCATGTATGAGCATCACAATAATGTAGCTCACCTTTTCTAACTCATGCTTGTTTAATCTTAGGTGTTATAATTGCATGGTTAGACAAATTCTTTATATCTTTACTCAAAACCCTAATTTGATCTTCAACATTGGGTTTTTTCTGAGTTCTATATTTCATCTTAGATTTCAATGTCTTTCCTTTTAACTTTGAACACAAAGGTCGAATGTGACCCTCACTCCACAATGATGGCATATTGGGACAAAATTTTGAAAACCATGATTAAAACTCTCATGATATCTAGAGGTAAATGGAGACTTAATCTCAAACGGTTTTCTAACATAAGATTCAACATTGTGATTCTTATTAGAATTACCGTTAGAAGTACAAGATGCTACTTGGGATCCCTTAACAAAAATAGTTTTGGAAACATCATCAGACTTATGTGAAATTAGCTAGACGATACTGAAAACAGCCTAGAGGGGGGTGAATAGCTTTATTTTGATTTTATGATCAATTAAAATTATTTAGCAAAAATTCAATTTTAATTAATCACAACCCTAATTCTCAATTTAATTCTCAAAAACAGATCAATCAAGCAAATATGAATATAAGTGCAGAAAATAAATAATGAGAAGACAAAGATATTTTTTACGTGAAAAACCTTGGAAAGACTCCAAGTAAAAATCACGGATACGCTCAGGTATCAATGCACTATGAATCAGAGAATTTGTATAGACTCTATGAAAACAGAACTTATAACCGCTGTAATTTGTTGTTTTTCACTCGACGTTTGAAAGTCTATATTCACTCACGCTCCACGAAGCTTTCACTTTGATTTCCGTACTTTGACAGCTTTGCTTCTCAACAGATCAAAATCACCATGAAGCCTCCTACTTCGATCTCTACACTCAGACGGCTCCGCTTCTCGAAACGGATCAATGCAACCTCGTTGCTATAGATAGTGTGTGAATTTTTCAGCAACTATACCATTCAATCGTGCATAGAAATCATCGATTTAGAAGCACGATTGAAGACGTCCAATAACAAGAGAGAATTTGTGTATCTCTAATCACTCAATAATATTCTCTCACCATATGTATATCTTTGTAGAAGAAGATGAAGATATAGAAAACTTGCAGAGAATTCTTCAAGACGTGTCTCCTCTTGTTGTAGACTTGGGTATTTATAGACAAAGATGATCCAAACCCTAAGTTTGCCATTTCTCATAATTTCACATCCAAACCCTATATTCTGGTGAATATAATGTATATAGAACGCACCTTGATGTATATAAGTCGTGGTCATATCATAAAGTCAACCCCCGAACAATTTGGACATCGCATACACAAATTGGCAAAAACTTGTCGTAGTTACGCTTCAAGCGTAGCTGGGCCTACACTTCTAGCGTAGGTTCAGGCGTACCTCTAAGTGTAAAAATGTGTTTCCCAGCCACTTTTTGAAACTAAAAGCATAGGCTTAAGCGTAGGTATTTTTGTCAAAACCATTTTTCTTCACAACTGGGCCAAAATGACCCTTTTGAACCCACGATACTTTTTGCTTGAAGTGACGGCTTCAAAAAATGTCATTTTCGCCATCTAGGAGACATTTTACCTCAATATGTTCACTTTCATGCTTCACTTGTATTCTTCATTACTTTAAAGCTTGATTCTGCCTTTGACAAAACTTTATCGATGATATTGAAACCAAACCAACCTATCTAACACTTAACATGGTTATTGTCTAGAACATGCCATAAATAAACAATACATAAAAATGTTCTTACATTATGGGTTACTCCTTTGAATCCTAACCCCTTTGTATTTCCCACAGATTTTCCTACACTCAACATATGATCAAGCTTAAGAGTTCCACTAGATCATCTATGAATAGTTCTGTTAGCATCTTCCAAATTCTTCTCCAAATCTCCAATCTTCACATATTTCTCAATCAAATCAGATCTTACAGCTATTGGTTCCTTACTAAGATCTTCTACACTCTTTAAAACCCCCATCCTTTCTTTTTCAAACTTTCTCAACATTTCAATCCATCCAGACTTATCAGTCATGTGTTGATTAAAGCCATGGGTAATGCTATTTAATTCGTCTCTTAAGGATTCTTTTTTCTTGTCAACACTTTTAAATCTACCAATAGATTTTGAGAAAACTTCGCTAAGAGGAGTGTGCTTATCATATAATTTATTGTACTTAGCTTGAAGCGAATCATCACAATCATCATCACCCTCATTATTTAACCTATCAACTATAGGGAGCCTATCAAGGAAACCTCGTTCACGAAAAAATTCCATCATCTAAGTTCAAGATCTAACCCTAGGTAGTTAACCTTAAACGGGGCAACCACACTCTAATACCAATTGAAATTACCTAGACAATCAATGAAAATAGCCTAGAAGGGGTGGGGGGGTGAATAGCCTTTTTGTTGATTTATTGACAAATTAAAATTAATTGAGGAAAAGTTAATTTTAATCCAATTCTCTATCAAGAAAAATCATGCAAAGATTAATCTAAGTGCAGAAAATAAAGCAATAGAGGCACACGATATTTTTACGTGGAAAACCTTTGAAAGACTCCAACTAAAAACCACGGATATGCTCGGGTATCGATGCACTATGAATTAGAGAATATGTATAGACTCTATGAAAACAGTACTTACAACCGATGTAATATGTTGTTCTTCACTCGACATCTAAAATTCTAGATTCACTCGTGCTCCACGAAGCTCTCTCTCCTCTCCGTACTCTGACGGCTCTATTTCTCAACAGCTCAAATAACCACGAAGCTTCCTGTTTCGATCTCCGCACTCAGACGACTCTGTTTCTCAAACAGATTAAGCAACCACGTTGCATAAGGTGGTGTGTAGATTTTTCCAAAATCTAGGTTAGTCAATTGTGCATAAGATCATCGATGTAAAAACACAATTGAACAAACCCTAACCAAGAGAGACGTAGAAGATTTAGAATCACTCAATGATTTTCTCTCTCTATCTCTATCTCTGTAGAAGAATATGAATCTCTAGAAAACTTGCAGAGATCTCTCAATGGCTCCAAAGCTGCCTCTCATGTGTAGAAGACCTTGGTATTTATAGACCATAACTGAGGGAAACACTAAGTTTGCCATTTATCGTAATTTTACATCTAACTCAGCAAAACCCTAATATCTGATGTTTATTATGTGTATTGCACGTATACCAAGGTGTAGGAGTCGGTCCACGCATCACAGAATCAAACTAGGGACAAAACGGATATCACAACAGAAATCGGCAGAATTTTAGCCGTCGCTATGCTTTAAGCATAGACCCCCTGTGCTTTAAGCGTAGGGTGAAGCGTAACTTTTCACTTTCTGGCCACTTTTTACTTCTGTAAGCGTAGGCCTAGGCGTAGACATTTTTGTTAAAACCATTTTTCTCCGCAACTGTGCCAAAATGACTGTCTTGAATCCACGATACTTTTTTCTTGAAGTAACGACTTTGGAAAATGTCGTTTTCGCCCTCCGGGAGACATTTTTCCTCAATACGCTCATTTTTGCGCTTCACTTGTATTCTTCACTACTTCAATACTTGATTTCGTCTTTGTTAAAACTTGTAGATGTCGTTGAAACCAAAATGACTTATCTAACATTCAATATGATTATTGTTTAGAACATGCCATAAATAAACAATAATCAAAAGTGTTCTTACAGGAACAATATAGTTTTTAGGGATAAAGCCTTACCTCCAATTCCCATGCTCAACATCATTTTGGAGTCGGTCCGGCTAAAGTTTTTCTCGTTGAATTTCTCCTCTTGCCCACTTGCAAAACCTATTGCTCTTGAATGGTGTCTGCCAAGCTCCTTCTATGAAATCAACTTGAGCAATTCCTTGTGCTTGCCTGTTTAGGATAACTCTTTAATCCAACAAAAACCATCCTCTATCCTTACTCAAACCACATGCCCATACCCTCCATCTTCTGGTCTCCCTTCTTCAAGCCATAGCCCCTCCCCCAGACCTCTTTTCGAACCTCCATCCCTCCTCCTCCGCCGTCGTTTCCAAACCAGTCCCAGCCTTTACCTCTTCCCCACCCACAACCGCCTTAGGAGTTTTGAAGTATTGATGGTCCTTCTGTGTGTTGAATTGACCTCTTGTTGATGGGGTTGTTGGCTACCTTTAATTTGGTATAGGGTTTTCCTTGTTGCTAAATCTGTTTCATGTATTGTTTTGGTTGTTTGGCATGTTAGATAGCTATGTGGGCATGGGCTTTCGGGTGCCCCTTTTTGTTTTCTTTTGTCCTTTTTTGTTTTTCTTTAGGCTAAGCTCTTTTCTGTAATGTATTTTGTTCTTTTATAATATTGAATTAATTACCCAAAAAAGCAAAGACACTTATGGTGCAGATATTGAGAACTAGATTGTGCTCAATGTACCAATTCTTTCTTGAGTATCTTACTCTCAAAGATGATCAGTTGCCTAACTATTTGGCTAAAACCCTAGCTTCTTTGGTTAAAGTAGATGTAAATGTTTGATATTTCTTTGAGACTGAGTCAACCAATCAACATGCTCATCGCCTACTTCAGTGAATTTTTTTTTCCCTGTTATATTCTTCCTCTAAAATGCTGTTACAATTACGAAGATAATGCTTCTGACGATATCAATTTTGGTTGAGCAAGAAATGGTGCCTTGCTGCCTGTCAACACATCTTAAAAAAATTGAAATTATTAATTTTCTGGGTATTAGTAATGGCTGAAGCTTATAGAGTATCTTTTGAGAAACTCCAAAGTATTGCAGAATATGGAAATTAGTACTTTTGGTTTAAGAGAGAAAGATTTTCTGGAGAAACTGCTGCTCTTTCCAAGGGGCTCAACAGCCTGTCAACTTTTAATCTCCCGAAAGAGATAACAGTACTCATGAGCATTCCTCAAGGTATTTTTTGTATCTAAACTTCCAGTCTTGGGGTCTTTATTATTGCCTCTCTCTGCTTCTTCCTAGTCAGGTTAGGGTTATTATCTGTGAAATTTTGCTTGTGCTTTCAATTTCTTTTATTATTAAGCTTCTGATTTGTTGGGTTCAGGTTTGGATTTAAGTTAGAAATTGTGTCACTCCAGTTCAGAAGGTTTGATGACTTTTGGTTGATTTAGTTAGCATCAATAACTTCATATGGTAGTGAAAATACATTGTGTCTATAAAATACAAAAGTTGTTATGACTTGATGATAGATAGCAAAAGCATTGAAATTTATGCTATCATTTTATTTGATATACCATCCTATTGGTTAGCATGAGTGTAGTCTAATACAAATTACAATTTTCGCGGTAGTGGTTATCTCTATCTACGTATTTTTAACTTCGTATTTGATTATTACATTTTACCTTCTATGGTGTAATTAACTTAAATGTAATTGTTAAGGACAGTAACAAGAATTTTATTTTATATTTGGTTTACTCTAATTCCATCACCATTCAGATTATATTTTTGTATTTTGTTTTGTGTACTCATTGGGGGTGTTTTTTTTTTGGCCTTTCCATTTTTGATGGTCGAAAAAGTTTGCATGACTGCAAGTCTACTATGTAATTCGTTTATCAGTCCATCAATCTGGGCAGTTGTTGGGAGTATGAAGCTTGCAAAGTGATATGGTTATTGTTTAAAGACTAAAGTGTTTACGGCAAGAATCCAATTTATTTCTTTATTTCCAACAAGTCACGAAACAATAGAATTTGCATTGTTTGATTTTGATGCATATATAGACATTCTGGCTGTGTGTATTTTTTATTTCGCTAACTATTATGCTTTACAACTATAAGCACACTCGATAGATCCATGAATTTTTTTAGTATTTTACTGTGTGAATTATATGTAATTGTTTCTTAATACCAATAAAAAATGGGAGTATTATCGAAATCTAAAAATGTAGTAATAACATTTATGAGTTGTGCAGATTTTGGAGGACATTACAGGTGCTTATTTTGGTGACTCTCAACATGTATCAACTTTTGACGAGCAATCAATATCTGAATCAACCGATGCAACATTGCTTTCATAACGTTTTTCACTCCCGAGGGAGAGTCTAGTTATATCTCTAGCATCGAGAATGCACCAACCATGACGAGGAAGGATTCAGTTGGTGAGTTGCTGCTTAATTTTAACCGATGCTACCTCACTTTTTGTTCAAGTTCTGGGAAGAGTCTAGCCATATCTCGGGTCTCCGAAGATTTTGACAAGCTATATCTCTCTTATTTTGTGAAGCTTGGGCATCTAAAAATGTATATTGATGAAGAATCCTGTCATGTTCATTTTGGTATCTGGTGTATGGGATTAAATTGTGTATGTTTTATATACTAGGTGTAAATTGTCTCTATGTTGTTGCCTTGTCTCTTGAACTTGAGTCATATGTTAAAATAATAAATAGAGAGATTAAAGAAGAGGAGAATATAAAATAATTCTGTATTGATCAATATTAATATTTCTTGCTATGCATTATTACAATAAAACTACCACCTATATATATAGGAGAGAATGAGTCGAGAACAAGTAAAAAGAGTGGAGAACAAAACAAAATAAAATAGGTACCTAGGGTATGACGGTTAAAAACCCTACTCTTAGTTGGGCCAAAACCCATATCAATATAAAATAAACATATTCTAACATCATATTCTTCCTATGCTATTTGTTTGGTTATATTTATATTTGAAGGGAAATGGCTTCCTTTTGTGTTTAAAAATGATTAAGCAGGTTTCAAAAAAATTCAGTCTTTCTACAAATTCATTTTGTGATTGGATAAAGGTAATCTTGCAAAAGGCGCACCACCCATTTGTTTTGTATGTAAATGAACAAATAATAGGAATATAATATTATGACATGATGATGACATTGTTGAATTTGAGTTAGCGATGTAACAAACATAATCAATTCACCATTGCATGTATGGGGTGAATGAGAGAGAGCAAAGATGGTATAAGGCCAAACTGTTGTTTTTTGTTTGTGGCATTAGCATTTGCAAAAATCTTTTGAAATATTTTGACATGGGTTTTTTGCCATTGAAAGATTATTGTGGTGGGATGTATTGTTCTTAGGGACAAAATATTAAATAGTGTGTGCATTCTGTGGCTATGTGAGAAGCAAATGTGTTGAGGGAAGTGCTTAAGTCGTTACTGTTATGGAGCTACAAGGATGTAGTCATGGAATGTTGTTGTCTTGTAGTGGTCAAGTTGCAAGTTAAACCCTTTATTGGCTCATTTAATGGCTTGTTTGGCATTGCAAAATCAAAAAATTGTTTTCAAGATGATAATGGTGACAAAAAGTGAGACTTTGTGGACATAGAATAAGGATACTTATGAAATCATTGATTTTGTAAGACTCACTTTCCATTTCTCAAGTTGAAATCAACATTTCTTTTCTGAAATTATAATTTTTTCAGAAAATTTGATGTGAATCACTACAAACTAGCAATTTTCATTCAGGCTATCACATAACAAATCAAATCAGATCATATTTCTCTTTCAAGAAAATAAAAAAAACTAACATGAAAATGAGATCAAATTAGATGAAGGATAGATAAATGAATTAGGGTAGGGCTCCCCTTTTCAAAACCCTTTCCAGCAATTAAAATATATTTTTCAAATTGAATTTGGGGCATCAGTCAATTCAAGGCGCCAGATATGTATATTTTTCAATACAAGAAAAAAAATAGAATAAGGTTTAGATTTTATTTGAATTGTTTTAGTATAATTCTATTTTTCAAAATCATCAAAACTAAATTATCATAAAACCATAGACCAAATAAAATTACAATTAGTAAAATAAGTTTTTATCAAAGTGGTGTGGACATCCCCTAGGTAGGGCCCAAGACCTACACAGAGATGGCGACCCAACCCAGTGGGCTCATATTCCGTTGGCCCAGTTAAACATTAAATACAAGCCCAACAATGCCCATTATACATATATATATATTATACATAATACATATCTATATCTATACTACTTATAAAAGTACAAAGAATTTTTATTATTTCCAAACATCTTTCTCTATTTTAAATATTTATTTAAAGTGGATCAATAATTAAATAATTATGATAAAAGTACAAAGGACTATAACATTTTTCAAGAAGAGATGCCACGTTCAAAACGTTTCTGAAAAGATTCATTTTTTCTATTTAGAAAGGGTTGTAATATTTTTGGAAAGACGTCGCATTCAAAAAGGTTACTTTCTGACACGTTACTTTCTAACATTCAGAGATTGTAACCTTTCTGAAAATATATTTTTCTCTCTATAAATATGAGAGAGGAGACCCAAGGAAAGAAATTAGAGAGAATAAATAATTTTGAATTCTTTCTGACATTCGAACCAATTTTGTTTTTGTTGTTGTACTTAGTAGTGGTTATTATGCATTGGAGTGACAATTAATATGATTTAGCAATACAAGAGATGTTTTTTATGCATGACCTTTAATGGAGCCAGAGTTCACTGTTAGGAAGAAACCAAAATGAGAATGTTGCACTTGGCTTCAGTGTTTTTCAATATTTAAGATTTTTGGTTTGTGGAGAACACTTATCCATGAACGTTGAAGTACTATATTCTTTCTACGAATTATTCTATAATATGTTTTTCTTTATGTTTCATACTATATGTTTTAATTTTTTTTATTTGTCTTCGTTTTAAATAAAAAACATTTTATTGTATCATATTCCCCATACCCGAACCCGGTTTAATTTCCCCGCCCCGTACTCGATTATTATTTTTATTTTCCACCCCGCCCCGCCCCGTGACCCGGTTATCCTTGTCTCACACCCCGCCCCGCCAAGCTCCTCTACTACAGAGGCTTCCACATCACCTTCGTCAACACCGAATACAACGAGCGCCGCCTCCTCCGTTCGCGGGGTCCCACCGCATTAGATGGCCTCCCCAATTTCCGATTCGCCGCCATTCCCGCCGGTGGAAGCCGACGTCAACCAGGACGGGTGGTAGCTCTGCCCGTCATTACCCAAGAATGGCGGCGCTCTGTTCCGGGATCTGATCGGGAAACTCAATTCGTAGGAGGATGTTCCGCCGGTGACCTGCGTGATCTCCGACGGAGTGATGAGCTTCCCTCTGGATATTGCAGAGGAATTGGGTATTCCTAATGTGTTGTTCTGGACGCCCAGTGCTTGTGGGTTCTTGAGCTATGCCTATTATAGACAATTGGTGGAAAACTTTTCCCCATATACATATATATAGGTATATGTCTACACCTCATTCCTATTATAAAAGATAATGTATAAAGCTTATTTTGTAAGAATTTTGACTAACAAATGAGAGTCATCACCTAGTGCCAGCACAAACATGGTCTATATATATGTACATGTATATATTCGGGGCGGGTTCGGGGCAAGGTGGGGGTGACCCAGATCCGCCCCGTTTATAATCGGGTAATTTTTTTTTGTCCCATACCTGCCCCGATTAGTTTAACGAGACGGGACGAGACGGGATAAACGGGGTGGGGCGGGTCCCCGTCAAGGCAGGTTTTTTTGCCACCCCAATATACACACAATCTTAGGGCATCCAGAGTGAAGCCCAATTTGGCGATTAGGAAGCCCTGTGGCGTGTGATGGAGTGTAGAAGAGTAATGGAGTGGGGCTCTCCACTTTGTGGGACCCATAACAAACATTGCACTTCACTCTTCACATATAGAGAGTCAAGTAGCGTGAGGAGAGAGAAAAAGGTGGGGCATCACACTTGTGTGTGTATTTTTTTGTGCCACATGTCTCTAAAACTATATTTTAAATAAAAAAATTAATTATATATTTTGTAAATTCTTTTAGGTATTATGTTATTTTATATAATTTTTTCATTTGAAATATTATTTTTTTAAGAAAAAAAAAAGAGATGAGTTGATGTATCAAATTAAATTTATTTTATCTTTTAAAATTTTTATTTTATTTTTGTACAGTAATATAAATTTTAATACACTTACGTAATTTTAAAATAATTATGATTTAATTAATTTAAAATATATTATCTAATTTACATTAAATATAATTTAAAATAATAATAAAGTGGAGAGTGAAATTCAAACACCATACCACATCACACACACTTTCCAATCTAATTTACATTAAATATAATTTTGCATGTTTATTTTTTTTTGTATGTGAGAAATTATTAATGTATTTTTCATTTGTAGAAAATTTGAGAATATATTTTTATTTGTCATATTTAATATTTTTTGTATATTAAAATTTTTTAATAGTAATTAAATAATGTTGAATAATAAAATAATAATAAAGTATACTAAAACATAGAACACCACTCCATAGGACATACATACTCCAAATAAAGTGTAGAGCCACGTCATCACTGTAATAGTGGAAATGTCCAAGTCCCCATATACCTGATCCATCAAGCTACTAGCCCAATAAGATTTTTGTAAGCCCATTGATTAAGCCCATTGCATTTTTGAATTTCTTTAGAAAATGGAAGTGGTGATGTAAGGATGATGTAATCAAGGCATTATTGCCTTAATGGGCCTCAAGCCCATTAAAAGAATGTATATAAGGAGAATCAAAAATTAATAAAAGAGACTGAAGGATCACACCGGAGCCAGCTGCGGAGAGCCCGCAAGATAAGGAAAGTCAACGAAATCAGCGAGGTCGACCACAAGAGAGGGGAAGCGCAAATCATTTTCTCGGTATCGGACCTTCGGGGTGTTCAAACCCCACATGAAGACCCTCTAGTTGTGACCCTAATGGTAGCCAACTGCCTCGTGAAGAGAGTCATGATCGATCCCGGGAGCAGTGCCTACATCATCACCAAGTAGGCTTTTGAAAAGCTCGAGATCAATCCATCCAAAATTGTGACATCCCGGTGCCCCATTGCAGGTTTTGACGGAAGGCAAGTCGAGCCGATCGAGGAAGTCCAGTTACCAGTATCTGCTGCTTAGAGGACCCTAACCGAGACATTCATTGCGGTGGATGCCAAACCTGGTAAATAAGGGGGACCATTTTACTCACCTGAGCTAAGTGTTCGACACCCTCAGGTCACATGCCATGAAGCTTAATACGGAGAAATGCTCTTTTGGTCTGTCATCCGGGCAATTCCTGGGGCACATCGTGGACCGGACCGGGATCCAAGCCAGCCCGACACAAGTCAAGGCCCTTAAAGAAATGAAGGAGTCCCGGACACATAAAGACGTTCAAGTTTTAATAGGAAGAGTGGTTACACTTAGCAGATTCATTTCACGACTCACCGATCGATGCAGACCATTCTTTCAGGCAATAAAAGCGAAGAAGGGAGATATCTGGGGTCCTGAACAATCGGAGGCCCTAGCGAGGTTAAAAGAGTACTTGACCATGCCCCCAATCCTATCCACACCAAATCCCGATGAAGTCTTATATCTGTATTTAGCAGTATCCTCTGTGTCGACTAGCGCCGCCTTCATCAGAGAAAACGGAAACCTTCAAATGCCAGTATTCTACACCAGCAAATCCTTGGCTGAGGCAGAAACCAGATACAACAGGCAAGAAAAATTGGTTGTCACTGGTGAATGCAAGAGACGGCTAAGGCATTACTTTGAAGCTCACCCGATCATCGTCCCGACAGCTACACCCCAACGAGTTATTATGTCAAAGCCTGACCTCTCAGGGAGAATCTCTAAATGGGCCATCGAATTGGGTATATACGAGTTGACATACATACCCCGGGTATCCATCAAAGGACAGGCAGTGACAAACTTTTTACTTGAAAGTGAAACTGAAGAGCCAGACCGAAAAAGTGAACCAGACACGTGGGAGATTTTTGTGGATGGATCAGCCAACTCTTCTGGATCAGGAATCGGGTTGGAAATCTTGACACCCGATGGGACACGCCTTCATATGTCGGTGCAACTACAGTTCCCAGCCACGAATAATGAGGCAGAGTATGAGGTCGTCGTATCTGGCTTGAGGATAGCCCGAAGCCTCCAGATTCAGTCCCTAGCAGTACACAACGATTCTCAACTGGTCATCCGTTAGATCAACGGGGAGTATGAAACAAAAGATCCGAAAATGGAGTCTTATCGGGCACTCGTGTTGAAAGAAACATAAAGTTTTCAAAGAATAACCTTCACACAAATCCCCAGGGGCGAAAACTCTGTAGCAGATCACCTAGCCAATCAGGCGTCCTCAGCCAGAGAAGACCTGACCCGGGTTGTACTCGTGGACTTTATACTCAGGCCCAGTATTCAGGAGCCCGAATGAATGATGCTCATCCCATGGGAGCCCAGCTGGATGGATCCCCTGATGGATTACCTACGAAGTGGAACTCTCCCAGAGAACAAAGCTGAAGCTTACAAGATCAGGAGGAATTTAGCCCGATACTCAGTTATAAACGGACAGCTCTACCGAAAGTCCTTTTCCGGTCCTTACTTGAAATGTATTACGCTGTCAGAATCTAGAGCAGTGATGCAGGAGATTCATAGTGGAGCTTGTGGAAACCACTCCGGTGATAGATCCCTTGCCCATAAGATACTTTCCTAGGGCTACTTCTGGCCTTATCAGTCTCGGGATGCTGAAGAATACGTTCGAAGCTGTAAGCCATGCCAGATACATGGAGATGCTATCCATCGGCCGCTTGAGTTCTTACATCCCACCATAGTACCACACCCATTCGCCCGATGGGGAATGGATATAGTGGGACCCCTTCCAAAAGCGATCCAGTCAAATGCTTATGTCTTTCTGGCCACTAATTACTTCACCAAATGGGTGGAGGCTGAAGCCTATCCCACCATCAAGGGTAGCCACGTCATCAAATTCATATGGACCAACATAATATGAAGATTCGGTCTGCCAAGGACAATCATGATGGATAATGGGACAAATCTTGACAACAAAGAGGTTATGGCATTCTTTTCAAAGCACGGTATCAACCAGAGTACGTCCTCCATCGGATACCCGCAAGGGAACGGACAGGCGGAAAGGATAAATCGAACCATATTTGATACACTGGCCAAAAAACTTGAGGAAGCAAAGGGAGCCTGGCTTAAAAAGTTACCCGAAGTACTCTGGTCATATAGAACGACTCCCAGGAAACCAACTGGAGAAACCCCCTTTGCAATGGCGTCTGGCGCTGAGGTCGTGATCCCAACGGAGGTTAGGGTCCCAACCCTCTGGAGCCAGGCCTAGGTAGAAGGACCGAATAACTGGCACCTGGCTCATGACCTTGATCTACTAGATGAAAAAAGGGAACTTGCAGGGATCAGGTTAGCCGCCTACCAACATCGTATGAGGAACTACTTCAACCAGAAAGTCAAAAGGAGAGAGTTCTAGGTCGGTGACATGGTCCTAAGGCGAAAAATCGGGATCGTAGGCAAGCTCAATGAACTTTGCGAGGGCCTGTACACCATAACCGAAGTCATCGGTCGCGGGGCATACCGCGTTTGAAGAAATATTGATGGCGGAATGGAACCAAACTCCCAGAACGTCTCTCGCCTGAAGAGGTACTACCCTTAAGGGGCCAAATCTTTCGTCTACTTTGATCTCTTTGTAAAAAAGCTATGGCACATGATCAGTATAAAATCATTTCTATGACAAAGTAGCTTGTCAGTATCAACTAAAAATAAAAAAACAAAAAAAAAATACTGATCCTGAAGAGATCACAAAATTTTGCAAAAACAAACTAAGTGTTGTATTGTCTATCGCATGGCTTGAAGTGTCCGAAAAACACAACACTGATCCTGAAGAGATCACAAAATTTTGCAAAAAAAAACTAAGTGTTGCATTGTCTATCGCATAGCCTGAAGTGTCCGAAAGACACAACACTGATCCTGAAGAGATCATAAAATTTTGCAAAAAAAAAACTAAGTGTTGCATTGTCTATCGCATGGCCTGAAGTACCCGAAAGACACAACACTAATCCGGAAGAGATCACAAAATTTTGCAAAAAATAAACCAAGTGTTGCATCGTCTATCGCATGGCCTGAAGTGCCCGAAAGACACAACACCGATCCTGAAGATATCACAAAATTTATCAAAAACAAACCAAATGGACAAAAACCATGATACTATAAACATTGAAAAAGTCAACTAGATAAAAACCATGATCCTTCATTCAAAAATGGGCCCTAGTGGCCAAGGCTTACAATATATTTTTCAAAACATAAAATCCTAAGGAACAACACTACTATCCCCTTCATTGGAGTTCACAGGAACGATGGCTCCATTAGGAGCTTGAGGGCCAGAGTAGGGAGTGACACTCATCCCCGGTAGAGGATTGGTCAGGAACTCACAGAACAGAACATCGTTAGGACCTCCAACCGGATCGTCATAAGGAGGGGCGATGCCCAAATTCTTGTCCAGTTCTTCCACCGAGGCAAAATCCCTTTCCTCAACGTGTTTCTACATGTCATTGAAGCATGACCTCCAACCGAACCCGATTTGGTACTGGGAAGTGTCGCAGAAACGCTTGTACATTTCGTTCCCACCTCGGTGGCACATCTCCACCATCAACCTCTCCATTGCAAGGAGATTTTCGGTCTCTGCCTTCTCCTCCAGGAGCTTCGATTTGGAGGCCGTCAGGCTCTCATTGTTAGCTTTCAGGCTCTCATTCTCAATAAAACTCCTAATTGCCCTTGAAATCAAGGACACAAGCTCGAAGCATATCCTCCAAAATCTAGTTAACCCTCTCAGTTTGACCATTTGTCTGTGGATGATAAGTTATATTAAGGTGCAACTTTGTACCTAAAGCCTGCTGAAAGCTCGCCCAAAACCCAGATACAAAGTTCGGATCTCTATCCAACATAATAGACAATGGAATCTCATGAAGCTTCACTATCTCTGCAATGTAAAGCTTTGTCAACTGCTCCGAAGTGTAATATGAGCGAATAGGTAGAAAATGGGCAGACTTTATAAGTCTATCAACGATTACCCAAATGGAGTTATGGTTCCGATATGAGGTAGGTAACCCCTGAATAAAATCCATAGAAATGCTATCCCATTTCCACTCAGGCACTGGAAGTGGTTGTGATGCTCCTGGTGGTTTCTAGTGATCGATTTTAACCATCTGGCAAATACTACACAGTCTACACTTGGAGACAAAAACGGCTATGTCTCTCTTCATACCAGCCCACCAAAATTGGCGTTTCATATCCTGGTACATCTTATCCCCTCCAGGATGAACGGAAAATAGAGAGTTATGAGCCTCTCTCATCTCATCTCTCCTCAACTCATTGATAGGAGGAACAACTAATCGACTCTTGTACCTCAACCCCCAATTTGAACCAACTGAGTAAAATGGAATCTCTTATAATGTCAACTTTGCAACTCTATCTATACATTGTTGGTCTGCCTGTTGGGCCTCAATCACTCTTCAAATGATGACACGTGTCACCATAACAGATGCCGTAAAAGCGTCAGCTAACTCATCAACTAACCTCAACGCATTCCACTTAGTCTCGAATAAAGCTGAAAGACTAGCATAGGGTCGACGACTAAGGGCGTCTGCCACTACATTAGCCTTCCTTGGATGATACTGAATGGAAAAGTGATAGTCCTTCACAAATTCCAGCCATCTGCGCTGCCTCTTATTCAACTCCCTCTGCGTAAATAGGTACTGCAAACTCTTGTGATCACTAAATAATCTAAAAGTCTCACCTAAGAGGTAATGTCTCCAGATCTTCAATACAAAAACCACCGCTGCCAACTCCAAATCATGGGTAGGGTAATTAAGCTCATGTGGCTTGAGCTTACGTGAACCATAAAATACTGGTCTCTCCTCTTGCATCAACACACAACCCAGACCCTGTAACGATGCATCGGTGTAGACAAGATACTCAACCCCACTCTGTGGAGGACCAGAACAGGTGCAGAAATTAACTTAGTCTTCATTTCATCAAAAGTTGTCTGACAGTGATCATCCGAAACAAATGGCATACCATTTCTAGTCAAGTTGGTGAGTGGACTGACGATCTTAGAGAAACCCTGAATGAATCTACGATAATAACCTGCTAATCCCAAAAAACTACGGACCTCTGAAGGTGAGGTAAGTTGTCCCCACTCCAGAACCGCTGAGACCTTCGCTAGGTCCACTGCAATCCCCTTCTCTGACACCACCTGACCCAAAAACTTCACCTCTCTCTGCTAGAAAGCACATTTCTCAAACTTTGCATACAACTGGTGCTCTCTAAGTGTCTGTAACACTGTTTGTAGATGTCTGGCATGCTCCTCCTCAGATTGAGAGTAGACCAATATGTCATCAATGAATACAATAACAAATTGATCTAAAAATGGACTGAATACTCTGTTCATCAGATCCATAAAGATAACTAAAGCGTTGGTCAACCCAAAAGGCATAACACGAAACTCATACGACCCATATCTGGTGAGAAATGATATATTGGGTACATCCTACTCCCTAACACGAAGGTGATGACAACCAAACCTCAAATCTATCTTTGAGAAATAGGTGGCTCTCTTCAATTGATCAAATAAATCATCAATCCTAGGCAACGGATAGTTGTTGCGGATTATGACTTTATTCAGCTCCTTGTAATCGATACAAAGATGAAAAGAACCATCATTCTTCTTCACAAACAACACCGGTGCTCCCCAGGGTGAAGTACTCCTGCGAATGAAACCCCGGCTAAGAAGCTGCTAAATCTGTTCCTTCAACTCCTGCGTCTCCATTGGTGCCATCCTATATGGTGCCTTAGCAATAGGTCTGGTGCTTGGAGCTAAGTCAATAACAAAGTCAATATCACGACTCGGTGGTAACCTTGGAATCTCTTGAAACACATCCTGAAAATCACACACTACGGGGATACTATCCATAGATACAGTGATCTCCTCTTGGGTCTCTGTATCAATATAAAATAAATGCGTACTAGACCCTCCATGTGGACGAGGCATAGCAATCAAGTACATCTCCTGACCCGGTATCGCAAAGACTATCATTTTACCATGACAGTTCAACTGAGCATGGTAGTGAGATACCCAGTCCATCCCAAGTATCACATCATAAGAGTGCATATCAAGTACTAACAAATCAGCTAGAAATCTAAGCCTGCCAATATCAATAGGGACCTGCCCACAACTCTCCCATAAAATCGCATCAACACCTACTAGCGTGGAAATACTGAGGGGTTGACTACAAGACTGAGTGCCCAAACTCCCCACAACCATAACAATGTCCTTTGAAAGGAATTGAAAATATCCTCTGGTAGTTTCCTTGTTGTTGACCCTGTCTAATCTGAGGTGCTCCACCCTGCTGCCCCTGATGAGAAGACATATCTTTACTAGTATCATTGCTACCCTTCTGTTTTTTCCAAGGATGATACCCCTGGAATTTGCCCCTATCACTGTGTCTGCCACTCTGACCATTCCCTGTCTGACTAGTAGAGTCCTTATCACTGAGCTTCTCCCTCTTAGATTTCTTGTGATCCCTCCTGAGCTGACAATGCTGTAATGCTGCATCCACCACTTGAGCATAAGTGGTGTAAGCTGGATTACCCACTATCACCTGTCGAATGGGCCATAACAAACCATGTACAAAACAATTCTTTTTTTTCTCCTCTGTGTTCACCTCCTCAGGTGCAAACAATGATAAGCTGGTGAACTCTTGCTTTTACTCCGCAACAGTCCTGTCTCCCTGCTGTAAATCAAGAAACTCCCTTTTCTTAGTTGCCCTTACTGCAAAAGGAAAGTACTTCTCGTCAAAGCGAGCCTGGAACTGAGCATAAGTCAATGTGGCTCTTTCATCTGAAGTGGTAACTGACTCCCACCACTGCAAAGCATTACCAACCAACTTAAAAGTAGCTAGCATCTGCTTATGGACCTCTGTACACTCAATCATACGGAGATGATGCTCAATATCCATGTTGTTCTTCGATCTTGACTTCATTTCAGTGTATGGACTCAAAATTAGTTTTATCTTCTGACTCTTATTTTCATTTATGGTTAGGGGTCCATAGATATGGGATTCCCGTGTAGTACCCTTTGGGGATTTAGATTTCTCAATGAGACTTTGTTATTTCTTAAATATGTCTTTTGCTTCCGTTCTTGTTTATTATTGAGTGTTGATGCGCCTTAGTTTTTGGTATAGGCCTGACCAACCTATACATGAAAATTAGGGGGTATCACACATACATTAACCCATTGCCTTCTTTAAGCTGTATATATATATATATATATATTTGCATCACTAGTACTCAATATCTTAATTTTTTTTGGTGCTTGTAAGTAACGGCTACTCATTTTTGTTAGAGACTCGATCTCACTTTGAAAATTTGAGGAGATACATTGACTACAAGATTGGGATTCTCATTGCATATACTTTATGTTGTGTTTGGAAGCCTTGGATCTGGGATCAGAGGAAATTTTATTTAAATGATAACTGAATATTTTCCAGTCCCATATCCAAGCCACCGATTGGGTGCTCTTAACATAGCTTAACATGAAATAAATTTGTTTTAGAATAAAATGTGACTTAATCTGAACTGCGCCAACAAAAGGAAATTCTCTAATCAAGAATTATTTCCCATGAATTTATGATATTATCTTTTAAATCAGTTTGCTGACACGAAAAACATACAATCCTGGATAGTTGAGGAGATACATTAACTGCACAACTGAAGTGTTTCTCATTTCTTATCAGTTTTGAATATGATGTTAGAATATGTTTATTTTATATTGATAATTTGTCTCCCTTTGTTCCATTATTTAACTCGTCTGGAGCTGCATGATTACGATTGCTATGGCTGGAAACGTCTGCTGGACTTGCTTGGTATCATGCCTAGTTTGATGAAATTGAAGGTGACTAAAGTTGCGAGGACTAGTTTGAATTATCTCTAGTTACTTATCAACAGCTATGAACTTCAGTAAATGTTTTTCCCCGGTTATCTTTTTCCTCTATAGTGCTGTCAAAATCATGAAGTGATGCTTCTAAGGATATGAATTTTGTTGAGCAAGAAGTGGTGCCCTGTTGTCTGTCAATGCATCTTAAAGAAATTGAAATTATTGGTTTTCCGGGTCTGAGTAATGAGCTGAAGCTTATAGAGTATCTTTTGAGGAACTCCAAAGTATTGCAGAAGATGGAAATTAGTACTTATGATTTAGAAGGGAAACAAGAGAGAGATTGTGCGGAGAAACTGCTACTATTCCCAAGGGGTTCAACAACCTGTCAATTTTTAATCACCTGAAAGACAGAACAGTACCCATGAGCATTCCACAAGGTATTTTTTTTATCTAAAGTTCCAGTCTCGGGGTCTTTTTCGCTGCCTCTCTCTGCTTTTTCCTAGCCAGGTTAGGGGTTTTTGTCACTCCATTGTCTGCTTTTGCTTTATTCCATTTGGTTTTGTTAAAAAATTTATTTTGTGAAATTTTGCTCGTGGTTTTTGGATCAGCAACACTAGCAAAATATGTAGTGACTGGGATTTTTCGGAACTTTTCTTCTTCTACAAAATGCAAAGTCTAACTATAGATTGTGTATGTACAATTTTGTCTACTTTGTTGAAATGTTAGGGGACTATGCTGGGTACATGTATGTGATTGTATAAACAGTGGGTGGAAATAATTGCTTGTAAATAAGGGAGGTGGACTGAGTGGCAGACGCGTGTAGTTACGTGATCAAACGAGAACTCCCTTATGAGAACTTCATTGCAGCAATTTGCGGACGAATCAGTTGATTTGATCCGTTTCGCAAACTAATTTCTGGATCTACCTTTTTCCAAACATCTTTTTCAACTGTTGTGTTTGAAAATGTTTTTCGAGTCTTCCCAGGGGAAATCTTGGTCTAAAATTGCTGCCGCCAAAGAAAAGAGACACTGACTGTCTATGAGTACAATTAGGTGTTTTTAATTTATTTTATTATTAAGCTTCTGCTTTGTGAGGTTCAAGTTTGCATTCAAGCTAGAAATTGGGTCACAACAGTTCAGAAGGTTTGATGACTTTTCGTTGATTGAGTTAGCATCAATAACTTCATAGGATAGTAAAAAATACATTGTGTCTATTTTAATTGTCTAAAAAATAAAAAACTTGCTATGACTTGAATCTTGATGATAGATAGAGAAAACACTGAAATTTATGCTGTCATTTGATTTAATATACCATCCCATTGGTTAGTACCAGTGAAGTCCAACACACAAAATTTCACTTTTCGCGTAGCTGTTATCTCTTTTTGCATATTTTTAAGTTCGTATATAATTATTCCATTTTACCTTTTATGGTGTAATTAACTTAGTATCTAACAGAAGCATGAGGTCTTAGGTTCAATTCCTACTAGGTGTTAGGGTCACGACCACGGATATAGTCCGAGCCTTACCCGATCCAGAGGGTTCGCCTTGCATGGGTCCCGTGAATTAGTCGAGGTGCGCTTAAGCTGACCCAGACACCAAGATTATCAAAACAATACTTAGTATCTAATTGATAAGGACATTAAGATTAATTTTGTTATTAAATTTGGTTTACTCTTATTCCATCACCATTTAGACAATATTTTTGTATTTTTGATGGTTGAAAGAGTTTGCATGACTGCAAGTCTATTTTGTAATTCGTTTATCAGTCCATCAATCTGGGCAGTCGTTGGAAGTATGAAGCTTGCAAATGTGATATGGTCATCATTTAAATACTAGTCAAATGTTTAGGGCCACTCTCCAATTTATTTCTTTATTTCCAACAAGTCACGAAACAAAAGAATTTGCATTGTTTGATTCTGATACATACGTAGATATTCTGGCTGTGTGTCTTTTTTCTCTCACTTACTATTACGCTTTACTGCTATAACCACACTCGATAGATCCATGAAAAATGTTAGTATTTTACCGTGTCAATTATATGTAATTGTTTCTTAATATCAATAAAAAATGGGAGTATTATCGAAATCTAAAAATGTAGTAATAACATTTATGAGTTGTGCAGATTTTGGAGGACATTACAGGTACTTATTTTGGTGACTCTCAACATGTATCAACTTTTGACGAGCAATCAATATCTGAATCAGCCGATGCAACATTGCTTTCATAACGTTTTTCCACTCCTGAGGGAGAGTCTAGTTATATATCTAGTATCGAGAATGCAGGCGAGGAAGGATTCAGTTGGTGAGTCGCCGCTTAATTTTACCCGAATAGCATCGCTACCTCACTTTTTGTTCAACTTCTGGGAAGAGTCTAGCTATATCTCGAACTGTACCTCACTTTTGTTCAACTTCTAGGAAGAGTCTAGCTATATCTCGGGTCTCGGAAGATTTTGACAAGCTATATCTCTCTTATTTTGTGAAGCTTGGGCATCTAAAAATGTATATTGATGAAGAATCATTTTGGTATCTGGTGTATGGGGTTAAATTGTCTGTACGTTTTCTATACTAGAATTCTGTTTTATATACTAGGTGTAAATTGTCTCTTGAACTTGAGTCATATTCTTCTTATACTATTTGTTTGGTTATGTTTGAAGGAAAATGCTTCCTTTTGTGTTTAAAAATGATGAAGCAGGTTTCAAAAACACACATACGTTGCATGACAAATGTATATATGTGCGGAATTTTTTCGAACCATATCCAACCTATTACTTATAATCACAACTATCTTTTACATATTTGATAATTTTAGATTTAAAACACTAACTAGAATCATTGTTAACCAAACATGTTTACATGTTCTCTTTTCAAATTACTCGAAATGCTTTTATGTTTCAACTAAAAAAACACTACAACAAATATGTATATTTTGTTTTGGGTAAAATCAAGACCTACATCTTCACACTTCCTAGATAACTATTATTCATAGGGCAATTCAAATGCTAAAATCTAAATTGAAAAAGGAAGTATCTAATTCTTTTTTGTAAAATACAAAAAATTATGCTCAATAATCCAAATGCTAGTAGTTTAGTTTTACAAATTATATTAGTAAACTCAAAGTTTTTATTATAGGATGTAACAAAAATATCACACACTCCATCTATCTCAAAATAATAGTTAAATGCTGGACTTTCTGAGTTTTTAAGGGAGTAGATTTTGTTGTATTGATATTAAATAACTTTTCCTTTGTATCCTTGTGTAACTAGGAAAAAAGAAGAAGCTAGTGTGAGTTTAGTACTTTGTTTAAAGGTAATAGAATAAGGATAATTAGAGAAAGTAAATGTTATATAATATTGGGATTTGAAAATGACAAGTAGTTTGGGGCAAGTGAAGTGAAAAAAGTGGACTATTAATATAGGAGGGAGGGAATATTAATTTAAGATTATATTGAATGAACTAATCTAAGTCAACATAATACAATTATACTTATTGAACATGTAATTAAATATATCACATATATATACTAATAAAAAAATAAGTGTTTTCCACATGATTTAAAACTTTATAACAAAAAATATAGACGTTTATTTTATAAAAAAATCTAGTTCAAATTCAATGTGTAATAAATGTGTAAAATATATTAGTAAAGTGATTACGTTGAAAGCGGTTCAACATGAGTAATGCTAAAACAGTTAGCACACCATTGGCTAGTCACTTTCGACTATCCAAGGACTAGTCTCCTGAGACAAGACATAAGAAGAAAGGAACATCATGGTCAATGTTCCTTATGCCTCAACTATTAGAAGTTTGATGTAAGCAATGGTTTGTACAAGACCAGACATTGCATATGCAGTGGGAGCTATCAGCAGGTTCATGTCCAATCCAAGAAAGACACATTGGGAAGCAGTAAAGTGGATACTGAAACATCTACGAGGTACTACACACATGCCTCTGTTTCAGAAAATGTGAAGTGAAGCTACATGGTTATGTAGATTCAGATTTTGCAAGTGAGATAGACCACATAAGAAGTATTACTGGCTACATCTTTACATTAGGTACTACAACAATTAGTTGGGCTTCACAAATACAAAAGATTGTTGCTTTATACTCTATAGAAGCTGAGTACGTAGCTGTCACTGAGGCTAGTAAAGAAATTATTTGGTTACAAGGATTATTGGCGGAGTTAGGTTTCTTGCAGGAAAATAATGTTTTGCACAGTGATAGCCAGAATGCAATACATCTGACAAAGAATTCAACGTTTCATTTAAGGACAAAACATATAAGACTTCGGTATTACTTCATCAGATCATTGTTAGAAGATGGAGTGATAACACTTGAGAAGATCCAAGGAAGTAAGAATCCAACTGACATGTTGACCAAGACAATGTATGGGGAGAAATTGAAGCTATGCTCACAGTTGGTCTTTTAACTTGAAGACATAAATAAGCGCACCATCAACACTTATCACACATACGAGCTGCTTTTGAAAGATTCACCAAGTGGGAGATTGTTGTTGTTAGTCGAGAATGGTTGTTTTCAACTACCGATAACTGTGAATGGTCGAGCAGATCTCTCTTTCCCTATAAAAGTAGGGCTCGACTGAAGGAAATGAACACACCAAGATACATCAACATCTATATGAGTGAGAAAAATACAGAGTCAATATTTTTCTAAGAGTAAGCTCATTATAGGATCTGTCGATCCAAGTAATTTTGGTGCGATCCATGGATGTAGGTCATTCTTGGCCGAACCACATATATATCCTTATTTTGTATGTGATTGTGTTTTTAAATGAACTGATAGAAACAAAAATAGCATGAGTATCCCAACAATTCATAAATCTCTTTTGCTACAACTGGCTCCAGATTCTTTCGTTTTTACTTTTTGCAAATTGGAAAAAAAATTCAACCTTAATCAATTATAAATCAGACCAAAACAAAATCTGTTGGTTATTCAAAATGTCACAACATATTAGTATCAATGTAAACTTTCCTTCTTGGTTATTATTTGTTGATATAAATAACTTTTAATTTATTGTATTACCCATTATTTTTTGGAGACTCGAAACCTATGATGAACTTTGATATTCCTACGGTGTGAGGTCAAAACGCAACAAGATTATTCTACATGCAGAACCACCTTACTTCACAGCTGGAACCACTTTACTTCAGACCTTCAACAACTGTACATCAACACAACAATGCAATTAGAATCAAGTACCTAACACCACCACTGAACAAATTTGGTTGAAGAACAAATTTAATTCGTATCTAGATGCAACAACTTTACATGGTGCGAAACTTCCGTAGTGTACAAACACCCTCAAATTGATTATGCAACAGATAACATTGCACTAGCAGCAGCTTTACATCTTCCATGCAACACCTTGAATCAAACTCGCAACAACTTTACAATCGTAACCGTGAAAATTTCACATTTGGCCCACACAACTAACATGTGAGCAACTAATTTACTTCGCACACACAGAAACTTCACATCATGCACACAACACCATTACAATCTTTCCATCGAGCCTCAACAACTTCATGCACACATCCTTGCACAAACAAAAGAATTGAACAATAAAAATTAAAATTAACAATTCACTGATGAAAAAAGGTTGCATTAAGTTCAAAAGTTATACATAATTGAACCCAAATTATTTGACACAAAAGATAATCCCAGAAGGCACTGTAACACTGTTGTTGGAAACTATCATCATATATATTTCATCAATTAATTCAAATTATTGATATCCCAATTTGCTTCTACAGAAGCAAAAGACAACTGTAACACTTAAACACATACTTTCAAATGTGTCATTCACAAATTTACAAACAACACCACAATATCAAGAACATATGGTATCTCTTGTTCGGTCACTCGATAAGATGTGTTTACCTTCGAGTATAAATACATAAAAAGACTCAATAGCCCATATTACCAAAATAAAAGGGTCATCTGGCATTTCCTGTGGAAGTTATTAACAATCAAAGAAGGCCAAGTGTTTTCAGCTGCTGAACATGTTCAGGTGGAAGAGGAGGAGGAGACCAATCAGATCCAGTCATCTCGCCATCAACATCCTCAACAACATATTCCTAATTAAGCAGTTAATGAGCCATCAGAATGCTAAATGATGGAGAAAAATAGTTGACAATAAAGATTAGCAATTGACAGAAGTTACACGAGGGACTACATTCATGTACCATCCTAATGCTGCAATACTTGTCAGGACTAATGTTAGACTTGGTAATTCCCAGGTAAGCGATATTGTCAGGAACATGGATTATGTGATACATTCTTATTTTCAGAACAATCAAGAAGTCACAAGATTTAGTTAACTATTTTTCACAGATTCAGATTCGACATGCGAAATAACCGCGCGGGAAAAGCTGGCATACATCTTATCTTCTCGAGATGCTGCAATGACGGCAGCCTTGTGCACAGGACTCACCTCTTTTCATTTTGATTTTTAGTTTTTATTCTATTCAAAATCCTAGAAGAAAACATTTTTTATTCTATATCTATGTTCATTAGGTCCCAGGAAGTCCCCCTTGAACTAGATTCCTTAGCAAGACTGTTTTTACAGATTTCTGAATTAACCCACATGAAATAAGTTTCAGAGAAGTGGAGTATCATTTCACCAAATCATCCTATAATTCACTTTTTAATTAAATCTCATTTAGTAGCTTACTTCCAACCAAGTTAAATTCTCAGCAGATTAAAAACAAAAAGCATGTGGCTCTTTCCTTACTTTTGTTAGCATCCTTTTTGCAAGTATGTGATAATGTCGCTGCCAAATCCTTTGTCCAACCATCGTAGCCACCAGTACACTGTAAAATATGCCAATTACAGTAAAGAGTCCAAGCACAATCAAAGCCATTATAAATAATAGCGGCAGCCCGGCTTCACCAGCACCTCCTAAGCAACCACATTCACCGGCAGCACTACCACAAGTTTCAACGCACGTCGTACAGTCAGTCCACATGCAAAGAGTTCCAGGTAAATGGCAGTCTGCACACACTCTGTAAAGGAAGACAACCTGAATTAATTCAACTGACCCAATACTTATATATACAAACACACACACTTCTTCCCAAAATTTAAGTGGCCTAGTATGTAAGAATGTGGAAAGTTCAGCTATATAGTTTTTATTTAGTCTTATTTTAGCTCAATTTTATTTAGTTGTTATCTAATTATATCCCTGCTTTACAGGGATTAATTATCTGTTATTTTTTTAATTATCTGTTTCCTAGTTTAGATTATTTTGTTTCCTATTTTCATGTAATTGACAAGATCATATGATTTGATCTTGTGTGTGTATTTTCCTCTTTAAATAGAGGTATTCCTTATTCAATAAAGATTATTCAGAGAATATTTTTCTCATCTCTGACTACAAAGAACATGCTGGTCTTCATGAACAAGCAGAACTTGCCTATCTTACGAACTTGTTTCAAATGAGAGAAATATCACATGCAAGGAACTAGAAATGTAGACCCGTATTTCTTTTTCCTTTCACCTTATGTGTCAGGTCTTGTTATTTGTTACTGGGATCCTCTTCTGTTTTTTCAGGTTTGATCCTTCCTTAGAATGAGTTTCCGTTTTAGTCGGGCATGAGGAATTTAAGTTAGTTTTGGGGGCCCAAGGTCGGATTTGTGCTCGAGGTAGATCAGAATGTCTTTCGGATTAATAGTGCGAAGTGTCAGCATTACCTGGTGAAATTTCCGAAAACAAAAGTGGGTTCAAGTTAAATTGGAAGATGTGAACTTCTCATTTTCTATATTCCTTTCTATACCTCGAGCATACTATTCTTCTTTACCTTCTCTCGAAATCTCTTCTATTTGTTGAACTCTATTTGCCTATGGGCTCGGATTCTCGTTTGGAGGGAGATTTTGGGAAGGGTGTAGAGGAAAGAATGACGCCCTTGATGTCCTCTACGGATTGGATTTTGGAGCACTTCAGTTCCTCTGCGAGATTTGTGCGGTTGAGGCTAGGAGGCGTAGAAAGAAAGTGTAGCTCTCACCATTCTATGCGGCTACGGTCTCGGTTATGGATTTGGAGCAATTCCATTCCGGTGTGAATTCCTCAGGGTTTGCTCTCTTAAGGTATAGGCTTATTAACTTGCCTGGACTATGATTTTCAAGTTGTGTTTATATGATTATATAACATTTAGCATGATAGAATTGCAAGAAAGTATATGCGAAATTCTGCCTAAGCATAGGTAGAAAGGATGATGTTCCTAGCATATAACGTATATCCCGAGGCTATGTAGAATATGATTACATGCTTAAGCTGAATAAGGTTGATGTAATGTACTATGGAATTGGGTAAACTGGATATATGTGATATATGTCATTACATGATTACTGAAATGCTTAATGGAGTAGTACACTTGAAAATTGGCATTTATGATGTTGACATGATTAATGAAATGTTGGTTCGATTGATGCTGCGAAATGAGCATGGTGCATCTATTGGAGATAAAATCATGGGTGTGTGTGACAGTGTGAGCACTTGATTTTCATAAATTTTTCGGGTTGCAGCGTGTTAAAGAATTAAGAAGGGCTTGGCTCCCTAAGATGCAAGGCCCCATCCTTGACCAAAACAAGGTGCTGGTTCTGGTTGCTAGCTCGAGAAAACAAGGTTCTGGTACGGGGCTTCAGGACATATCCAAAGTGTGTGCAAGGGTGATCATGTGTACCATGAATGTGAAAAGATTCCATCATAGAAGAGTTTCATTCATCAAAGTGTGGTTGTAACTCTGTCGGCTTGGGATGGCCATGAATTGATTTTTGGCTATTGTTCATAGCATGAATTGTTATGTTGAGATTATGTTTTATGGTTGTTGTAAATGGAAATGCATTCTTTATTTAAATATTGCAATATATGTCACTAAATGCATGGTACTTATTGTGGCCTGAGGTATACATCAGCCCTGGCCTGCTAAATTCATTTGGTGAACTGGGATTACGGGGACTAAATCATTCTGATCTGATAAAAAAAGTGGGCTGCTAGATTTTAAAACTAAAGGGGGCGCTGGTCAAACTGAGGTACTGTTTGATAAAACTGAAAATTTTAAAATCTGAATTTTAAGTACTGAAGATTCTAAGTGGTGCTTAAAAAAATTATATTTTTTGATATATTTGTAAATTTTCAGTCTTCAGACTTCAGTGTTAAGTGGTGACCCGATCAATTAAAATTTTACCACATTTTAAGTAGCATTTAATGTTTTAAGTGGTGTTCAATATTTTTATCAAACGCACTTGACTAAATAAGTGTTAAATGTGTTAAGATTTAAGTGGTAAATAAGTGTTATCAAACAGACCCCCGAGTCTAGCTACTGACTATGGTACACAACTGTCATTATTCACACGTCACACGCAGATTGGTGGATTTCTCATAGTTGGTAATGTAAACTGAAACCAACATTTTCTTTCCCAAATCACAAGGAGAAGAGTTAAGCCCAACTACCTCCTGGGACGGCCTAAGGAAGGAAGCGACAACGACCAACAGTCTACATTGCGGTGATGTCCGATGAAGACTACAGCAAAGGTCAAGGCACAGTGCTAGATACGAAGAAGGCAGCTCTCCAGTGACGAAGAAGAAGAAGAATGAACCTATTTGAAGCGACTCATTTGCACCAGAGAAGCCTTGTTCATCGTCGCCGCTGATGAAGGGAAAGAACTATCGAGGATGGAAAGGACACTGAGTAAATGCATGCTCCATGGAAGATGGTGGTTGGTACTGGTTATGATGGATGCTGATGGACTTTGCCCGGTACTTCGTCATTAGGTTTCGGAGAGGGTCTTCCATTTCTCTTTCTTTTCCTTTTTTCATCATAAACCGTCCTCGGATTCTGAGCTTGACTAGAAACCCTAAAGTTTAAGATAGTTCGCCTAAAAGGAAACTGGTGTGGTAGGAGGACAATTTGACCCGGGAGTTATACGGGTGGAGCATGCCATGGTTTGGGGCTAGCAAGTAGGGCCTTGGACTCACTATTTGGGTTGGAGCTAAGAGACACGACTCGGTGAACTTAAATGGACCGTACAGGTATCTTAGGGTAATCCTTGGGCCTTTTGGATATGTTAATTCAATCGAAGCCGAGCTACACGACCTAATGAACTCTACGATCACCATACAAGTATCTCAGGGTGATCATTGGGCCAACCGGATAGCTTATCTTTGTGGGAATACAACTCAATGAACCAATGTTATGGCAGATCCCACCATTATGCACAATCATTTGCAGTGGGCGCACACATTGCGGGAATTATTGGGGAGTGATTCTCCGCATCACGATCTGGCTGCAATCACAGTCACTGCGTAGTCGCGACGCATGGACAGCGCGACACGTCTTCACATTATAAAGGGACTTGATGGAGCATATGGCTTTGAGGCAAGGGGTGCGGGATCATCATGCTAGAAGCATACGGAAGAACATTTCCCAAAAAGGAATATTGGACATGTGGAGCTATGAGAGAGGCTGGAGTGAGCTGAGTGTATAATAAAATGAGAGGAACTTTACTAAAAATAGTGAGGGAAAATAAGGGGACTTTTCCCGATTTAGAGAGGGTGGCAGACTTCGAGTGGAGAGGAACAAAAGAGAGAGAAAAATAGAGCGTGAAGCTCTTTCATGGCTCCTACCTGGTCACCCACTCATTCTAGTGGCCACACCATTTGCTCCTCACCAACTGCTTGCTTTGGTCCGGTATTATGCTCTCTGGATCGCGGTAGCTGATTCTGAGGTGGGTCGGACTGCGCTGTCTCTTGGAGCCCTTTAGCGAAGTTTGGGTTCAGCGTACTTTTACCCACAACTGGGAACCTCGTCCTTTTCTCTTTTTTATACAAGTTTCATGAAGAACCTAAGAGACAACTGCAATCAACACATGAAATGGTGGGGGATTGCAATAAATCTCAAGTCTCAACCAGGCAACAACAGAGGTGGCAACAACAGAGGATACAAACTGTAAGAAAACACAATCACACTAGGGTTAAGAACCTAGCACAACTAACAATACTGACCAATGCTGGGAAAACAAAAAATTAAGAAGAGTCAATTTCATTCACTATGAGAAGCATAAAATTTATGAGGAAGATGATTGAAATCTCAGTTTGAAGCTAGCAGCACAGCTAGATTTATTAACAGTTAACACCTTGGTCCATCACTACCAAACTTCCCTGAACAAGAGACTTCTACAGTTCTTAAAGTACCTTGATGGACCTTTTTGAAAACTGAGCCACTAAAGTATGAGCTGGATGAATAGTTGGCAATGTTGAGGCTTCTACAAAAGTATTGAGTTGGATGACTAGTAGGTGGAAACTGAATCACTACAGACAAGCAAATTCATGACGAGCGTATTGTGTTAACAAGCAAATTTTGTCCCAGAATCTGAGACTCATGTGGAGAGTTCGGTTCATTGATCTATGCCAAGAGGTAACCAGGTTTTGAGGACTATAGCCTAGTTGTAAATCTCTTTCTCATAGGACATTGTTTTCCTGGACAAGTCACATGGTTATTTCGCTTTGGAAGTTCTATTTTGAACTCTTTGTATCCATTAATTACGTCTCTACAGTTTCATTTGACAATTTAGTGGTTTATTGATTACGGATTAGCAAGATGACTAGTTAATTTCAGTATCCAGTTACAATAACATTTCAAATTTTGGTATTTTCAGTTTATACAGCAAAGTTGAACAACCCCAACAAAGATATTGGTCACGAATCTTTCAAGATTCTACATCAACGCATAGGGTTCGAGTCACTGCAAGCATCAAATTGAGGTCCTTATTAAAATTCTGAACAGATTCTACTACCCAACCCTTGACAAATTAACAAATAGAAGGCATCGAATAATGGAGAGAAAAAAGGGAAGTCTAAACCCAATAGCAGGTAAAAATCTAGTATGCACATATATTACCCTTTTTCACCAGTTTGGGACACCATCAATACTAAGCTACTTATGCAGAAATTGAAACAACTTTAACTCTTTAAAGCTCTAAACCTTGTTTTATAGTAAGAGACATGTCAGAATATAGAAGCGTGCATAAAGACCAGAATGCCACATATTACAAGACAAGGAAGTACGATTACTAATCAACGACAAGCCACAAACAACCTTGACTATTTTTATGATATACAACATGTAATGACTTATTTCGTACTACCCAATCTTGCCAAGTTGGCCACTCCTCAAGTCATACGAAACTGTTTCTCAAAATTGCCCTAAGATTAAATAATTAAAGGAGTCCCATTAAAAATAAGTGAATGATAAATAGAATAAAACTTAGCAAGATAATCACCACAAGCATGAAGCATTTTACAAATCTGATTTTTACAGTGGTAAAACCAACACTAGTATTAATGATAATGTGGTTGTTTTAGGGGGTCATTATCCAGGTAAATTTTACAAGCTTGGCGCATCAAGCATGAAAATTAAAGGATGCGTTTCAAGGCCACCAAATTCATAATGTGGGGATTCAATTCCAAGCTGGGTCGTAGGTACATAATTACTATTCCGCTGCTATAATACATAAATTATCCAAATGAATCGTATCACAAAACATAACTTGATCGGATCTGAGATTAATCGTGATCAATATCCTTATATGACCATAAATATGGCATGGATTCAAGAAGTGTATTCAAGAAGGATGTCCTAATGAATACTCATATTAGACCCACCGTTTTATTTTAACTCAAACATGAAAAATAGAGTCCAAACCCAATAAAATGTATGTGCCAGATCGAATGTCGGGTCAAGACACATTTCAAAAATCTTGGAGACTTGGATGACCAGAACACCTATGTAATGACCTCACAAGTACAAAATATAAAACAACCACAGCAGCATCAGTAATAACAGCACTAAGAATTTAATAACAGAACTACAGTAAGAAATGACGCATTGATTTAGTAACTCAGATTCCAACAATAAAACAGAAGTATACCCAGGCTGACAGCAACAAAGACACAATTCTCGACACGGCTGAGCCAAATCATTCCTCACTCTTCGATCATAGCAAGTTATGAAACAGCCAGATAGTCCCAGCAATGCAAAAAACAGCAGTGCCCCTGCACTCGCCAATAATAACAGCATTAACATCATTAGAACAAAGCAATAAAACACACACGAGTCAAACAAAAGTCACATGTCCCAGATACTATGGTCACAATGTGACACATTTAAAAACCTCTTGCCAAATATATATTTATGTACATTAATCCACATTTTATAGTTAAAAAAAAAAAAATCAACCATCATAATCACCACAACCTTCAACAATCTCAAATACAAACATGTAGCCAAATTTCTGGATTCTTAGATGAAGAAATTCATCCGAATCTATGAAGCACAGACACCTTAGGTGTCATCAAAAACTGTAGGTCCGACACCAACACTCCGTGGATACTCCTAGATGTGAGTCTGACACCTCATGGCCGTATCCATTATTTAAATATATATGTATATAATATATGTTAGACACTTGCCCGCCAGATCTTGGACACTTGACCAACACATCTCGAAACCTTGGTCCACAAAATCCAAGCACTCAACTAACACATCCTGCACAATCGTTTTATATAAAACAAAGAAATGGCGTTCCTCTAAACAACATTATAAGCATACATTGAAGTGTTCAACCTGTAAGGAACAAAGCATAACTATAATAGTATAATGAAAACATTACATATCTTACTAAATATTCCTTTTGATATTTTAATAAAATAATCTTCTAATTTACGCAACTTTAGTATAGAATCTGTAAAATAAATACAATTCTATTATCGTCTCATCCAATATAGATGTATATGAAAATGACATGTATATAAGCCGTGCTCATGCAGTTATAGAATTCGACAAGTCAAAGTATCCATGTCCTGTCATGTCAGTTTCCCTATCCGTGCTTCTAAGATTCCAATTTATCAAGTAATATTTTGCGAAAAAAATGTCAAAGCCGAACATGAAACCTTGATGTTGCGCCTTTGATTACAAATGTACAATGCATCAAACATCATTGAAGTAAAATGGGGTTGGTATCAACAAGTTGCACTGGACCATCTATGACAAAGCTGATCAAGGAGCTTCACCTTTTATGAATTACAAATTCTGAAATCAAACCAAGGCTGATGCGGCCTTACCAAGAGGTTCACAGCACAACAAGTAACTAAATAAAAGTGAAATTGCAAAGAATTGCAGAAGCAAATATTATTGCTGAAATTATAACTCAAAAACTGCTCTAAACCCTAGCTATCAAAGACATTATATAGAGTTTCTTCCTCTCCAATCCTCACCTAGAACTAATTACCAAATATGAATTAAAACCCAAAATAGGAAAGTTTCAAAAAATAAAGAAAGTTGTTGAAAATAAAGGGAAGTTATTGAAAGATATAAACAAATCAAAACTTTCTATAATAGTTGTTTTCCTAGCTCTTTCCCCACTTCTTTCCTTTTCTGGATATTTCCAATATTGTAGAAATCTGCATCAGTCCCCCCATGTTGTAAAGAACTCGTCCTCGAGTTGCCAGAATCCACATTAGAAGAATAGCCCTTGTAAGGAACCAAATGCTTGACATTAAAAACATCTGAGATGTGAAGATGATTTCGTAACTCAAGCTGGTAGGCAAATTCAGCAAGGGGTAAAGTTAAATCCCAGTTATTAACTACCAACTACTCTAAAAGCTTAAACAGATAGAGAGGGTGTAACTTAAATACTATATCATTCAACACGCCCCCTCACGTGTGACCTATTTTTTGGTCCAACACATGAAATAACTTTTTTCAACTTGTGTGACGATGAGGTTTGAACACATGACTTTCTGCTCTGATACCATGTTAACTACCAACTACTCTAAAAGTTTAAGCTGATAGAGAGGGTGTAACTTAAATACTATATCCTTCAACACCAGTGTTTGTGGTTGTCACCTATTAAGCATCTCAACAAATTTCCCAAACTTCCATTGACAACTTCTGTTTGCCTAGCAATTTGAGGATGAAAAGAAGTGCTAAAATCGAGCTCCGTACCAATTGTTTTCCATAAAGTCCTCCAAAAGTGGCAAACAAACTTTGTATCTCTGTCTAAAACAATAGAATGCGGAACACCGTCAATCTATAAACCTCTTTAAAGAACATATTTCCAACATTAGAAGCATCTATAGTCTTTTTGCAAGGAATAAAGTGTACCATCTTTGAGAATCTATCGACCACTAGAGTCACACCTCCTTTTAGTACGAGGCAACCCAAGTACAAAATCCATGCTAATGGCCACCCATGTATGATTAGGTACTGGTAAAGGCTAGTAAAGACCAGCATTAGTTGCAGCTCCTTTGGCTCTTTCACACATATGACAACGCTCCACATGCCTTATGACGTCCCTCCTTAAGCTAGGCCAGAAATACTCATTTCCAATCATCGCTAAGCTTTTATATCTTCCAAAATGTCCCAAGTTGTGTTGTTCTATTATAATCTTATCACGTAGAGAACATTCTGGAATGCACAACTTTAAGCCTTGAAGAGAAATCCATCTTGCAAAAGATAATCTAATCGCTGTCCAGATTTGACGCCCTCCAAAATGGTCCAAAGTAAGGGTTTTTGCATATAGATCTCGAAAAGAATCAAATCCCACAACTTGAATATGCATAACCACAAGTAGAGAGGCTCGTCTGCTTAATGCATCAACTACCCGATTGATAATACCAGCCTTATGTTTCAATGTGAAAGTAAATTGCTGCAAATAACTCACCCATTTAGCATGCCTTCAACTCAAGTTGTGTTAACTGTTAATGTACTTAAGGGCCTCATGGTCTGAATGCAAGATAAATTCCTTGTAAGAGAGGGAATGCCACCAATGTCACAAGGCAAGGTCTGGACAATGGCATAGAACTCCAAGTCGTAGGTTGAATACTTAAGCTTTCCACCAATGAGCTTCTCATTAAAATATGCAATAGGTTTCCCATGTTGGCTAAGAACTGCACCAATGCCAACACCTGAAGCATCACAATCTACCTCAAACACCATCTCAAAATTTGGTAAAGCAAGAACTGGTGCTTCGGTGAGGTTCCTTTTGAGTGCATGAAAGCTTTTCTCCGCCTCTTCGGTCCAATGAAAAGATTCAAGTCCCATGCAATCAGTAAGTGGGAAGCAATAGTGCTAAAATTACGAATAAAATGCCTATAAAATGAAGTCAATCCATGGAAACTCCTCATATGTGAACTGTAGTAGGTGTGGGCCAATTAAGAATGGCTTTCACTTTGTCATCATCAACCATAATACCTGCCGAAGAGACCACATAACCCAAAAAACTAATCTGTCTGTTGCAAAACTGCACTTCTTCAAATTAGCGTATAAGTGTTCTTTACTCAAATATCGAAAACAGAACGAAGGTGTTTTAAGTGCTCATCAATGTTGTACACTAATATGTCATCAAAATAAACGACTACACCCGTACCAAGAAGTGGTTTCAGCACTTGGGTTATCACATGCATGAACGTGCTAGGTGCATTTGATAACCCGAAGGGCATTACCATTCACTCGTACAACCCATTCTTTGTTTTAAAAGTTGTTTTCCACTCATCCCTAGGCCTAATCCGGATTTGGTGATATCCACTCTTCAAGTCAATCTTGGCAAAGATGGATGAATCTGCAATCATATCCAACATGTCATCAAGGCGAGGAATTGGAAACCGATACTTCACTGTAATTTTATTTATGGCTCAACTATCCACGCACATACGCCAAGAACTGTCTTTTTCAGCACCAAAAAAGGCTGGGACGACACATGGGCTCATGCTTTCACGAATGAACCCCTTATTCAGTAACTCCATAACCTGTCGATTCAACTCCTCATGCTCATTTGGACTCATTCGGTAAGCTGTCTTATTTGGAAGACTTGATCCCGACACTAAATCAATACAATGTTGTATATCCCTCATCGGAGGTAATTCCGAAGGTAGATTGGTAGGAAATACATCTATACACGCGTCCATCAATGGCTCCACAATGGTAGGAATATATGGAGACGCAAGATCTTCTTTGGCAACCAAAATGTAAAGCTGCCCACTTTCTTCGGCCTCCCTCATTAAGCCATTTACGGTAAGGAAATTTGTGTCCTCTGATTTAATTTTGGGACCAGATTTCTCACGCATAGGGCCTAAAGTAACTTTCATGTTATCCTTCTAAAAGGTGTATGTGTTCTTTCAACCATGATGCAAAGTAGTCCTATCAAATTGCCATGGCCTCCTCAATAATATATGGCATGCATCTATCGGTACTACATCACACCAAGCATTATCGAAGTACTTGTTTCCAATCAAAAAAGAGACTAAACAACGTTGCGAAACTGTTACCTCGTCTCCTTTGCGAAACCAAGAGTTTATAGGGCTTTGGATGCTGCTCAACTTTCAATTTCAACTTCTCAACAACTTCTTGGGATACCACGTTCTCACAACTACCACCATCAATAATCATGTTGCACACCCTCCCAGCAATAGTGCAACTAGTATGAAAGATGTTAGTGCGTAGCCAATCTTCTTCTGTCTCATGTTTCTGAAGAAGTGACTTCCGTATAACCAAGAATTCACCAACATCACCATATAAAATATCATCGGCCTCTTCATCTGGATAGTTATCATATTTTGGCTCATCCTTCAGAATTGTATCATCTTCCTCAATCAGAAGTTGTTTTCCTTGTTTTCTACACTCCGCCAATCTACGCCCGGGCTCCCGACACTTGTAACACCTCATCACAAAGTCTGCACCTCGACTTTATCCTGCAATCCTTGCATTATTTTGGCGATTTCCAGTAGTGGCAGCCTAGTCTTTAACTCCACCCACACGTGGCAGTTGCTGTCCCGCAGTTCAGGCGGTGTTTTGCTCCGTGGCATGGGCTGTTTCTGTCTTAAAATTGGGCTGCAATCTGGCAGAATTGCTTTTAGAGCGCGGAAACAATTTATTTTGTTGCTTTCCTACCACCAAAGCTCTCAGATAAGCTTCCGAAACTGACCACAATGAATGCAAAAGAAGAACCTCTTGTATGCTAGGCTTCAACCCGCTTATGTAACGTGCCACAAGCTGCTCTTCAGTCTCCGACAAATCATTCCGAGCAATTAGCTGGTAGAATTCTTCAGTGCATTCATCCACGTTACGAAATCCTTGCTTTAAATTATGCAAACGTTGATACATCGTTTGGACATAATTAAAAGGCAAACATTGTTCCTTCATTTTTTTCTTTATCTTTTCCCAATGTACAATTTTTGGCTAACCTCTACACTCTCGGGTAATTCGATGTTGCTCCCACCATGCTGATGCTCTTCCTCTAAGACAAATAACTATGAGTTTGACCTTCTTGTGAGAAGGTATCTCATGGTATTCAAAGATGCGCTCAACAGTGGTTAGCCAATCAATGAATTCCTCAGGCTTGAGGTGCCCTCGAACATAGAACGGATTTTCTGGGAGAGTTCCAGTGTTTGACATACCATCATCTGCTGGAATACTGTCATTAACAGCCGGGGCAGTGTAAACTGGTAGGTAGATAACACGTTGATTCAAAATCAACGCCTCAACTTGTCTCCGCAAGAACTCTATCAACTTGTCTCCGCAAGAACTCTATCTCGTTCTGATTTTCCTGGGGTAAGGGTTCAGCCGGACCTTGCATCCCACGATATTCTCCTCTTGGTTGTCGTCATGGAGGCATGTTTAAGCAGTTGGAAAGCCGAAACCAAAGCTCTGATACCAAACTGATGCCGCTTACCAAGAGGAAACGATTAAAACGTCTTCACAGCACAACAAGTAACGAAATAAAAGTTAAATTGCAAGAGAAAAGGAGAATTGCAAAAGCAAATATTATTGCTGAAATTATAACTCAAAAACTGCTCTAATCCCTAGCTATCAAAGACATTATATAGAGTTTCTTCCTCTCCAATCCTCACCTAGAACTAATTACCAAATAAGAATTAAAACCCAAAATAGGAAAGTTTCTATAGAAACAAATCAAAACTTTCTATAATAGTTGTTTTCCTATCCCTTTCCCCACTTCTTTCCTTTTCTAGATGTTTCCAATATTGTAGGAATCTGCCTATGAATCCCAGCTGCATCAATGGCCCTATTTCACACAGCTTTTGCTTCTGCTTTTATGCAGAAGAAAAAGAGAATCAAATGTCAGGGTTTGGGAATTCTGTTTTGGAAGAGCTTCTAATGTGAGAAGAGTTTTATGTTGTTTGGCAAAATATTTGTTGAAGCACTCACACTGCTAAAATACCCATAATGCCCTTAGATTATTTATTTATTTTAGTAGTTCACCTATTTATTGTACCCAACTCTGAACACATAAAGAAAATTAATATAATCTGATCTGATCCAACATGCCAACAGTAATCAATTGTTAGGGTTATTACTCCTTGAATAAATAAATAAATTATTTAAATATTAGTGGTTGTGATAATTAATTAAAATAAAATGTTTAAAATTACGAGGACTTGTATAATTAATACTATTACATGTTCTAACAAACTTCTGTTGATATTGAGGAAGTTATATTTATTATTCACTACAGAGTTTCTTAATTCTAAACAATAGATACATCTATAACCTTCCTATATAGTGAAAAAACAATACATTAGTTTACATATGTTTAACATATAATATGAAAAACATTCAATATTTTCTCGATATATAGCATAAATCACTGTCGTTTGTGCAAGGAAAATTTTGAATAGGTGTAACTATATTCAAATAATTATTTATTATATATACGTTCAATAACACATCTAACCATGTTAAACAGTATTGTTGTAATTAAGAGAAAATCAAACAAGGATAAAAATGAAGAGAAAAAGAAGAAGAGAGAGTGAAAGAATGAATTGAATCGTATTCATCCTTCCATTATACTTTGTATATATATTAATAAGTTTCTAAAAATACAAAATCACCCCACTTTAAATAAATAATAACAAATAACTGTCTTACAACACTCCCCCTCAAGTTGGGACAAAGATATCTATCATGCCCAACTTGGCTAACATATTTTGCAAGCAAGTCTTGCTCACACCCATAGTCAAAACATCGGCCACCTGATCTTGTATATTAATATATGGAGTACAAATTAACTTCAGAAGAAGCTTCTCCTTGATAAAGTGACAATCAATTTCAATGTGTTTTGTCGGGTCATGTTGAACAGGATTGTGAGCAATGCTAATAGCAACCTTGTTATCACAATACAAATTCAATGGCTCACAAACAGGATAACCCAAAGTTCCAACATAGTCCGTAACCATAACAACTCACAAACTCCATGTGCTATGGATCTGAACTCAGCCTCTGCGCTAGATCACTATTTCTTACTTCGCAATGAAACAAGATTACCCCCAACAAATGTACAATATCCTGAATTAGATCGTTGATCTGTCAAAAAACCTGCACAATCAACATCTGTATAGGCCTCAACACGCAAGTGACCATGACAACCAAACAATATCCCCTTACTTGGGGAGCCCTTAAGGTAATGGAGAACACGATGAGCAGCCTGAAGATGAGATGTGCGAGGGGCATGCATAAAATGACTAATCACACTAATCGCGTAGGCAATATATGGGCATGTGAGAGATAGGTAAATCGATCTCCCAACCAATCACTGAAAACTCCCCGCATCATCTAATGCGTCACCATCCACATCATTAAGCTTATGGTTCTGCTCAATGGGAACATTAACAGGTTTTGTTCCAAGCCTACCAGTTTCAGCCAACAAATCTAACACGTACTTCCGCTACAAAATAAACACCCCTTTCTTGGATCTACATGCCTCGATGCTAAGAAAGTATCTCAATAATCCAAGGTCCTTAACCTCAAACTCTATCCCTAAAAATGACTTCATTCGACGAATCTCTTTTGGATCATCCCCCGTGATAACAAGCACGCGGTGACTGCTTTAATTCATACTAGACTTTATTCAACTTGCACACTAAGTTCTCACCATTGGTTAAGTGTAAACTTCAGTGGCATAATCATATACACCTCTTCTTCCAAGTCGCCATGAAGGAAAACATTCTTCACATCCAACTGATGTAAAGCCCAAGACAAATTAGCTGCCAAAGAAAGAAGAGTGCGTATAGAATTCATCTTGGAAACCGGAACAAAAGTTTCTTCATAATCAATTCCATAAGTCTTAAGTGAATCCCTTTGCAACTAACCGGGCTTGATATCTCTCAATTGTTCCATCTGCATTATACTTCACTGTGGAGACCCATTTCCACCCTACTAGTTTCTTACCCCTAGGTAAGGAAACAATATCCCAAGTACCATTCAAGAGCCTTAATTTCCTCAAGCATGGCTTCCTTCCATAGTGGTTGCCTGAGTGCATCTAAAACACTAGAAGGAACAGAAATAGATGAGATAGACAAAGTAAAAGCACAATATGACAGAGATAAGGCATCATAAGACACAAACTGAGATATAGGATGTTTTATACAACTGCGAACACCCTTACGATGATCAATGGGAACATCAAGATCAACAGAGGTGTTATTAGGAAAAGAATCATGAATATGTATTGAAGAGTCACCTGGATTGAGGGAGACTTCTTGGTCCTGGGATGAGTTGATGACTTATTTTGCCCTTCGAGTATAGACAATCAGTTGTTTCACCTGCTACAAATCGTTAAAGTTAATAGAAACAGACCTCTCAGTTAAAATCTCCCCATGAATTAGAGCAGGCAATGAAAGAGGACATTCCCACCGAGTAGAAGAGGAATTCTCTACACGAGTAAGAGTCTTCCCCTGTAGAGATTCCTCAACGGTGGAAAAAAAAGGAATAAACTTAAAAATGTAAAATCTATGGAGACAAACCGATGACGAGTAGTAAGGTGATAACACCTGTATACCCTTTCTGGGTGGCAGAGTAACCAAGAAAGAATCGCCTTAGGATCCATTTTGTCCTTGCAATGATGAATGTGGACATAACAAACACAACCAAACACTTTCGGAGGGACTGTGAATAAGGCAGTGTGACGGTGTATAATATGAAAAGGAGATTGATGACCTAGAATCCTAGAAGGCATGTGATTGATAAGGTATGTAGTTGTTAAAGTTGCATCAACCCAATAACTTTTAGGCACCCTCATTCCAATGAGAAGAGAACAGGTAACCTCCGTAATATGACGATGTTTTCTTTCAGCCACACAACTTTGTTGTGGTGTATTGGCATAGGAGGTATAATGAAAAATCCCATTCTTAGCAAAAAAACAGGCAAGACCACCATACATGAACTCTCCTCCATTATCAGATCGAAGGATTTTGAGAGGATTACCAAACTGAGTGCAAACACTCTTGTAAAACGTTTTAAATATGGAATGAACTTCATCTTTGGTCTTCATAAGATAAAATCAAGTATAACGGCTAAAATCATCACTGAACACAAAAAAATAACGAAAACTAAGTAAATAATTAGTGGATTCAGGGCCCCAAACATCAAAATGAACAAGCTGCAAAGAAGTTGTAGTTTTATTAATGCTAACAGGATAAGAAACACGACATTGTTTGGCAAGAACACATGTTTCACAATTTAACTCAAAACAGAAAGAGGTAAATGACTAAGTCTACTATGCCATCGCATTAATAGATCTTTACTAACAATACTATGCCTAACACTAGATTTATTTGCAATATGAGAAACACTAGATTAATTCGCAACATGAGAAGTCGGTCTCTCGTCCAGCAAGCACAAGTCATTGTCCTCACTTCCACTTCCAATCGTCTTCCCCGTCCAAGTCCTGAAATACACAATGAGATGGAAAAAAGGTCACACTACGGTTCAAACTTTTTGTAATATGACTAACGAAAAGGAGATTATTGATGAACTTTGGGACATGAAGGACGGATGATAATGTAAGGTTAGGAGTGGTAGACATATTGCATTTTCCCGCAATGGGGGTGAATGTGCCATCAGCCACTCTTACCTTATCCTTACCAGAACACAAACTGTACAAAGAAAATTCAAATGCCATGCCAGTCATGTGATCAGTGGCTCCTGAATCAATGATACAGGGATGTTTACTAGATAATGTTGGCAACATGATGTGTAGAAGGATGAAGACTTGTTCAAGAAAAATTAGAGACAGAAATGGAGGCATTTCTGAGCTAACAGTTGTCGAAGAGCATCAGCTTCAACCCCAGACAAAGAACCTTGTGGTCCAGAGTAGGCATAACCAATAGAGGCAGTCTCAGGCACCGCAACATGTGCCACTGATGACCCCCTAAATGGACCAGGCTTTGGCCTAGCATTCACTCAAACAGGAGTGGAGACTGGAGCAGGGCGGCCATATAAACTCCAACATGTTTCCCTAGTGTGGCGTGTACACCCACAATGGTCACACCTCAACTTCCTCTTAACATCTTGCTTTCCTCCTTTTAAAGTATTGGATTTGTTCCACTGTGTGTGGCAAGAGCAGACCTATAAGACAATGGCACATCTGGCTTAGACTTGGTGTATGCAGATCCAGCATAGTCTTCATTCGACTCTCCTCGGCCTGGATATAAGAGAACAACTCTCTAACAGAATTAGGGGCTGGATTTCTGGCTAACACTTGTACTCTAGCATGTTCATGCTTCGGATGCAGACCACCTAAGAACTCATAAATTCGGTTCCTTTCTACCACAACTCAAAACGCTATAATATCAGTTGCGCACACCAGTACATAGTCTTGGTAGTGATCTAACTCTTCCCATTTACCATGTACAGTGTCGTAATATGTAGCAAGAGTTTAGTCGTCCTACTTGAACCTTGCAATCTCTTGTTGAAGCTCATAGAACTTTGCAAAGTTTCCAATTGAAGAATACGTCTCTTCCACAGCCTTCCATAGCTCCTTTGCTGTTTTCAAAAACAAAAAACCCTTACTGATTTGGGATTACATTGACTGCAACAACCACGTCATAACCAGTGCATTGTTTGTACTCCACTCATTGAATTCAGGATTACCCTGGGAGGGATACTTAACAATCCCTTCGATATGGTCGAGCATCCTACGACCCGTGATATGCATACGAGCAGATTGAGCCCACTCCATATAGTTGGTCAGATCCAACTTAACGGTGGTAATACAAAATTCCGGATGGTGATTACTACTACCACCCTACATCGGCGTCACACGAGAGGAAGTTATCTCTGAGTTGGACATTGTACCAAATAGTTTATGGGTACACACTCCTCAGAAACATAACAACAAATGTATAGAGATCCACCTCTCTATAAGAGAAACCACAACCACTATGGAAACTATCTCCCGAGATGCATACAAGAAAACGTTCACACGATCACCAAAGAAACCCTAGAAAACAGTCCAGTAACGCAGCAGAATCTGAAATGACAAAGAAAAGAAGCATGTTGCAAAGAGGAACCACGCGAACACCAAAACAACAACAATCAAGTGATGCGAACACCAAAAAACCACAAATCGCGCATGCGAAGCTCCAAAAAAAAACCCTACAAACCCAAACAACTCACCTCGGAGTTGGATCCACGAAACTTATGGATGGGATTAATAGTAATTTAATGGAAACAACCCCCATCTAGGGTTTACTTCAGAACCCTTCACACCAACTAAGGTTTATACAAACTTGCCCAAGGGTTTCAACCACATGCCCTAGGGTCTAGATACCATTATCTGATACCATGTTGTAATTAAGATAAAATCAAACAAGAAGAAAGATGAAGTAAAAAAGAAGAGGAAGAGAAAAAGAGAGATAGATTTGGGGAAAGAGTGAAAGAATGAATTGAATCGTATTCATCCTTCCACTATACTTTGTATATGTATTAATAAGTTTATAAAAATACAAAAGCAACCCACTTTAAATAAATAACAAAAAATAACTCCCTTGCAACAAGTATCATATATGTAATATGATCAACCCAATACTTTAAAAACATCCTCTATTATATATACATTTTTAATTAAAATATTGTAACAAATTAACATATTGTATTAATTTTGTAGCAGACCCATGATTTTAAAGATTCTACACCTCTAGTACTATACGCTTCACCTCTGTAGAAGTAGAAGGAAGGAAACTTTCTTATGTAATTGAATGTGACAAATGATTGTGGTGTGTTCTTGAAGAGAGGATTGTCGTCGTTGTTTAAGTGATCGAGGTTAGGGTTTAGAACTGGTACGACTATATTTTACAATACCATACGATGTAATTACATCATTATACTATTTAAATAAAAAGGGTATGCTTGGTATTAGGAAAGATTCATTAAAATCTAAAACGACATCCTATGTCATTGCAGAAGAGCGTTTATGGCTAAAACAAGTTCCTCCCTGTGATTTTGCACCTAAAAATTTTATCGTTAAAATTAAGATTTCTCCACATATCACATCAAAGGGGTGCATGAAGAAGTAATGACATCAATAAAGGCTTTTAATGAAACTTATGCAACATCAGCCAATCATTACCGGAAATTTAAAGATTATGAAGAGGGCAACATGGTTTTGGTGCATTTGAGGTGAGTCGGATTCCCAAAATGCAATTACCATAAGCTGAAGTCAAAGAAGTTTGGGCCATGCAAGGTGCTGAAGGAAATTATCTCAAATGCATACATGATAGAGCTGTCACCTGACCTCCAAATAAGCCCATGTGACCTGTATTTGTTTGAAGGATTTAATGGGGAACCAATCACAACATTGGCGCAACTCGAGCACTATCCAAAGGTGCAACCTAATGCTGTTGAAGATGTGTTGGATGTTAAAGATGTGAAATCAAGGAGGAGCAACCAGTGTAGGCAATTTCTGGTGAAATGGTTGGATGAACCAGCAAGTGACAGTATATGAATTGCTGATGAAAAAGAATTGGTCCAGATATATATGTTGAAGCAGGGAAGGTTTTGGTGTTGGAGTTGAGTTTCTCCCAACCGAACGAAGTAAGTATGAATATAAAAAGACGCTCAAACGGGGAGCGCATCCCATATACAAAAAAAAGGCCCTAAGAGCCTAAGTTGATGTTGGAGCATCTACAAGGCTCTCCAAGACTAACTAGGCCCTCTAGCCAATAAGCTTGGATTCTAGTTTTCAGGAGTTCACTTGTTTGCTTATTTTTATGTGTTTTATTTTATTTTAATGTCTTGAATTTTTCAGTACATGATAATTATGGTCCTAGTCTCTTAAAATAGTCATGGGACATTCATGGGAGTTTTTAAGTACATTAGAGGATTAGGATATATTAGATATTAAATTAATCAAGGGCTAGGATGCTCAGGCTGCTGAACCTCGGTCTAATAATCTTTTTAAGACTTTGTACGCAATATTTTCACAAGATTGATTCCAGAAAATCAGATAGAGTTTTCTCTTGGGTATTTTGCCCTAGAACTCATCCATCTAAGTTCCAACTTCAATCTATTGACTTTCTCTTTTATTCTGCTTGTTTACTGCTAAAACTCCCTTTTTTGTGTTTTTGCTCTGCTGCAGTTATCAAACAATATAGCTATATTAAAAGTCACCGGTATTCTAATCCCCCAGGAACCCATCTGAATTGGCCTATTACCTCTCATCCAAAGGTTGATACTTGGCATCCTCCACAATAAGTTCCTTTATAATCTTTCAATTCTGTTGGCAACTAAAACCAGAATCCGAAAGAGGGACAGAAAATATGTTGAGAGACTCGACGAGGTACTATTCAGTAAAGTAGCCTTTCCACCCCTAGGAAGATACTTTTCACCCTACCAGTCTCCTCTCGAACCAATCAATCACCGGAACCCAGCCATCCACTCTCCTCAACAGATACCCTAGCTACAGACCCAAGTAAGACATAAAAAAAGGAGCCAACCCCACACCCAAAACAGTAGCAGCAAAAGCAAGGGAGGAAATATCATGGACCTCCCCTACTTGAACCAATTCATCTTCTTTGATAGAAAAAGACAACGAACTTGGAATAAATTTAAGATAAATTTGTAACTTTTCAGTATAAACCTATATTTGATTGTCATCATAAAAAAAAAATGTTGTTAAGAATTCAAATCATCACAAGAAATACAGAAAATATAAAATAAAATATATTTATTTTTTATATATTAACTGTTACCTGGGTGGGTTTGGGACATTTTAGGTTTAAACTCTCTTTCCAAACCAGCCCTAACCCATTTAGAATGATCCCAAACCCGTTCCATTAGGGGCTGAACAGGCCACAGCCTGGGGGACGACTTGGGATAGTGAAAAACTATAACTTTCTATCAATCTTTCATTCAAGGACGTGATCTAAATGTATACATATGTTAATGTTAGAATGTGGCGAAATTCTATTAGCTAAGTGATGTGTGTCATTGTGATTGGTGGTAAGATGCAGCCTTTGAATAGGGGAAAGGGAAACCTTGGGTGATGAAAAAAGGACAGTCTTAGTGATGAAGAAAGGGTAGCCTTTGGTGATGAAGAAAGGACAATCCTTGGTAATGACAAAAGGGCAGTCTTCGGTGATGAAGAAAGGACAGCCTTCGGTGATGAAGAAAGGACATATATATAGGAGTACACTTCATGTTTGAAGTAGAGAAGAAAAGAAAAGACAAGAGAAGAGGAAGAGAGGAGTGAAAAGGTGTTGTGTGCACCAAAGTGAGGGTGTTGTGCGCGCCTATGTAAAGGTGTTGTGTACACCAAAGTGAGGCTGTTGTGTGCGCCTATGTAATGTCTTCCCAGTGAAATATCTTATCTCCATGGTGTAGGCTAGGTTGAGGCCGAACCACGTTAAATAGTGTGTGTTGTATGTAATATTGTGTTGTTTGTTGTTTTGGATCTCCTTATGTTGTTTGTTGTTTGCTTTCACTGCGTCAAAGAAAGGAAATTGATTCCGAATGAAAGGGATTGATTCCTGACAATTAATATATATATATATATATATAATGTAAGTAAAAATTATATAAAATGCACTCAAACGGGGAGTGCATCCCATGGAACAAGAAGTGTTGCCCTAAGAGCCAAGCGAACCCAAAAAGTCAATCTTTTCATCTATAGATTTACAATATCTACCTTCCACCCAAAAGAAAAGAGAAGATATAAAAGCATCCTTGATGAAACCAAATATATGAAAGACATGGAACTATTTATTGTGTTTGATGGTGTATTTGGAAGGAGCAGAATTAAGATATTTCTTTTGATGGAAATAAATCTTTGCCGAGATTATCCAGTATTGCTCACGATCGTCATGCCTTGGTTGACGATTGTTATTAGCTTGGTACAGGTAGGATATAGTAGGCTTGTTCGGGATATGCGGTTGGTGAGACAATTCCAAGAATGGGACCTAGAAGATGTCTCTTACTTTCTGGCATTGCTGTATCGTCGGAGTGTGGAAGGAGGTTGCTCGGATTCTTGTATTTGGACTCCCAATTCCTCATAGGAGGTTTGGGGTCTCTTCCCTGTCCCGGTGTCTTTCCATCCCTTGTGGACAGAACTGAACCATTATGGCACGGAAAAGTTTGATTCAGAGGGAAAAGAAGAGGCAAAAAAATTTTCCTTGGAAGGCGGTTTAGTGTTCTATGACTCCTTCGAAGGTGGCTTTATATTTTATGGACAGCGGTTTAGGGTAAGATTCTCACTTTGGGCAACCTTAAAAGAAGAAAGATGGCCATGGTTAACTGTCACTTTATGTGTAAAAGGGATGGGGAGTCAGATAATCATCTCCCCCAACATTGTCCAAATGCTTTTGATTGTTGAGGGCTGCTTCTCAGTCTATTTGGGGCTCGATGGGTTATCTTTCGCCTTCGAAAGGTGCGATGGGCGCTTGGAAAGGATGTCTGTGTTTTCTGGATAGCAACTCCTCTTTGTCTACGGTGGTGTATGTGGAAGGAATGAAATTGTTGATGCTTTGGCCAAATCGAATCTTCTATGGGGGCCGTTAAGGAATTTTATATTTCTTCGTTTTTTGGGTGGGTTATGCCTATACACTTTATATCTCTAGATGAGAAAGTTGATTTTTTGTGTTCTATTCGCCACTCCGCCTTTAGGGGCTTCTTTTGTGTTCTTGTTTTGAGACACGCTCCTAAGGACGGTCGTGGGGCAGTTTGGGGCGATTTTCTCAAAACCCATAACGAAAACCGTAAAAATTCTCATCACCCATAACTGTTCAAAAAATTTCACCCTTACCCCATAACCGCCCCGCACCGTCACCCATGTCCCCCATAACCGCCCTATTAAATCATGTATTTTTATTTTTATTCCTAAAAGCAAGTAAATAATAAATAATTTACCATAACAATATGACTTATAATCGGAACAAGCAATTATCCGATTAATTTAATTGCAATAATTTCTAAAATAAAACTAAATTTAATAGTTTTAGAACAACAAATAATTCAAATCTAGATCAACAAAATTTGATAAGAGTTTACAAATCTAACATATAAGAAACTACATAAAATACTAGTCAACAATAACACATTAAATAACTAGATTTAGGGTTTTATATGTATATATATAGACGGTACGTAAGTAAATAATTAGTTTATTTAAGGGTATTAGTGTAATTTTATATAAAAACTTGTAAATATATATAATTTATGTAATTTTAATATTAAAAATTATAAAATTATTATGCAGTTGGGGGGGGGGGGGGGGGGGGGGGGGCGGTTCCCTAATGGGGGAACCCCTAAAACCGTCCCCAGCCCCATAACCGTCGGGTTTTTTTTCAACCCCCACAACCACCCCATTTTTAAATGGTGTGGTTAAAAACCGTAAAAAATGGGGCGGTTCCCCGACGGGGCGGGGTTTTTGCCCATCCCGGCGCTCCCCGTTTGAGCTCTCTTTAATATACTTCTTACTTGGCAAAAAACCAAATTATTAGCTCTCTCTTTCATAGGGTTACGGGGAGAAATTGTAAATCTTTTGAGGAGATAGTTGATTTTTTTGGTTCCCTTGAGCTCTTAGTTGCATTTGGCCTCGGTCTTTGTGTAGTTTTGGTATGTGTCACCCCTTTTCAATGCTTCATATTACATACTTTTATTTGTACTTGAATATTGTTGATTATTGGTGATTTTGATCACTTGAGTATGTTTTTTTTTTGTTTCAATGATTGGGAATTTAAGTTGGACATCCATTTTGATGCATTTTGAGGACAATTAAGTGCAAACATGAGTTTTGAACATCCATTTATATTACATGTTGACATAAGGTGTTAGCGAACATTCCATAAAGGTGTTTACGAGAAAATTAAATGGGGCGAGATGGAGGAAATTAAACAGGTCGGGGACGAGTTAGGGGGTACTACATTAAATAGTTTTGGGTGGGGCTAAACAAGGACGGGATAGGGAGGCCTTCCAAACATGCGTTGTTACAATCATTCTGATGACCCTCAAAATATAAGGACAAAAAAACTGTGAAAGGAGAAACAGACTGGGAAGGAATCAGAACCTTTCTTTACCTCATTGGAAAGAGTTAGGCACTGAACAGGAAAGAAAACAAAATTCATCTCTGTTAGTTTAGGTAGAAGTATTCTAGTGAGAAAGGTGTCAGCGAATCACTAACATACAAAAATTTTGAGTGCAGCAATATTCTGATAAATAAGTGGAGACCAGAACTATTTGTTAAATGATTGGCTGAGCCACATAGGGACGGAATTGGAATTGCAATAGTTGAAGTTATGAAACCTAACTCGGGAAACGTTACTCTGGTGCGAAAAACGACTCAGCAATCGAGTCCCAAATCTTCTTAGAGGAATTACAAAAAGCAACAGTATTAACAATTTCGGGTTCCATACTGTGCCATAACCATCCCATAACAATACTACAGTTGCCCAATCTTCTATTTTTTTCTTGTCGGAAGGAGGATTTTCAGTCAAGAACTTTAATTTCCTTCATCCATGTAGAAACACCTGAACGGCATGAGCCCAAGCAAGATAATTAACCCCATTCAATTTTTGTGAGGTAATTGACCGGGGCATGTCATCGTCCTTAGTAGGTTGTGGCTTAATCTCAGCCATGAGTATCTAAATAAGTCAAACTAAAGGCGAACAAATTATCGATCCGGAATCAACTCACAAACACCCAAGATACTTCTCTAAGGTTTAAACCACAACTCTCAAAACAGATGTCAACCAAAAAAAACACCGGCAGCCAAAAAACAAAATCCCAAACAGCAACAAAAAGTCCCAAAACAGCAGCGAAAAAATTCCCAAAATTAGTAGTGACAAATTCCCAAAAACAGCAGTGACAAATTCCCAAAACAGCTGCAAAAAACAGAAGCGGAAATTTCCCAAAACAGCAGCAAAAATACAAGAAACAAAAACCTGTATTGGGCTGAGATTTGACGTTGTTTCAAGAAAACAAAAAAGCCCCTCAAATAGCATCAAAACACATCATAGTACCGTCACAAAACAGAAGCAAAACAGCAGAAAATAGAGGCGAGCATGCTGGCATATTCCGGACCAGAATCTGACATTGTCAGAATGATGTCAGACTGACATCAGCATCCCTGTTGATGGACAATTGAACTTGAATAGATTCTAGTCTTGATTTGGCTTTGATACCAAGTTGAAGTTATGAAACCTAGGGTTTATTGTAGAAGAAGAAAAAGAGAAAGAAAGAAACGTATGTAAAGTGAGTGACGGATAATTAGGGTTATCCCACACTTCTCACAAATTTATTAAAAGTAGACAAAATTACAATAGTACCCTTAAGTAATAAAGAAATAACGACGCAACATAATAAACTCCAACAGCAACGAAATTGCAACTTGATGATATTTCAATACAAAAGCAATTTGAAATATATAGTGTGGATAAGCTTTGAAATTCAAATACAATTGAATATCAATTCCAATTCTACTATATGGACAAATCATAGATTTGAAATTACAATAAAGGATATAAATCAATATACATTTATGTATAAATAGATAAAATTATATGCTAAAAAACTAATATAAATAGGCATTGGTCACCTATATAATAACAAACACTTGGTATAAATCTTTAAAGAAAGCACCATTTATAAATTTCTAAAGTATAATATCATAAAGAGAAAGGATATGAAAATGTCATACCTTAGAGAGAGCTTGTTTAATCAAAAATGCAAAATGGATGAAAAAATTTATCTCCAATTTGCAATAAGTCATGACACCTCTCTTTCTCTCTACTTTCTTCAAAATCGTTCTTTTCATAGATAAATTTCCATGTTTATACACACACACACACACACACATATATGTATGTATGAGATTCTAAAAAGATGTAGAGAAGTGTTGTTAACTGTATAGTTGAGGTTAGTGAAAGTAGAGAGAGTTTATTTATTGGGATAATATTTTGAAAAGTTTTGATATTTAAAATCACAACTTATTTAGTAGGATTCAATTTACTGATATGAAATGTTTGGGACTATAATACAATGCCAAAACCACATTTTTGTAACACCCAAATAGTGAGTTTAAAGTTGGAGCTTCGTATTCCAATCCCAAAGCCCCAATACAATGTGTTCTGAAACACATGATTTAATTATTCATAATGTCAAGCCCTCAAGCTACATAATGACCCATTTAATTCCAGAACTTTAAAGACTTCAAACTAACAACAATGAATCATTCTACCAAGAAAAAGCAAGGAAAAAAAAAACACAAACCTTACACAAACAAATAAACAAATCAGAGTTTTCATAAGTTATTTATAAAAGATGAAAAATATATAATATTTCCTCATTTAAATGTTCCTGTAACATGAAAGAACATGACACTAGACAAAAACCCATCAATCTTGAGGAAAACCCCACAATTACACTACAAGGAAAAGAAATGTTGACTCGTAAAACTTATATCCACATAACAGAATCCTAATAACGATTACTTGTTTCAAGTTCTAGGGGCATTACCACAGATGTAGTAGAAACTCAGCTGACTATCAAAACCCCATGCCAAACGAAGCCAGAACTTTTGGTAACCGTCAATCAGATACACTAGATACGCCAATGAAGCAATCACCTACAAGGAACATAAAGAAAATGGATCAAAATATAATTCTAGAAAATTCAAAATTTGCAATACATGAAAGAATACGAAGAAAAAGAGAATATCAAAAGAAGAGGACCAACGACCTACAAGCTGAACGGTGAGAAATATAAACAAAATATCTCTGGTCACAAAAAATCGAAATTTCAAGGTTCGCCATTTCCTATCAGCAATAACATGAACTCTCAAATGATAAGGAGCCTTGCAGGTTGTGCAATGGGAAAATGCAAATCCTTCCTGCAGAAAAAAAGATAATCAGAAATTATTATGACACCTAAGGAACAACACATAAGTATCTGTTAAAGATAATTGAACATGTCCAACCACCTTTAATATGGGGCATGACTGTTTTGCCTGAAAAATCGTATTCAAGTAGCAAGATTCCAAAAAAGAACATGTTATGGCATAGTACACGATACTTGTGCCTACACTTGTAAATGTATGTCTTCAAACAAACTTATGAAGCACTGTAGATAAATCTGAATAATTGCAGTAAATCAGATGATTCCTCATTGCTGCATTAGATGAAGCACCGTAGAAAATGCGGGGGATAATCAGAAATTATTATGACACCTAAGGAACAACACATAAGTATCTGTTAAAGATAATTGAACATGTCCAACCACCTTTAATATGGGGCATGACTGTTTTGCCTGAAAAATCGTATTCAAGTAGCAAGATTCCAAAAAAGAACATGTTATGGCATAGTATACGATACTTGTGCCTACACTTGTAAATGTATGTCTTCAAACAAACTTATGAAGCACTGTAGATAAATCTGAATAATTGCAGTAAATCAGATGATTCCTCATTGCTGCATTAGATGAAGCACCGTAGAAAATGCGGGGGTTGAGGAAGATTTAGAACTCAATGACACGCGCATTAAAGTTATGAGGTGCATTCTATCTACCCCTACTCAAGAGGAGAACTGGAAAAGCACTAGCATCTTCCATACATATCTAAGATGTGGAGAGACAAGATTGTAATTGGACGAAGGGAGTTCCATGAATATAGGCTCCGTTTGGCAACCCGGTTTTGGTCTTGGTTTTGGTCTTGATCTTTGATTTCAAGACCAAGACCATGTTTGGTTGGCCGGTTTTGGACTTGGTTTTGGACACCTTAAAACCAACCACTAAAACCTGATTTTGGCCCACCATTTTTGACTTTTTTTTTCTCTCTCTCTCTCTCTATATATATATATATGGCCGAAAATATGAATTATTTTGAAATTTTTTTTATATTTTTCGAAAAAAATATTTTTCGGAAAAAAATTAATTTCCGGGAAAAAATTATTTTATTGAAAATAATTATCTTTTTCGGAAAAAAATAAATTTTCGGGAAAAAATCATATTTTCGGACAAAAATTAATTTTCTCCAAAAAATTATTTTTTCGAAAATATTTATATTTTGGAAAATAATAATTTTTTTCGGAAAAATAATAATTTTTCGGAAAAAAACATAATTTTTGGAAAAAAATCATATTTTCGGAAAAAAATTAATTTTTCAAAAATAATTATTTTCCGGAAAATATTTATTTTTTCGACAAAAATTATTTTTTCGAAAATAATTATTTTCCGGAAAATATCTATTTTTTCGGAAAATTTTATTTTTTCGTCAAAAAATAAATTTTTGGAAAAAAATCATATTTTTGGGAAAAAATTAATTTTCGGAAAAAAAATATTTTTTCGACAAAAATTATTTTTTCGAAAAAATTAATTTCCGGAAAAATTTATTTTTTCGTCAAAAAATAAATTTTTGGAAAAAAATCATATTTTTTCGAAAAAATTAATTTTCGGAAAAAAATATTTTTTCGACAAAAATTAATTTTTTGAAAAAATTAATTTTTCGGAAAAAATTAATTATTTTTTTTTCCGAAAATTAATTATTTTTTATATTTTTCGGAAAATTATTTTTTTCCCGAAAATTAATTTTTTCCAATTTTTTATATATATATTTTTCATATTTATATATTTTTAATACATATTAGTATATATATATATATAATTATACCAAGACCAAAATCAAAACCAACTCCTTACCAAACACTATATATTGGTTTTAGATTTACCTAAAACCACCCAAGACCAAAACTAAGACCAAAACTAAAACCAAAACCAAAACCAAAACCAAAACCAAGTTCCCAAACAGGCCCAGTGTTCAAATCAGGTGTGACGAGGATGAAGCTTCAACCTGAACCACACCCCCAACCATACAGGGTAGCATGGGTAAACCAAACTTCTTTATCAGTTTCAGAGAGGTGTTTGGTTCCTTTTGAAATGGGAAAATATTCACAAAAGATTTGGTGCGATGTCCTGCCCATGCTCATGGATGTAGCACATATACTGCTTGGTCGCCCTTGGCTTTATGATTTGGATGTAACTAATCATGGTAAAAATAATACTTATGTATTCAAACATAAGGGCAAGATTATTATGTTAGCTCCCACAAGGCCAATTGAAAGAGTGTGATTCCGCTCTTGTTAGGTCTAATTACAATGAAATTACCTACTCTTGACGGGGCCAAGTGAAGCAGTATTGCCGAAGAGTCTCAATAAGCGGTTCATTAGCAACTCCAAACATAAGGTACCATCCCACTCTCATGAAACGAAGCACAACCACATCTTGACTCGAAAGAAGTTTGAGAAAGAAGGAAAAGAAACTGGCTTTGTACTAGCACTAGTTGCTAAAAAAGTTTCTCAAGAACCTTCTACGGAAGTAGTGGATCATCCTCCAGTTGAAGTCACCAAGTTATTACAAGAATTTCAAGATGTGACACCGGTGGAGGTGGAGTTGCCTGATGAATTACCTCCCATGAGGAATATTCAACATGCAATTGACTTAGTTCTAGGTTCCAATTACCTAATTTTCCTCACTATCGAATGAACCCTAAGGAGCAGGAAGAATTGAAAAGGCAAGTTGATGGACTTTTGCAGAAAGGTTTTATTAGAGATAGTCTTAGTCCATGTGTTGTGTCTGCTTTTTTTAGTCCAAAAAAATATGGATATTGGAGAATGTGTGTTAATAGTCGTATCATTAACACAATTACCATCAAATACATATTTCTTATACCTCACCTAGATGACATGTTAGATGAAATGGCTAGTCCCCAATGGTTCTCCAGGATTGACTTGCGCAAGTGGTTATCACCAAATTCGCATTAGGGAGGGTGACGAATGGAAAATTGATGTTAATGCTCATCACAAGAAACAAGAATTCAATGAAGGAGACTATGTTATGGTTCGTGTACGCCCTGAACGTTATCCTAAAAACTCCTTTAAAAAGTTGCATGCCCGTGACGGGACCATTTCGTATCATTCGTAAGTTGGGACCAAATGCATACTTACTTTACCAACTAATATGTGTATTAGTCCAGTTTTCGATGTGAACGATTTGTTTCTTTACCGAGGCACCTTTGAACCTTCCACTTTTTCGACAAGGCCATCCGCAGAGGGAGTTGCATCATCATCAGCATTAGTAACAGTTCTTCCACCAAGTCAGCCAAAAAAGTGAGATCAGATTGCGAAGATACTTGACCATCGGATTGTTGCTTCTCATAATGGTGGTTATCGAAATGCATACATTTGTCTCATACACTATTGGGGATGGTATTAACAAAAAACAAGGTTTCTATCCCAAATTCAAGAACATGATTATTGTCAATCTTGTGAAGGTTTTTAAAATTTTCCCTACTTTTTTAAATAATTTCGTAAATTCTTTTACTAAGGATCTTGTTGTGTAGAATAATCTGTAGTCTCTCAAGGTAGAGAGACTCTTAATTTATAATGATAAATTAGATTACACAAAAAAAGAGACCATATTGGGCTTATTACACACATGTGACCCAAGAGGTCACACGCCTCCATTAACACTCCCCCTCAAGCTGGAACATAAATATTAATCATGCCCAACTTATTACAAATATTTTCATCTCTAGTTCCTGAAAGAGATTTAATAAAAACATCAGCAAGCTGATACCCAGTTTTCACATTCTTCAATAAGATATCTCCACGCTGTAGCTTTTCTCTAATAAAGTGACAGTCCACCTCAGTATATTTAGTGCGCTCATGAAATAAAGGAATGGTCGCAATATGTATTGCTGCTTGATTATCACACCACAACTGAGAAGGCTCTGAAGAAGGATAACCAAGTTCATGTAATAGTTGATGCAAATAAGTCACATCACTAGTCACATGCGCTAGTGTTCGATACTCTGATTCAGCTCTTAAACGGGCCACTACATTTTGCTTCTTACTTTTCCATGACACCAAATTACCACTTAAATACACAGTATCTAGAGGTGGATTTCCTATCATAAGGAGATCTTACCCAATTAGCATCGGAGAACCCCGCAACCCGCATATGACCATGATTACTGTAGAGTAATCCACGACTCAGGATTGCTTTAATATATCTCAAAATATGTGTCACAGCATCCCAATGTGAAGTCCAAGGATTAAACATGAATTGACTCACCACACTCACAGAGAAAGCAATATTTGGACGAGTCACTGCAAGATAATTGAGTTTCCCTACTTGACGCTGATACCGATCTGGTTCAGGGAACTCATCACCATCCTCCATAAATAACTTGACCCCTGGAGTCATTGGAGTATCGTTTGGTTTAGCATTCATCATTCCTGTATCCCATAGAAGATCCAGAGCATATTTTCGCTAGCAAAGATATATCTCACGTTTGCATCTAGCCAACTCAATACCCAAGAAATAGCGCAGATGACCTAAATCTTTAGTTTGAAATTAACTCTGGAGAAATATTTTCAACGAAGAAATACATGTATCATCACTCCCGGTAATGACAATATTTTCAGACAACAAACAAGCTCAGACTCCCCTTAAGCAACAAACCAGGGAAGTTGCTCCAAATAGACTTCCTCCTGAAGATCACCATGGAGGAAGGCATTCTTGACATCTAGCTGATGTAATGGCTAACTAGAGGTAGCAACAAGAGAAATAAGAAGATGAACAGAAGCCAATTTAGCAACATGCGAGAACGTATCGGTGTAATGAACACCATAAGTCTAAGCATAACCTTTGGCAATTAAACGAGCCTTGAGACAAGCAACAGTCCCATCTAGATTCATCTTAGTGGCATAGACCCACTTGCACCTAATAGGTTTCTTGCCAAAAGGCAAAAGCACCAAATCTCATGTCATTAGACTCAAGAATAGACATCTCCTCTTTCAAAGCAGTCAACCAGGCTGGAGAAGAAATAGCCTCTAAGAGATTCCGAGGAACCTATATAGAATCCAGGGCAGAGATAAAGGTCTGCAATGACTGTGAGACACCTGCATAAGAGACAGTAACAGAAACAAGATAATTGGCACAACCACGTATACCCTTACGGAGAGCAATAGGAACATCCAAGTCTGAATCTGAAGCAGGTGTGAAAGGATCTGCAGATGGGAGACCAGATGTAGCGGGAGCCAGCTCAAGAGCATCTACAGGAGAAGAACCAAACACCCGACACGGTCCACGAACATATGTCTGAATGGGAGGAGCGGACGATACAGAAGTGACCTGAATCAAATCATACACCATAAAGTGATCAAGAGATGGAGACAAAGGTGGGTCAACGGACAACACAGATGAGGAGAATGGAGAGGACTCGTGGAAAACTACATCAGTAGACACAAGAAACCGCCCCAACTCTGGTGAAAAGCACTAATACCCTTTCTGTGTACGAGAATAACCAAGAAAGATGCACCGCAGAGATTTCAGATCCAATTTGGTAACATGAGGCCTGATATCACGAACATAACAGGTGCAGCCAAATATACGCAGAGGGAGAGGGTGAATAGGTTGTTTAGGGAACAAGACCCGATGAGGAATCTCCCTCTGAAAAACCGATGATGGCATCCAGTTAATGAGATATATAGCTGCCAATACCGCCTCACCCCAAAACATCTTTGGAACTTACATATGAAACATAAGAGCTCGAGCAACTTCCATCAAATGTCTATTCTTTTGTTCAGCAACACCATTTTGTTGGGGGGGTATCCAGACATGAGGACTAGTGAATAATACCATGCTGAGTCATAAATGACACAAGAGGAGAATAAAAGTACTCACAAGCATTATCACTACATAGGGTACGAACAGAAACATAAACAGAAAATTGATTCTTGATTTCAGCATAGAAAGCACAAAAGATATAAAATATTTCGGAACAAGTTTTTATTAAATATAACCATGTCATACGTGAAAAATCATCCACAAAGGTAACAAAATACCAAAAACCAGACTTAGACTGGACCGGACAAAGTCCCCAGGCATCAAAATGGACTAACTCGAAAGGAGCACATGCTCGTTTATCAACCCTAGACACATACGACACCCTGTGGTGTTTAGCATACTGACAAGACTCGCAAAATAATTCTGACAAAGATTGAACTCCAGAACACAAACGCTTCGGGCTTGAGAGAGTAAGATGACCAAATCGACAGAGAAGATCAAGAGGTGTAGAGGATAGACTGGAACAGGCCATAGAAATCGGATCTTCATCTAGCACGTAGAGCCCTCCAAAAGTGCGACGACCCTTGGTCCCTTACCAATAGTCTTGTTCGTCAACAGATCCTAAAATTCACAAGAATCACCAGAGAAAACAACACGACAATTCAGTTGTTTAGTAAGAGCACTAACAGATAGTAAATTGAATGGAAGTGCAGGTAAATGTAACACAAATGATAAAGTGATATCGCAGGTGGCTGATGTCGTCCCAATCCCCCGAACTGTATATAAGAGTCATCAGCGACACGTCCATCTGGACGAGAGGATGTGGGAGAATAATCCCGCAAAATACCTGTTGTTCCAGTTATATGGTCAGTAGCACCAGAATCAACAATCCATGTCCAAGAAGAGGATGAAACATATGTTGTAGAAGGGTCTGACTGAACTAGAGAGGTAGATGCAAGGGCCTAATTTGCTAGAAGGCGAGAATATTCTTCAGCAGAAAGGTGAACAGTTGTATCATCTGATAGAGCAGATCCAGGATTATGCACTGTTCATTCTTCACTAGAACAGACATTGGCAGACCGCGGTTTCCCATATAGCTTCCAGCACCTATCACGGGTATGGCCAACACCACCACAATGAAAGCAGGTAAACTTGCTATCAGAACTACAACCACCACGACCTCTACCACGACCTCCACCACGACCTCCAGTCTGCGCATTGCTCGCCAAAGCAGTACTCTCACCAATATCACCTGATCCAAAAGTCAAACGAATAGAACGAAGTGCTCGAGAATACATCTCCGTAAGAGAAGTCTCCTGACTAGCTAAGATCTGAGAACGAGTTGACTCATATTCCGGTCAGAGGCCACTGAGAAATGCTAATATAACTATCTGCTCCTGCTGCCGACGCATTTCATGAATATATGTAGTAAGGGGCATCAAGACATTGGATTCTTCATAAATCTTCTTGAAGGAGGCAAAATAGTCATTGATATGAGTCGTCTGCTGCTCCAGACGAAAGAATGACTGAGATATTTCATAAATACGATTCATATTATTCATGCCCGAGTATAAGACATTGAGATACTCCCATAGCTCCTTGACCATATCACAATGGGTCACCAAATCAACCACCCGAGACTCCATAGAGTTGATCAATTGATTAAATAGGCGGGCATCATCACGAACCAGATTTTGGAGCCTATAGGATCACTTTGAGGATTAGAGGAATCATCGCTCAGACAAGCCCACTCGATATCGAAGAGTCAGCCATAATCACAATCAACAATATAAGAAGTATCCGGGGCAAAACAATAACAAAGAGGGAAACACAACTTCCCCAAGAATCACAACAAAGAGGGGGATACACACCCCTATATATATCAAGATAACGTTTCAATCAATGACCCATCAAGACATGAACCAAACTGTTGAGAATTGAAACCCTAAACACACAATAGCAGGAAGAATTGCGAAAATACTAGGGTTTCATCGACGAAATTATGAAAAAACAAGGGTTAGAATTTTGTTTGGATTAGGGTTAAGGATGGAGGATGATGATTAGGGTTATGGTTTTGTGATGAGAGAGTTTCTCAAATTTCGGTATGATACCATGTTGTTTAGAATAAGTCTTAGTCTCTCAAGGTAGAGAGACTCTTGATTTATAATGATAAATTAGGTCACACAATAGAAGAGACCCTATTTGGCCTTATTGGGCTTACTACACACATGTGGCCCACATGCCTCCACTAACAAATCTTAATACACTTTTTACACACTCATAAAATGTGTTTTTGCAGGTGCAAATGTGTTATAAAATATGTACATAATGCAAGGAAATTTCTAAAAATTTGAGGTATATGCATTCAACTGTATACACACTCGAAAGCATGTCATTGTACGTGCCAATCTAGCAAACAATATTTACACAGCCTAAGAACCATTATTAATTTTAATCCGCTGAAAATGGAAACATTCTGCATCTCCTGAGAAGGAAACCCCCAAATTTATTCAAGCACATATGTAATATGAATCTATGTATATATGCTTATTCAGTCCCAAAGGAGCTTAATTTCATTGTCAAACAGCTACAGTATGGCCATAATTGAATAAAACAACAGAAAGAAGATGGCTTTGTATACCCTCACAGCTCGCCAATGATCCAGACATTCCCGATGTACATACTTGGATGTTCCTTTGCATTTGCAGGGTGCAATAAAATCCCGACCTGAAGCAAAATCAGAACACTACTTCAGTCCAAGTTAGTCCTCGATCTTGAGGCGCAAATAGCAATCAAAAATGAACTTGAACAATTAGAAAAAGATTCTAAGAAGAAAGTGCTAGAATATGCAAAACCCCGTCATACTAAAAGAGCCATATCATCACAATCAACTGTTTTGTTTCGTTTGTGCCAAAAGAAAAATGTAGACCACAACTTTGGTATTGAAAATGACATCATTGTTTAATTTTTATTTACACCAAAAGAAGCCACGTAAGTATAGAAATATAAGCAACATTCTCAAGATAAATATGATATCATCATAACGAGCAAGTACTAAATTGAATCCCAATTTCATACAAGTCAGAACCTTTTATCATGCATTTTGTAAGAAGAAACCACTAACTTGAAGGAAAAAAAACTCTCGATTATGTGAGCTTTGGTGAAAACGCTCTAGAAAACTCTCTCTCTCCCCTTCCTTTTCTGTGAGCTTTGGTGATGACAAGCCCAGGAGAGAAACCCAATAAAAGGCTCTTCACCGATTACAAATTTACAAATAATGAGGGTGTCCCCAAATGATCAAAAGACTTTCGCGTTCTCTTCATTTTATATATCCATACTACTATTAAAATATATATCTATATCAATACTACTCTTAAAAGTGCAACAAATTCCAGTGTTTCAACCTTTAATTTCTTTAATAACAAGTACTGGAACATACAAAACCCCATCATACTAAAAGTGTCATATTATAGCAATAAACTAAACCCAGAACTGTTTTATTTTGCTTATACAAAAACAAAAATGTAGCCCACAATTTAGTTATTTAAAATGACATCTTCCATTGTTCAAAATTGATTAAATACCAAAATAACCTACTTAATCACAGAAATATAAGCAAACATTCTCGAGATCAATTTTTTATTTTTTATTTTTTAAAGGTTCTCGAGACCAATATGATATCAACACAACGAGCAAGTAACCAGATTAAACACCAAAATCATAAAATTCACAACCTTTTATCATACATTTCATAAGAAGCAATCACCAACTTGAAAAAAAAAAATTTGACAAAAAACGTAAACCCATTTCAATAATTTGACTAAAGTGTGAAAATAAACTACAAAATTCAGAAATTCTTTTAAGGGTTAAAATAAAACATAGGTGTGACAGAGACAACAAGCAAGTACCAAATTAAACTCCAATTTCATAAAAGTCACAACCTCATGCATTTCATAACAAGCAAAGTATCAAACCCATCACCAACCGGAGAACTAATCGACAATATCGTAAACCCATTTCAATAGTTTGACTAAATTGTGAAAATAAACTACAAATTTGAGAAACTCTTTAAGGGTTAAAATAAAACAGTACGTGTGAGTGAGTGAGAATCGAATGAATTTAAAGTGAATTACCATCGGTTTCGAGACAAATTCGACATTGAATTTGCTCACCGGGGCCGGCTTCGAGGTCAATGTCGCTGGGTTCTGAGATCGGAGAAGGAGGAACGAGAGGAGAGGACTCCGCATGATCAGCCATTGACTTCTAGAGAGAGAATCTGAGAGACCTACAGAAACAAAAGTCAATAGAGGAGGTAGCCCGTGAAGAAAAACCCTAATTCCTCTTTCTCTCTCTAGAAAACTCTCCTGCTTTCTCTCTCTCTATATATATATCCCTCCTTTTCTGTGAGCTATGGTGGTGACAAAGTCCACGAGAGAACCCAACAAAAGTCTCTTCACCGATTAAAAATAATGTGAGCGTCCCCGAATGATCAAAAGTTTTGCGTTTTCTTTTTGTTATCGACATATTATAAAAATCCTCCTCCGGAGGTACTTAGTTGGTAAAGAGGCTTCCATATTTTTTACCGTTAACTCCAGGTGCCGAGCCATGATTTCAAGATAGGAGGGCCAAACTATCAACAATTTTTTTTTTTTTGGTGTAATAAATTTAAAATTACAAATATATTTTAAATTGAAAATCTTCAACAAATAATTAAATCTTCAACAAATATGTAACTAGTTAAACTTTGACCAATTTATTTCATATATTTTTTCTTTAAAAAAAAAAAGTACCAATTTGTTTAGATATTCTACTATTCTCAAATTCATAAAAAAAAAACCTATCAAATTGCAATTCATCACAATATTCTTGAATTAAAAAATGCTAAACATCTTGAAAGTAATTTATGGTATAATGTAAAATGAATATATCACCTGACTTGTATTCACAATAAAAAAACGAATAAATAAATATGAGTACTTTTTGGTAATTGATATTAAATTTGAAATTCAATTAATCAAAAGGTAGAATATAAATAAAGTAGTAACAAAATCATACGATTTCTTGATTTGTGATATATTTAACATTGGTATTTTCTTTTTATAATGAAAATTGCATAGAGGCTTTTTATTTTTTTATTTTAGAAATTGTTGGGGCACAAAGTTCTGTGGGCCTTGTAAGTTTTGTTTGAAGGGTAAATTCTATTTATAATTTAGTTTTGTATTTAGGTATAACTCCATTGCTTAGAGGTACGGGGGAATGATGGTCTAGAGAAAGTTTTCAGTACTAAAAAGAGTTTCTACTTCTTTTAATTTCATGATGCAAATGAATGTGTGGCTATTTTAGACAAGGGATTGTGGAATTTTGTCAAAGGTTGAGCTTTGCTAGGGTTTGTGTGGAGAGTTAGCTTGTAAATGAATTTAAACTTCAAATCCGTAATGGTACATGTATTCCTGTTAAGGCTGAGTATCAGTGGATTCCTTTGAAGTGTACTAAATGCAAGGTATTTGGACATGCTACTTATTCTTGTGGTAGTGCCTAAAGGAGTGTGGTTTAAGCAGGGGTGAAAAATAACCAGGTTCAAAGGCAGGAATGGGTGGTTGTGGGAAAAAGGTCCTAAAGGGGGGAAGAGTGTGCCTACTCATGAAATGGTAGGTCCTTCAAATAAATTTGATGTGTTAGATTATCTCTTGGAGGAGGATAAGGTGTGTGAGGAGAGAGAGATGAGAGTGTCGGGGATGACGTGAATAATGAGGATATTGCGCCTGCAGTTACTCCTAAGGGGGTGATTTCTTTATGCCCTAATGAGACTAATAAGGATCTTTCACTACCTGTTGTTGTGGTAAAGGGTGATAAGGAGGTTGAGATAAGTGGGGAGGTCATAATTCCTAGTTTTGAAAAGGTGAACAAGGTGAGTGGGGCTTTGGGAGTAGAGTGTGTTACAAACTTGTACTCTGATTTGGCTATGGAAAATATGGAAGGCTTGAGATGAGGAAAGAGAATACAACCAAAGGCAGGGGGAATAAGGATCTGAGTGGTCCTGTATTGCGATCTAGAAGGAGTGTTGGGGCCTTACCTGCTAAAGGGGTGGTTTATTCTTCTAAGGTATCTTTATGAATATAGCAACTTAGAATGTGAGGGGTTTGCATCAACCCCTGAAACAAAATGAGGTTAAGAGGGTGATTTATGAGCATGGTTTGGCTATGATTTGTTTAGTAGAAACCAAGGTTAAGCATGTAAATGTGGACAAAATTTTCAATTCCTTTGCTAGAGGATGGCAGCTATTAACTAATGATCAGTGGACTACTAGGGGAAGTGTTTAGATTTGTTGGGACCCTGAGAAGTTGAAGGAGGCTCTGATCAATTGATGGCTTGTTCTATTTTAGATTTGATTACTCATAATACTTTCAGGGTGTGTGGGTTGTATGGTCACAATGATGTGGTGCCTAGGAGGAAGTTGTGGTTTGATATTAAGAGTTGGGCTCAAGCTTTTCAAGATGAACCTTTAGTGGTTATGTGTGATTTTAATGCCATAAGATATAATCATGAGAGATATGGTTGCTCTATGGTTTGGGAATCTGCTATGAGAGAATTTGGGGTATGTTTGGAATAGGCTTGTTTGTTTAACCTCAGACATTCAGGTATGCAATTTACTTGGTCCAGTTGAACTTATTACAAAAAGTTGGATATAATTTTGGTTAATGGGAGGTGGAATGAGGTGTTTGGGAATTCAGAGGTTGTCTTTGAGCCCTTTGTAGTTTCATATCATTATCTTTGCTTAGTGAAGATTGCTCACACTGTTAGAGTAAGAGGGAGACCGTTTAGGTTTAATAATCACCTGGTGAAGCATCAGTCTTTTATGGATATTGTGAAGAGGAACTCGGATGTAACTATTGTTAGGACTCCTTTGTACCAGGTGGTCCAGAAGTTGAAGCTAGTGAAAGCTGGGTTGAAAGTTTTGAATAAGAGGTGTTATTTTGATCTCTCCACTTAAGTGAAGGAATGCAGAGAGTGTTTACATAAATATCAAAGAACAATTGATAGAGATCCTTCAAATGATCATGTTAAGCATCTTGAGAAGGAGTGCTTGGAGCATTACTTAAAGTTGGCAACTGAGGAGGAATCCATGTATATGAAGCAGTCTAGAGTTAGATGGCTTTAGTTGGGGGATAAGAATACCTATTTCTTTCATAAGGTGGTTGTGGCTAGAAAAATGAGGAATGGGATTCATTCTCTGATCATTAGGGAGGGGTGCGGGTGTCACGCCCCAAAATCCATAACAAAAGGAAAACTTTCCATTAATAAAAATTCTTGGGCATGATCAATATAGCATAACTCAATACTTAACACTTCTGACATTAAACAAAATGTTAGCAATAACAACTAAAAATTATTTCCAAGTAGCATCATTATTACATCAAACTACTCACTAAAAGTCAATGAGATGTGAGCTTATTACAATGCTCTCAAATAAATACTAAAAATAACTTCAGAATAATGATCGCAAAATCTAACGAAGTGCCCTCACCACAAGCTAATCCACGTGTACCTGAAATAATAATGGAGTGAGCTCACAATCTCAGCAAGTAATGCTAAACACAATCATTGTTTAGCAAATTAACCCGACTTTATATAACCATATATAAAAAGGATTCAGACACGTCACAAAACATAATCTCAATTAAAATTTATGGACCACTTAAATAATTTATTAAAGATTAAACCTCGTTGACTGATCTCACTTGAGCCCCAGGCTCCCCTCCTTCAACGATACAATGTGCAACGAATAGTCCCTAACTACCGATAACACACAAGTGGCTGGGTAGACGTCTGAACACCCAGATGGTCCCGGACCGCGTCCACATAAGGCACATTAAGCCCAATGGCTATAATAACAGGTAGTGCACTCCTTCAAGGCAGGTCCCGAACCATACCTAACAACCTATTCCAAAGTTGTATCGACATATATATTCATATCGCATCTTTTTAAGTTTAACTAACCAATAATAACACATTTTAAAAATGAACACAGAAAACTAAAAGATATCACTAAATAAATTATTAATATTCCCATTCTTTCACAAACGCTTTTCAACAAACTTAAATCATCCAAAATAGTATACCAAAATATTTTATAACATTCTAAATAGTTTTAGGTTTATTTCCTTCACTTCTTCCATGCTATATAAACTCTTATCTTTAGCATTCAACAACCACGCTTACAAATATGTTATTTTAAATAGAAAACATTTCATAATTCAATTTATAGATTAATCACGTAAACATACAGACTATAAATGGAATAGGAATTTATATAATAACATTCCAAAATATTATTTACACAGACGACTAAGTATACGATAATGATTTAGGTTAACCACTTTCACTTACATCAACGATAATTAATAGCGATAACCCTATTGCATAACACTGTACATCCACTACCTCAACAATCTAATATACAACAACTATTGAAATAACCTTATAAGTTATTGTTACGATATTTAATTAGCGATAAAATACGTATTGTTTAGTAATGTACTAATAATAACCTACTGTAATAATGACGCCATGTTAATCAATATCCTACATTAACCTATTGTATTCAACAACGAATGTAATCACATATACTATAATAATGACGGAATCGTAAATTTTTTATTTAATCGTCACTATACAAATTCTATCAAATTTGGTGTAATCAATTAGGTTAGGTTTATTATCGACAAAAATATATAAAACCAGATTACACGTATACAAATAACGTACTATAATCAATTACAATTCACAAATCATAGATATAATTTCATGCTCTTGTAACAACTCATAAATCCTAGTTATATATAGACGTATAATGCAAGGTTTACTTGTCTGGCAACACGTATGACCCAGTAGACGTCAATCACCTCCTTGCTACACCAACAAATCACAGACACCCTTTGCAACTTTTTCCTCCTCTGCAAATGCGAATAGTAGGTAGAGACGCCTTCTAAAATAATGATGATTCCCGATATTTATAAATTATATAATTTGTTAAGTTGTTGAAATAACACAACTTATCCTCTTGAAACAAATTCAATTTTAAAAATCTGATGACTTATCTTTTTATCTACTAAAATTTAAAATACTGATATATATATATACACACACAATAAAAACACGGTTACTACAGCGGGTGGTAGAACTCGAGCTTGTTATCAAGGAGATTATGAATTTCTATTCTAAGCTATTTAAGGCAAACCAACATGAGGTGCCTCTTGAGCTATGTTAGTTTATTCAAAAACCTATTTCTGATGAGGTTTCTCAAGCTATGGTGAGAAACGTTACTGCTGAGGAGGTGAGACATACTTTTTTTCTCTTTGAATGATGATAAAGCTCCTAGAAGTGATGGCTTTAATGTTTTTTTCTTTATCATTATTGGGTTGTGGTGGGGAAAGATATAGAGTAGACTATCATTGATTTCTTCAACAACAAGAAGATATTAAAGGAAATTAATTCTACTACTGTTACTCTCATTCCTAAGGTGGATAACCCCACTGTGGTGGCAGATTTTAGGCCTATATCAGTTTGTAATACTATATATAAATGTGAGGCTAAAATTATAACCAATAGATTGAAGGGTTCTTTACCTCAATGCATCAGTGTGAACTAGGGAGCTTTTGTGGCTGGGAGGGATATATCATATAACTGAATTATAGCTTGAGTAGGGGAATATTGATCTCACATAGACAAGGATTGTTCACTTTAATAATCTAAAAATACTGAATTATAGTTTTCTAAAAAGAGTTGATTTTTGTAAATTATCTAATATTACTTAAATTAATCTAAATAGGAAAGTAACTTGGTTTGTGATTCAGAGAGAGAGAAAACTAGGGTTTCCTCACTCCATCACTAACCGTATAACATAATCAAAATTCTAATTTTAATTGCATGAGGGCGATCCATTGACTGTGAATTAGGTCGCACCGTGCCAGTAGTTTGACCCCAAAAATGGTTACTCTCAACTGGATCGCGACAACCCATCTCAAGACTAAACTAATTTGTGTATGCCGACTACTAACAGAAAAATAAATTAAAGCAGTAAATAAAAGTAGTAAATTAAAGCATAAAAAATAAACTAAGGCATGTCTATATCAGTTTGTCAGGGCATGGCCTGTGTCAACCTAGGGTTTTGAGTTTTATGACCACCATTGTATAGATAATCACAGATTAAACATCCGAGTTCCAGCCCATAGTGAATAATTGTGATTGTGTAAGATAAATATATTCGAAAAATCTAAGGAAATAATCAATTCAAATATATAAACTTGTATCACGAATAAAAACGGTCTCTCATCTAACACAATCATCATAGTATAGTCACAACTTCCCCTCTTTACAATTGAAAACAAAATCAGAACTACATTACTTGGCTAGGGTTTTGTGAGAAAACCCTAGATACCGAATTATTTGATCATGGTAGAAGGAATTTGTATTGTCGGTGTAGAAATGCTCTCCATGACCTTTTTCTCCGGATCTGTAGGTCTTTAATAGAAGAGAACTCTATGAATGAACGTGTATCTCCAAAACAGAACTCTCAAAAATATATTTTTCTAAACCCTAATCCTTTCATATTTATAGACAAGTGAGGGAAACCCTAATGGTTGCCTTTTTCTGTAATTTCATAATACATCAATAATCTCATAAAATCATATGTAAATATGTGTATAAGCTTGTACGTATAGGTCTGGAATCATCGATCACTTGAAATATCAAAGTAGGGACAAAACTGAAAAATTCTGAAACAACTTCGAAACAACTTCAGCATATCGAGGGATCACGTGACCATCATGTGGGACCTACGCTCCTGACCTACGCTTGGGTGTAGGTCTAGAGCGTAGGGTTCAAAACCATAACGTAGCTTAGGAGCGTAGGTTGAGTCCAATTTGCCCATTTTTCTCTCTGGTGATGTAGGTATCATCCATTTTGTTGTAAAAACCTGTCTTTTCATATTTGAGCTAAACTGATCGCCTTTGACTCCTGATGCTTTTCGGTAAAGTAATAATGTCTGAAAATGACATTTTTGCCCTTTCGGTGAGATAATGATGTCGTGAAATGACCATTTCGCCCTCCGGTAGCTCTTCTTTCCTCTGGCGCACCTCTTAATTCCTTTCTCGAGATAGAAACGAACAAAAACTCAGTTAATTCACCGAGATTAGCTCTATTTCTTCATTAAGCTCCTAAAACATACTTACACACATAAACAAGATAAAAATACCAAGTAATGGAATGCAAAGACATAACAAACGGAAGATAGGGTCGAAAAATGACAAATATTGAGCACCTATCACACCCCCAAACTTACATATTGCTAGTACCTTAGCAATAAACTCAGAGAAAATTATCTATGATGATTTTTATTCTATCTAACCTATATACTCTAACCTAATCCCTTGCTTTCGTGAGGGTCGGCAATTACACTTAGCACGAGTAACAAGCCTTTTAAACCCCTAGGTTACCCCTAGTGGACGAGTGAAGTCTCGTGAAGGTTTCCAGTGATGGTACCTATGAACATCTCAATTCTTTTGTACTTACACATTCATGAGTTCACACACACAATTCAAATAAGTTATGATACAACACACAAGATAATATGAATGCAAATATTCTCCCTCACTACCAAACAACAATTATATCAAGTTTCGTTCTATGAATGGTCCCCACCTAAGTGAATGATTTTGCTACTTTCTACTTAAAATCCAGACAACCTTTCATGATTTGGTGAACATTCAACTACAATATTTTAGCTTTTTTTCTCATACTTCATTGATCAAACTTTGTCATTTTTTTTAAAAACGTACTATTTCCCTCTTTCCACTTTTCATCCCTTTTTGTTTTTCCAAGTCTCCTGAATTTCAAGCAAGGATTTTTAGTCCTGACCAACTGGGCCCGAGCTTCTTCCATGTGATTTATGCTCATCAATCTTCTCCCCTTTAAACGCGAACAGTGATATTGGTGATACCAAAGTCCGGTTACTCAGATCAAATAACTGCTTTTTGCATTTTATTTTCTCAATTGTTTTTTTAATTTTCTCTATTTCAACCAAAACAACTCCCCTTTTATTGTAGCAAAATTATTTTTCAACTCCATAGTAAAAAATTAACCTATTTCTCATAGTGAATGTGTGTTTGTGTTTATAGGTCAAAGTTGTCTTTCTTAATTTCAATTTCACTCATTCACACACCCATGTAAAACCACATCACTTTACTAACTTAATCTAATCATTATTCTCATGAGCGGGAACATTACATCACATACTACTCACGCCTTATATACACAAACTTAATTAACTGTAAATGCCAAACATTCATGCATAAAAATAAAGAATTGTTCCAATTTTTTTTTAATTTTTTTCTCGAAAATCTTTATTCCTTGCAATACTATACCCTTACCCCCAAACTTAAATCAGACCATGTCCCCGTGGTTAAAAATAAAATAAGAAAATAGATACAGTTACCCTTGAAGCTCAATTCTGGATTCCAAATCAAAGCACAAATCCTCTCCCCCAAACTTGAATTGGATCACCTGGAGATATTATTAACAAAGCACACATACCCAATCATAGCAATGGAAAAGAAATTTCAGCATAAAATCCAGAAATCGACACATGTTTTCAAGGAATTAAAGACTTTTTTTATATATATTTATGACAAAAATATTAATACAAAAAAACTGATTTGGCCTTAAAGGCCTACAATCCTAAAGTAATAAAAATAAAAATAAAAGAAACAAGTATGTGGCCTTAAGGGTCTACCGTCTCTATAAATAAAATAACCTAAAAATCCTAACCCTAAATCCTAGTCCGCCTTTTCTTCTTCATCACTTGACACGACACTCTTCAACCATATCCGATAATCTGCAGTTTCCTTCAACTTCTCTAAATCTTTCTCAGGATATATTTTCATGAATTTCCACCGCATCTCATCTAATTCCTTCATTCTATCACCTAACTACTTAGAATTGATTTTTGATAGTAAAAACGGGTATGGAAGATAATAGTCACATTTATCAGCCCTCGCCCATTCTCGACTCATAATTGCTCGAGCATACGACATCTCAGCCATAATCAAAGTTGGAACACACACACTTCATACACATGAGTTAGGGCATACAAAGTTTGAAGCATAGTGTGATCTCTTGCACTTGTTCGATTATTAGGCCGATATTGAGTCGCAACAACATAATCCAAATAAAGTAAATCTGACTTCAACCACCAATTGTCACATGTTTTATCCCCCGGATCTGAAATGGCACACAATTCCCTCACCATATCTTCATCCTTATGCGGCCATGCTACCGGATGCTCCTTCAAAATTCCATGTAAGTTTGTCAGCGTACCGATTGGTATATTCCATGCATCGGCATTACTTCTTCTTCCAATCACAACAGGAGCACTCCACTGAGTCACTTTAGCCCTTATCACTTCAAATCCTGGCGGTCTCGAAACTATCATATTTTCATAGAATTTTTTTACCAAGCCTAGATACACCTTTTCACCCGCCGGTTTTTCTAGACTCTTCAATCCTCGTTCTCTAAGGATTTTTCGTCCAGGTGCAACTAAAACTCAATTCATCCTCTCCAAACGAAATATCTCCTCCGACACTGCAAAAATAATTTTGGTGTGGTTCGGCTTCCCTTCCGACTCATAGCTTCGTTATTTGTGCTTTTCATGACCACATATGGTTCTGTCACCTCTATGAACTCTTTCGGGTCAGAATAATTTTCATTAGCATTATCCATCCTAACCCTCCTCAAAATAGAAAGAATAAAAGAAGAATAGAAGAAGAATACCCAATCTAATGCTCACTCCTTGAGAATTGTGAATTATGAATTGTATCTACCCTATGGATGTATTTATAGATGAATGAAGTAGAATTAGAAGATAAAAAGGATTTAAAACCCTTAATTGACTAGGAAAGGAGAAGCAATAACTAATCCATCTTCTATTTCCAGTTTTCTTGTCATATTAGGATTACTCTAAAAATTATACAAAAATTTCTAAAAATAACTTAAACAAATTTAAATACAAGTATAAGTACAAATCAGGCCAAAACATCCCAAAAAGGGTCTAATTTTTCAAATTTTCTAGCCTAACCACGAACTAATAATTTTATTTTATTTGTTAAAAAAAATCATGACACGCTTTCTAATAACCCACGCACCCCCAAACATAAATGCACACATGTCCTCGTAGTGCAAAAATAAAATTACATATATGCAAGGCAATAAACATAGGGAGGCACACATATCAATAAAAGCGGTGAAAAATTATCATTTATATAAAAGCAAAAATATCACAAACAGTTAGAGATGATCGTTAAAGCGGTCACAAAAGCTCAAACACTAACTCTCTGCTCTATGATTAATCTCTACTGTGAACAACTAAAACAAGAAAATCCTAAAAACAAAATAAAATAAATAAAACTAAAATACAACTACAAAGCATCATCCGGAGGTGGTTGTGGTGGTGGAACGGTGACTCCCATATATCGCATCATAATATCCCACCGATCCATCATCTCACGGTGCTCACGTCGTCGAGCCTGTCTCTTCTCTATGAATGAGTGCTCTAATCCCTCAATACGACCAATCAACTGGTCGTACTGAGTCTGAATCATCATAACAGCGCCCCCAGCTGGGGCCTGTGGCGCATCATCTCCTATAGTAGCCTCCTCAGCCTGTGGCACCTCCACCTTAGGCATCTCATCCTCAGCCTGTGGTATCTCCACATCATCCTCCTATGCACCCGGCAGTAAAACTCCTCCGAACCTGCGTCGACGAACAAATGTCTCTAGACCCTTCTTGAGCCACCCCTTGTTCCACGTTCCCTTGCCATACGCAACTAACGGTGCAAACATATCCTCGGCATCCATCTGTAATCCCTGATCAAATATTAACTTCATTACAAGGCAGGGAAGAATCATCTGAAACTTGGCAGTCCCGACCTTGTTCTCCCGACGCAAGTGAATATAATGCCAGAATAAAGTCTACCAAAAGGCGAGTGGAATAGAGTACCGGTGACCAAACTCGAAAGCATAATGCAACACCGAAAATGGTGGGTAGCACATGGTCTGATGGCTATGTGGTAATATATTAGATCGGACTATCACGTCCTAAAGCCACAACATCGGATGATAGTTGGACTTCTTGGTCCCATTACGCCTATTGTCGGCCCACTGCCTATCAGTCTGCAGTCTCACCATATCATAAAGTGGCGGAAGTGGGTCTGTCATAGATGGGAACCGCTCCTCTAGCTCCGTAGGGCAGTCATGTGGAATACCCCACACAGCAGCAATACTCTCGAGAGTAATCTCAAACTCCCACCCCTGTACCACTGTCACTAGCCGAGTCCCTCTGGTGTAATGCCTCATATGAAGCTAGAACTCGCTAATCATGTCAGCACAAATATGTGGTGTAGCTGGGGCTAATATCAACAATAATTTACGCTCCCTCATTACGCCTATAGTCCAATGTGGAACTGGCTCTATCCGCTCAAGTGGCGTAATAGCAAAAGTGCGTTCCTGTAGGAACCCTATCTTCAACGCCTGAGTCATCAACGTCTCCTTGGAGACTGTTGAATGCTTTCATCGGTAAGAAATGAGATCACCCTTATCACCATCAACTGCCGGCTTGGGATACGACACCTCGCTGCGCTTAGCATCCTCTAACTCTGCCTGCCCATTATTACTATCACCACTCTCGGAAGTTTGCTCATCAGATGTCTCTGACTCATGTGGTAGTGGTGATGGCTCAGGGACTGGAGATTGTGCCCGGGGTCGTGACGGTGCTCTCGGTGCCACAGGTGGAACTGTCATCCGGCCAAATCTCAAATCTAACTCAATGCCCTCCGTCGGTGCAATCGGCCTCTCAGACTCCTCATCTGACGAATCCGGCACAATATATACTAGTTTCGGCGCCCAGGAACTACGGCGTACAGGCTGCGTACTCTCCAAGGGCGGTGATCGTGATCTATCTCTCTATACTACCGTCCCCGATGTAGATGTTCCCTCATCCGCCTTCCTCGTTCCTTTTACGCGAGCCATTCCTACAAAATTTGGATTGTTACGAAAATGAACGAAAACTTTCCGGTCACCGAATCAAGCTAAAAAATATGTCTAAAGTATTCTAATACGACGATTAAACAAGACCTCATCTCAAAAATTCGATATTTAACCCATATCTGAAGCCGGAAACCCAACTTTTTGAAAACGGATTAAAACACGATTTTAATCGGTTTCGTTCGTCAATACTAGTTTAGAATAGTTATATTAAGTAATTGAAACAAAAATAATGGATCAAAACTCATCGAATCGCGAAAAATGGCAAATTCCCCAAAATTGGATTCCGGAGACTTTTCGAGTTCTCTACATGAATCCGTACACACCGTTCACTAATCTGATGATTCGCCGCTCAGGAATGATAGGAAATATCAATATTTGGCTTTAGGAATAAACGGGAGTCAATTCAGTGGAGAGGAGAGGGAGAAAAGCAAATTTTGAAAATGAAAAGTCGCTGGACTGTTTTATACAGTCCCGTAACCTACGCTTGGGCATAGGTGCCAAAGATGGATTTTTGGCTTCGGCCATTTTGTTGCTCATTCTCGATTTTTGAACACTCAAACCTCCCCTATACACACCTATTGACATGATTGACTTCAATTCGTCAAAATTCGGCGCTTTGTGGATGAAACTACCCCTCCAAGTAATGATGACTATTTCAGACTCTATCTTAAAATTTGACAAAAACTGAATTAAACTACTATTGTACAACTACAAACTAAGATCAAAAGCTACTCTTTATCACTTAGTACCCATGTTTAACGTCGTTCACTCAACGTTGCCGCCTCTCAGTATTTAGGATTAAAATCATCAGCTCTGGTGTCGATTCTGTTAAATCAACTGTTTCAACGACACTCTTTGTCGGCACAACTTCTATATAATGCTTTAAACGCTGACCATTCACCACAAATCACTTTCTATTGTGAGGGTCGTCAAGTTCCACCGCTCCATGGGGGTAAACCTCAGTAATTTTGTACGGCCCGTCCCATCTTGACTAGAGCTTACCGGGAAATAATTTGAGTCTTGAATTGAACAACCATACTTTCTGGCCAACCTCAAAGCTTTTCTTTCATATATGTGTATCATGGAATGCTTTGGTTCGGGCTTTATATATTCTAGAATTCTCATATGCGTTGTTCCTCAACTCCTTAAGCTTTGCGAGTTGGTGTTTCCTCTAAGCACCCGATCTTTTGATATCAAAATTTAATCTTCTAATCGCCTAATATGCTTTGTGCTCGAGTTCCACAGGGAGATGACACGCCTTACCATAGACCAACTGTATGGTAACATATCAATTGGTGTCTTGTAAACGGTCCTGTATGCCCACAGTGCATCATTTAGCCTTCTCGGCCAATTCTCAAATTAGGATCCACTATCTTTTCAATAATGTTCTTGATCTCCCTGTTCCAAACCTCCACTTGACCACTCATCTGTGGGTAATATGGCGTTCCAATTATATGAGTGACACCATACTTCTTGCACAAGGCCGGAAGAAACTGGTTGTTGTAGTGGCTGCCGCCATCACTGATCAACACTCATGGCATACCAAATCTAGAAAAGATATTGGATTTAACAAACTCCTCAACCACAATGTGATTTGCATGCGATGTGGCAACAACCTCTACCCATTTAGAAACGTAATCAACTCCCACTAATATGTACTGCTTATTGCCAGCTTTTGGAAACGGTCCCATGAAGTCAAATGCCCCAGACGTCAAATAACTTAACCACCAAAATAGGATTTAGTGGCATCATGTCTCATCGAGATATGGATCCCAACTTCTGACATCTTAGACAAGATTTTCAAAAGTCAAACGCATCCTTGAATATGGTGGGCCAATAAAAATCACTCTGAAGGACTGTGTGAGCTATTTTTTGAGCACCAAAATGCCCTTCACACTCTAGCGTATGACAGAACGTCAGTATGCCTTGAACTTCACTTTCTGGAACACATTTACGAATTATCTGATCCGGGCAATATTTGTACAGTCGCGGATTGTCCGAGATATAAAATTTTATTTGGCTAAAAAAACGATCCTTATCATGCTTAAACCATCCATTAGGAATTCTACCTGTGGCTTTATAGTTGACAATATCTACATACCATGGTATCTGTTCCATAATAGCCATACTGAACAAATGTTCATCCGGGAACTCATCCTTAATATGAGTGCCATCCTTTGTGGACTTAACGACAATTCTTGACAAATGAGCAGTTACAACATTCTCCATACCTTTCTTATCTTTGATCTCCAAATCAAATTCTTGTAGCAACATAATCCATCGAATCAGGTTGGGCTTGGAGTCTTTCATAGTTAGTAAATGTCTTAGTGCAACATGATCTGAGTATACGACCAACTTGGTTCCTAACAAATACGACCTGAATTTGTCCAAGGCAAATACCACTACCAACAACTCCTTCTCGGTAGTTGTGTAGTTCATCTGAGCTTCGTTCAAAGTTCTACTAGCATAGTAAATCACATATGACAACTTGTCTTTTCTTTGTCCTAGCACAACTCCGATTGCATAATCTAAAGCGTCACACATCAACTTGAACGGTAGAGACCAGTTCGGTGGACAAATAATTGGGGCAGATGAGGGTTTAGCACATAATTCCTTAAAGGCATGAAGACATTCTTCATCAAAGACAAAGATTACATCCTTAGCCAGTAAATTGCATAATGGCCGGGCGATTTTGCTAAAATATTTGATAAACCTTCTATAAAACCCGGCATGGCCCAGAAAAGAACCTCAATCCCCTGCTTAGATATAATGTGGCCAAGTACTATTCCCTCTTGAACCATAAAATGGCTCTTCTCCCAACTAAGAGTTAAATTGGTCTCTTTACACCTTTCAAGTACTAGTGTTTAATGCCTCAAACAGTCTTCAAAGGTTGCCCCAAAGACTGAGAAGTCATCCATGAACATTTCCAGAAACTTTTCTACCATATCAGAGAAGATAGACATCATACACCTCTGGAATGTTGCTGGCGCATTACATAAACCAAAAGGCATTCGTTTGTACGTGAATGTGCCATATGGACAAGTGAAAATGGTTTTCTCCTGATTTGCAGGATCAATTGCCACTTGATTATAGCCAGAATAACCATCCAAAAAGCAGTAGTAACTTTGTTCGGCTAATCTTTCTAGGATTTGATCGATGAATGGTAATGGAAAATGATCATTCCTAGTGTTAGAGTTGAGCTTTCTGTAGTCAATACACACACATCATCCCATGGTCGTGCATTGAGGAATTAACTCACCCTTTTTATTGGGCACCACTGTGATTCCCGACTTCTTCGGAACTACTTGAGTTAGGCTTACCCATTTACTATTAGAGATCGAATAGATGATTTCTGAATCCAACAACTTCACTACTTTTTTTTTTTTTGAAAAGTAAGTCAATATTATAAAAACCAGAAACGGCAAAAGCCTACAAAAAACTTGGGCATTCCCAAGGGTGGTATCCCCAAACCCACCAAATCTTTAGATTTAAATCGTTAAAAGGGATGAAATACACAAAAACCATGCTATCTCTATTACTAAACCAATAAACCAAAGAATTACATGAAACCATTGGTTTAACAATAACCATACTCCTCCAAAGCATTAGTGGTCCAGTCTTCATCAGATTGTGGACAACATTAATATGAGCCTTGAAATCCCCACATATGAACATAATCAAGATAAATGAAACAAATAGCAGAACATTTGATCCATCATTTTCCATCATTAAACCATGTCCATATTTGAAGAGCAACCTTGTCATTTGCACCACTGATAAGGGTCTGCCATCACACTGAAAAACGACCATTTCAGCACTAAAATTCTGAAATCTGCACTGATAAAAACTGCATTTCAGCACTGAAACACTGAAAATACTGCATTTCAGCACTGAAAAAAACTGCATTTCAGTACTGAAACACAGAAATCTGCACTGAAAAATCTGTATTTCTGCCCTGAAACACTGAAAAACGACCATTTAAGCACTGAAATTCTGAAATCTGCACTGAAAAAATTGCATTTCAGTACTGAAACACTGAAATCTGCACTGAAAATTCTGAATTACAGCACTGGAAAATCTGCACTGGTAAACTGCATTGCTGGCCGTCACAAAACTGCAGTTTACAAACTGCACTGAAGCACTGGACAACGACCGAAAACTGTAGTAGTCATCCGTGATGGTCTTCATAGCCATCCGAACCCCGTGAAAATCAGCCACCAACTTATAAATCTGCACAATGGTAGCAAAGGGATCAAAAGATAATGCAACATTTAAAAAAATTATCATAAAACACCTCGCACGCATTCTGAACCAAATCTTGACCCATACCCCCAACAACACTGAAACATGATCTCTACCACTCATCCAGACAGAAATCCTGAACATAAATTCCAGGAAAACTGAGCAAAAAATAATCCCCTCACCCATTGCTAGCAACTCTATCTCCATTTTGAATATCCAACAAGTGAAACAATCTAAATTTAACAGAAGAATTTATCTCCTTAACAAGTTGTTCCTCCTTTTTAAACTCTCCAGCAAACAACCTGAGATTCCTTTTCCTCCATAAAATGTAAACACTAGCAGCCAATGATAGTTTGGTAACACATGCCTTTAAAGTATATTTTGAACAGTGGACATTGCACCAATTTACCATCTCCACCCACTTCTTCCCAACGTGCCTCAAACCATTTTCAATAACAACTGAAGACCAAACTTGAGAAGAGAAACTGCACTCAAAAAATAGATGTTCCCTGCTTTCACACGGTAAGTCACAGAAGACACATTTTTGTTGCTGAAGCATCCCATAACGGACCAATTTATCTTGTGTCTGCATCCTATTATGAATTAAAGTCCATAAGATGAAAGCATGTCTTGGAATATTATTTGGGAACCACACAGTCTTGTACCATTGAACTTGAGTATCCCTGTTCCTTAACAAATTCCAAGCTGAACTAATAGAATACTTACCCCTGGTAGGCTTCCAAATCAATGTATCAACATCATGACAATCTGGAGGGGGAAAGGTAACAATATCATCTCTTAATTCCATTAATTTATGAGAGTTTGCAAAATGAGGAAACCATTGCCCATTTCTGATTATAACATTGACTTTACAATTGTTGCTTAACCCAGAATCATACCTAATTCGATCCCCATGTTTTTCAACAATAGAATTGGGATACAACCAATCATCATGCCAAAGAAGAATATTATTGCCATTCCCAACCTTGTACTCAATGTATTGTCTAAATGTATCCCTTAGCCCTATTATCTTCTTCCATTACCAAGATCTTTTATCCGGAACCTTAAGCAGCCATAAATTCTGGTCTTTCATGAGCTCAATCCTTGCCCACTTACTCCAGAGATTAGTGGGAATAGGCTGCAACAAGTTCCATAGGTGCTTACCAATAGCTGCCACATTCCAAGCTATCAAATCTTTTAATCCTAAGCCCCCTTCATCTTTCGGCAAACACACTTTAGTCCATGCCAACTTCTCACCACCACTCTTCAAATCAGCCCCTTTCCATAAGAATTTCCTCATAATCTCATTCAGTTGCTTAAACACAGATTTTGGAAGGATATAAGTAGAACTCCAATAAACCTGAACTGAAAACAACACTAAGGCAATCAATTGTAACCTACCCGCAAAGGAAAGGAATCTGCAATTCCAAGACTGAACCCTTCTAGTAATTTTCAATACTAACTCTTGACAATCAGCTGTATTAAGCTTTGAAGAAATCAGAGGCACCCCTTAATACTTGACAGGCAATTTTCCAATTGAAAAGTTGGATCCAAGGACAATATTTTCTAATACTCTACCCTCCACACCCGATGTAAAAATGGAGCTCTTTGAAGTATTAGGAATTAAACCTGAAAATTCACTAAACTTCCTCAAAACATCCAGCATACAGTTCACTGAATTTTCACTACCCTCACAGAAGAGGAATAGGTCATCAGCAAACATTAAATGATTAATCTCCAATCTTTTACATTTGGCATTGAACTTAAAAGAGTCATTTTTCCCCAATTTATTCAACATCCTTGAGAGAACTTCCATGCACATCACAAAAAGATATGGTGACATAGGGTCCCCTTGCCTAAGCCCTCTTCCCTCTTTAAAGAACCCTTCAAAGGCACCATTAATATTTATAGAGAACTTAGGAGAAGAGCAACAAGTAAGTATCCAACCTCTAACTCTATCAGGTAATCCAAAACACTTCAACACCTCACTTAAAAAATCCTAAGAGACGGAGTCATAAGCTTTAGTCAGATCAATTTTCATGGCCACTCTAGCTGGAGACTCATCTTTATGGTAATGGAGTAATATCTCTTGAGCTAGCAGAACATTATCACAAATACTCCTACCCGGAACAAACCCAGATTGATTTGCACTTATGCTCGAGTCAAGAATGGGCTTCAGCCTATTAGCAATAATTTTTGCTATGCATTTATACAACACATTGCATACTGAAATAGGCCTGAACTCCGTCACTTTAGTAGGATTATCAACTTTGGGAATAAGAGAGATGGAAGTACAGTTTATCTCAGAAAGCAATTGACCTGAAGCAAAGAAATCCATAATGGCATCCACCACCTCATTTCCAATAACATCCCAGGCCGCCTTATAAAACACAGCATTCAAACCATCCGGCCCTGGGGCTTTGTCATCTTTTATAGCAAGGAAAGTAGCTTTGATTTCATCTCTAGTCATATCTCTATTCATGTCCATACTTTGCTCTAGAGAAATAGGGTGTTGAATAAACTCATTCAAAACAGGGATCCTGGCCTCATCTCTCTTGGCAAAAAGATTCTTGTAAAATCCCACAATCTCTCTATTAACATCACCTTTATCAGTGAGAACAGTGCCATCCTCTCTAGTTATGGAAACGATATTGCTAAGAGCTTTCCTCTTATTAGCAATCTTATGAAAATAGCTGGCAACTTCACTACTTCCTTTCTTACTACCGCCATCATGTTCGGATTCAATCTTCGCTACATCTCCCGTGACGGTTTCGCCTCATCTTCCAAATAAATCTGATGCATGCAAATTGATGGATCATTCCCTTTCAAATCAGCCACACTCCACCCATTGCTTCTTTATTCTTGGTTAAGACCTCAATCAGACTTGATTCCTGTTATGCTGTCAATTTTGATGAAATAATTACAGGAAGAGTTCGTCGGGTCCCAAGAAAACATACTTCAATTTTTCTGGCAACTCCTTAAGTTCTAAAATAGGCGGAGTTGTAAGTGATGGAACTGGGGGAGTACTTGAGACTATTGGGACTGGTTCCACTAGCTCTTGCGTCCAAGGTTGCGCGTATAATATAGTCTTAATTTGATCCAATTCTTTATTCTGCCTTTCCACATATGCATCCCAATCTTCGATTTCTTCATTCGACACTTCATTTTCCATAAATTCTTCAAGCTCGTCTTTCTCTAGAATTTGAGTAGCAAAATCATGTATAATATCATCTAGCTCATCGCACTCATCTATCTAGAAATAGTCCATTGACTCAGGTAATTGATGGCTTCCCTCAAACACATTCATCCTGACTTTCATGTTGCCAAAGGTCAAATCCATGGCTTCGGTTCGGCAATTTATGTATGCATTTGCCGTGGCCAGAAATGGTCTACCTAAGATCACTCGGATGTATTTTCTTCAGTGTGGGACAGGTTCCGTTTCCAGGATTACAAAATCAACTGGAAAGTAAAACTTGCCCATTTGAACTATGACGTCTTCCAAAATACCTTTCGCCTGCTTGACAGATTGATCAAAAAACTGTAGTACAACCTTTGTGGGACTGAGCTTTCCTAACCCTAGCTGTTTATAGACTGAATAAGAAAGCAAGTTAATACTCGCACCTAGATCAAGAAGGGCTCTACCTATTTCCTGGTCACCAATAACACAAGAAATAGTGGGAGCACCCGGATCTTTCCTCTTCGGTGGAGTATTGCTTAACAACAGTGAACTCACTTGCTCAGTTAAAAGTATTTTCTTTGGATTCTTTATTCTGTTTTTCCTCTTCTGTGTATAAAGATCCTTAAAAAATTTAGCATAAGGTGGGATTTAGGCAATCATGTCTAAGAGTGGCAGATTAATCTTGACTTATCGAAACGTATCCAACATATCAGATTCTTTCATTTTCCCATACTTAGCCGGTTCTTTAAGATGTTGAGGAAATGGCAATGCCTCCTCATAGTTTACCCTATCTGGCTCATCAAGCAATGCCTCATCGACACTCTTTTCTACTGGCAGTTTATCTTTCTGAACTTCAGCCTTTCCGCTCTCAACCTCTTTCTGTTGTGCTTTTTCCACTTCCTTCCTTTGAGCTTGCTCAGCTTCTTTTCTTCTACGCAGCCTCTCCCCATGTTCTTCCTCCACTCTGCTCTCCACTACCCTTCCACTTCTCAGAGTTGTAATTGTTTGAACAGACTCATGATTAGCATTGATAAATGATCCAAGCTTTTGCACTTGCTGGATCTTTGGGTTAGCGATAGGCTGACTGGGTAATTTGATTGAGAATTTTGAGTCATTATTCTTGGCTGAGATTCGAATGATTGCTGACTCTGTTGGAACCTTGACTGTGAGGTAAATTGCTGCCTTGGTTGAAAATAGGATTGAGAATTGGACCACTGTCCTTGCTGAACTTTTTATGGAGGATTCTCCACATTCGTGGACTTATAGGACAAGAATGGATGATTTTTATTATTCAGAGAGTATCAGTTGGAGAATGGGGCATTATTGGAGTAATTTCATGTTGCATTGACATCAACGGTTATTACGTCCTCACTCATTTTCAGGATAATCTGGTTCAACCTCAAAAACTTCTCTTTTAGGGGAATGACTTCTTTAGGTAAGAATTTTTTTAAATCGCTCTAACCTTTCCTTTATTAGTGCCACTCGATTTTTCATATGATGATTAACCTCAAATGCTTTTTCTGATCTTCTATCTAGTTCACCTTTAGACCTCAGATCAGATTCATACTGAAGGACATTTTCACTGATGTTATCAAACATCTCTAAGAGCTCTCTTGCGGGTTTCAAGGTAAACTGACCTTGTGTAGAGGCATCTATCAGATTTTTGTGCTTTTCACCTAGACCCATGTAAAAATTTCGAGCAGCATCCTGATCAGAAAATCTATGGTGGGGACATTTATACAAAATCTCATTGTACCTCTTCCACGCATCATGAAATTGCTCTCTTGGCAATTGTCTGAATCGCTTAATCGCATCTTGGGCTTCTGAAGTATTTCCTATGGGAAAATGTTTCTCTAAGAATTCTTGCTTAGTGTTTCCCAGTCAAGTTTAGTTGCTTGAGTCAATTTAATATACAATCTTTTTGCTTTGTCTTTTAAAGACCATAGGAATAGACGCACTTTTAGATCATTTTTAGTTAAATCATCATACCTAATGGTTGATACAACCTCTAAGAATTCATTGACATGCTGGTACGGATCTTCTATCCTGAGACCAGAGAACTTTGGGAGCATGTTGATCACACTCGTATTGATCTTGAAATGCTTTGCACCTTCCTCTTCTGGAAATTTAGCATGCGATTCATACGCGTTTGGTGTAGAGAATCCCTTCAATGAGGTGTCTGGTCCTCTCCGTGGATTGACTCTCTCGTCACCAATCTCGACATCTTCTGTCTAACGACGCTCTTTAATAAATTTTCGTAAATGCCTTAAAGTTCTTTCAATCTCCGGGTCGTATACTATTAACGCATAATTTGAATTTGAACGCATCGATCTATCGGACATACACTAAAAAAAAAATTTGATTTTTTTTTCTTTTTAAATAACTAAAGCAAATTAACTAAACTACTTTTAAACTTATCTAAACTATGAACAAAAAGGAAAGCTAAGAATTAAATGCAAAAACCAAGCAAAATTGAAACTCATAAAGGGTCCAGACGCTACTTCAGCAACTTTGTCCTTTACTTTCACGCTCTTCAATTGTACCTGAAAATCACATAAAAATTTTAACTTTAGCTTTAAATCTACAATAACGCAATGCAAATAAACTACTAAAGCTATTGAACAATGCCAAGTCCTCGGCAACGGCGCCAAAAACTTGATGGACGTCAGGTGTGTACAAAATATGTGGTTAAAAACAACACCTTAACGACACTTTAGGTTTTACCCTTCTGTAAGCGCACAGATCAATTGTGTATAGTTTTGCTTTTATATAAATGATATTTTTTGACCACTTTTACTGATATGTGTGCCTCCCTATGTTTATTACCTTGTGTATATGTGATTTTATTTTGTTTTACAATGTTTAAAAGTTACGTTTTAATAAAAAATGGCAAAGTTTGATCAATGAAGTAGGAGAAAAAAACTGAAATATTATAGTTGAATGTTCACAAAATAATGGAAGGTTGTTTGGATTTTAAGTAGAAAGTAGCAAAATTATTCACTTAAGTAGGGACCATTCATGACACGAAGCTCGAGATAGTTATTGTTTGGTAGTGAGTGGGAGTATTTGCATTCATATTATCTCGTGTCTTGTATCATGGCTTATTTGACTTGTGCGTGTGAACTCATGAATGCGTAATTACAAAAGAATTGAGATGTTTGTTGGTACCATCACTGGAAACCTTCACGAGACTTCACTCGTTCATTAGGGGTAACCTAGGGGTTTAAAAGGCTTGTTACACGTGCTAAGTGTAATCGTCGGCCCTCACGAAAGCAAGGGATTAGGTTAGAATAGATAGGTTAGATAGAATAAAAATCATTACAGATAATTTTCTCTGAGTTTATTGCTCAGGCACTAACAATATGTATGTTTGGGGGTGTGATTGGTGCTCAATATTGGTCATTTTCGCCCCTATCTTGCGTTTGTTATGTCTTTGCATTCCATTACTTGGTATTTTTATCTTGTTTGTGTGTGTAAGTATGTTTCAGGAGCTTAATGAAGAAACATAGCTAATCTCGGTAAATTAACTGAGTTTTTGTTCGTTTCTATCTCGAGAAAGAAATTATGAGGTGTGCCAGAGCAAAGAAGAGCTACCGGAGGGCGAAATGGTCATTTCACGACATCATTATCTCACCGAAAGGGTAAAAATATAATTTTTAGACATTATTACTTCATCGAAAAGCATCGGGAGTCAAAGGCGATCAGTTTAGCTCAAATATGAAAAGACAATTTTTACAGCAAAAATGCATGATACCTACATCACTAGAGAGGAAAATGGGCAAATTGGACTCAACCTACACTCCTAAGTTTGGGGGTCTGATAGGTGCTCAATATTGGTCATTTTTCGCCCCTATCTTGCATTTGCTATGTCTTTACATTCCATTACTTGGTATTTTTATCTCATTTGTGTGTGTAAGCATGTTTCAGGAGCTTAATGGAGAAATAAAGTTAATCTTGGTGAATTAACTGAGTTCGTGTTCGTTTTTATCTCGATAAAGGAATCAAGAGGTGCATCAGAGCAAATAAGAGCTACTGAAGGGCAAAATGGTCATTTCCCGACATCGTTATCTCAGCGAAGGGCAAAAATGTCATTTCCAGACATTATAACTTAAACCAAAAGCATCAGGAGTCAAAGGCGACCAGTCTAGCTCAAATATGAAAAAATTAGATTTTACAGCAAAAATGTATCATACCCAACGTCACTAGAGGCAAAAAAGGCAAAATTGGACCATACCTACCCTTTGGTTTGTGATCCAGAATTGGACCCTACGCTCCTTACCTATGCTTGGGCGTAGGTCCAGTATTTCCAACACCAAAATTTCAGCCAACTTTGGGCACTCATATCTCGGTAAGAAAAGGTCCAAATGAGGTGATTATTGAGCCTAAAATCAAGAGCTGGAAGTGCTCTTCCAACGATATATCACAAGCCTACATCCAATGTGTAGAACTCAAGTTATGATCAAAAGAGTGAGAGATGTTCTGCACAAAAAGTTGGAAATTTTTGTTTCGGGCCAAAATCTTATTTTGACCCGTTTTGATTTGTTTTCACCCGAATGACTTTATTTCGACCCCAACACCTCTATACATGATATATTCACATATTATACATCATATATTAGGGTTTTGATTGGTTAGGTGTGAAATTACCAAAAAAGGCAATCCTATTCTCCAAGTTAGGGTTTCCCTCAACTTTGTTTATAAATACCAAGATTTGCTACAGATTTTGGAGAGTTTTTTGGAACGTATAATTTTCAGAGCTGCCTCTGGAGATTCATCTTATTAAAAAAGGAGGATCCATTAAAGAACTAGAGATCCGGAGAAGAAGGCCATGGAGGGCGATTCTACATCAACGATGCAGTCTCCTTCTACCATGATCAACTAATTCGGTATCTAGGGTTACAAAACCCTAGCCAAGTAATGTAGTTCTAATTTTGTTTTCAATTGTAGAAAGGGGAAACTGTGACTATACTGTGATGATTGTGTTAGATGAGAGATCATTTTTATTCTTGATACAAGTTTATATATTTGTTATAATTCTTGTCTTAGACTGAATGAATGTATTTATCTTACACAATCATGCTTATTCACTATGGGCTAGAACTCGGATGCTTAAGCCATGATTTTCTACATAATGGTGCTCATAAAACCTGAAACCCTAGGTTATACAGTCCATGCCTTGACAAACTGATATAGACATGCTTTAGTTTATTTTCATGCATTAGGAGTAGATTAGAGTGACATAATTTTCATGTACTAATAAATTTAGTCTTGAGATGGATTGTCACGATCTGGTTGATGGTAATTCTTTTTTGGGGTCAAACTGCTGGCGCGGTTCGACCTGATTCACAATCAATGGATTGCCCTCATGCAATTGATATATTGATAGAACCATATTATGCGGTTAGTGGTGGAGTGACGAAAACCCTAGTTTTTCTCTCTCTTGAATCACAAACCAATTTACTTTGCTTTTTAGATTAATTTAGTTAATATTAGATAATTCGGTCTTTGACCACCAAAATAAACAATTTTTAGAAATATAATTCAGTACTTTTGAACTATTAGAGTGAACAATCTTAGTCTTTGTGGAATCGATATCCCTTACTCAAGATATTGTTATTCTACAATTAATATGTGCGCTTGCAGAAGGGTAAAATCTAAAGTGTCGTTAAGGTGCCATTTTTAATCACATATTTTGTACACACCTAACGCCCATCAATAACATATTGTTAGCTCAATAAAATTTCAAAGGTTACCATAGCAACAAGAACCCAGCTAGGGTGGTGATGTCCACCTAGGGTGATAAAAACAATGGTTAAAAACAATCCCTTAGGACGACTTAGGTTTTACTTATCGCAAGCGCACGAGTCAAATTATAGTGTTGAAATGGCTTGAGAAAGGGAATGTGGAACCCACAGAGACTTGGTTATTCACTTCAGCAGTTCAAAAATATTGAATTATGTTTGAAAAAGTTATTTGATTTGATTTTGAGAATTATGACTAAATTAACTACGAACAAAAAGTAAATTGAGAGTTTGTGATTTAAAGAGAGAAAACTAGGGTTTTTTCGCTCCTCCACTAACCGCATAACATAGTTTTCAACTTTTTTTTTTTTTTTTTTTTTTTTTTGAAAAGTTCAGTTTGTATTAAAAAAAGGAACAAGGTCAAAGACCTACAAGAGACACCAGGGCATTCCCTAGTACAAATTAACAAGATGGAAGCCAAAAAGCCACCAAAGGAATAACATACATGCCTTCCAAACAACATGAGCTACTCTATTGTGCAAACAAAGACACACATACACTATAAAAGTCACACACTCCTGCATATCAAAGCCCAATTCTCTGCAAGGAACGGTTTGATTCAAAATCACACTCATCTGCACATAACAACATAGCCCTTTGCCTCTCCTCCAACACTGCAGCAGCCCAACAAAGCTCATGCAAAGCTTACTCACCTGCTGCAGACACCAAGCACTCCACCATGCAAAACTCCATAACATATGCATCATACCAAAAGTGAAGATGGAAGATCCCATGCCTGAATAAGCTCCCTGTTCTGTTGAGAATCCCTAAATCCACGTAGAGGGAAAAGTTTCAATCTCACAGCAGACACAACCCTCTGAATAACCTCCTCATTAGTAGCAAATTGATTCTGAAAAACTCTCTTATTTCTTTCACACCAAAGAGTATAAACAGAAGCTGCAAACATTAATTTATTGATGACAGAAGACAAAGAGTTGTCATGCAGTCTATTACGAACCCATAGCAGAGATTGCTCCCAATTACCTACAGGCCAATCCCTACCTCCCTTACTCTTTAAATGATTCCACACCTGTTTAGAAAAGCTACAGCCAAAGAACAAGTGATCCCTGTCTTCAATCATTGAGTGACAAAAACAGCAAGAAGCTTGATCCACATAGCCAATGGATAGTAGGAAATGCAAAGTCCTAATTCTATTTAGAATCACTAACCATAGTAGAAAAACATGCTTAGGAATAGCATGTTTAAACCATACTACAGAGAACCAAGATACCACTCCTTTCCTTCTTCTAATAACTTCCCATGTAGCTTTTATAGTGAATTCCCCATTAGATGGTACCCACAGGAACCTGTCATTAAGTAGAGCCTTAGGATAAAAATTCATAGGAATCTTCATTTGCAACCAACTCATATCCTCTGGAATACTCCACTGCTCATTGTGAATAATAGCCTCTACCTTTGTAAAAGCTCCTAGAGAGGAGCCGTCAATAAACTCAGAGGTAACACCATGACAAAGAGCACCTTCTGGCAACCATTGATCAAACCATAAATGAGTAGATTTCCCATTACCAATAATACATTTAACATGATCTCTAAATTTGTCCCTCATCATCAAAACTTTTTTACATGTCCAAGAACATTTTTGAGGAGTCTTAACCATCCAAAAAATTTTATCTTTAATAACATGCAACCTCATCCATTCAATCCAAGCAGAAGATTTAGAGGGATTAGCCAACCTCCAAAAATGTTTCAACATGGCAGCTTCATTCCAAGCAGCCACATCCTTCACCCCAAGACCTCCTTCTCTCATAGGACAACACACATCCTTCCATGCCACTTTAGTACCCCCACTATAAAGCTTGGACCCAGTCCACAAAAACTTTCTCATGACACTATTAATATCATGCAACACAGATTGAGGAAGCACAAAGATTGAAGCCCAATAGACCTGTATAGCAAAATAGAACAGATTTAATGAGTTGTAACCTCCCTGCAAATGACAAAAACCTTGAAGACCAACTATGTATCCTAGCTGTGATTTTATCCACCAACACTTTACAAGCCTGATTTTTCAATCCAACAGTGATAAGAGGAACTCCTAAGTACCGCATAGGCAATGTACCAATAGGAAATCGGACCAAGTTAGCAATAGTTGTAGCAACTGGTTCTTTTACCCCTACCATAAACATCTGACTTTTAGAGCTATTGGGGCATAGACCAGACACCCTACTAAACCAATTGCACAATTGTAAAAAGGGCGATCTATTCCCGTGAATCAGAACGTACCGCAAATGATCGAATATACTTCCCAAAAGAATACCGTCAACTGGATTCGCTACAACCCATATCCCTAGTGCATGCTATTTACTTTACTCTAATCTACTACTAATGCATGAAATGAAACTAGAGCATGTCTATGATGCCTCGCCAAGCCATGGCCCGTGTAAACCTAGGGTTTCAAGTGTTAAGAACCATTGTGTAGAAAATCATAGATTAAGCATCCGAGTTCTAGACCATAGTGAATAATCATGATTGAGTAAGAAAAATATATTTATTCAATCTAAGACAAGAATCAAGAACAAATATATAATCTTGTATCAAGAATAAAAACGGTCACTCATTTACAACAATCATCACGGTATAGTCACAACTTTCCCTTTGTTATAATTGAAAACAAATATAAAAAAAACTACATTACTTGGCTAGGATTTTGTTAGAAAACCCTAGATACCGGTTTAATTGATCATGGCTGATGGAGATTGCATCATTGATGTAAAATCGCTCACCATTCTCTTCTTCTCCGGAACTCTAATTCTTGTATGGCTTCTCACCTTTGAAATGATATAAATCTCCAGAGGTTGCTCTGAAAATTATACGTGCCAAGAAGCTCTCTCAAATGTGTAGTAGACTTTGGTATTTATAAACAATACCTGAGGGAAACCCTAAAGTTACCATTTTTCGTCATTTCACACCCAAATTAGCAAAACTCTATATTCTAATATATAATATGTGTATATAACGTGTATTAAGGTATAGAAGTCAGAGCCGCCATAAAGGAAAACACTTCGGGGTTAATTTTATAATTTTCAGCACTTAACATGCTAGACCCTTACGCATGGTGTGTAGGGGCTCCTACGCATGATGCATAGCCTAGGCCTACGCATGGTGCATAGGTCATGCATAGGAGAAAAACTATCTTGCGTAGGTGTTATGTAGAAATAACACTTTCTAGCCACTTCCTCCTTTGAAGTCTCTACCTCAAATAAACAATATACGGAAATTGAAATAAAGAGAATCGAATATTAAAGCTGAATTTAATATGAGATTATGAATTTTAGGTTTTTCGTAGAGCTAAGATTTTCACTCACCACCAGCATATTCGACTTTCTCCATCTCTGAAAGAGGTCTATCCTCCAAAGTCGCCATTGAACTTGCATATATAGATATGGCGATATATATCTATATATATAGATCAAAGAGGGAGGGAAGGAGAGAGACGCCGGATTTGAGCCGATCGAAGAAGATAGAGAAATAAGGAACGACTATAGCCTATAAGTCCGATTTGTGTTTATTTTCTCTCTCTAGAAGGGGAGTGGAGTGACTACTGTTGTGGTCAATGGCTTAAACAACGTCGGTGGCTAATGGAGGAAGTGACAGACTAGGCGGCAAGGACATGGTGAGCGAGAGCGGCCAATAGATCTAGGTTTGCTAGGGTTTGTGGCATATGAGTGTTGTTAGTCACTAATTAACCCTAGAGGGGGGGGGGGGGGGGGGTGAATAGGGTGTTCAAAAATTAGGTCTAATTCTTTTCGAGATTGGAACACTCTCAAATAAAAACTATATCACAATAAGCAAGTGAATGATTTAATTTGAACTTCTCTAACTATTAATTTCAAGACAAGATAGCATACAAGATATTCAAGCAATTATGGCATGCAAAATAATTAAGTAAAGAGAAAGAGATAGAGAGATTTGACACCGTGATTTTTTCGAGGTTCGATAACTCCTACTCCTCGGCTCAAGAACCCCTTCTTGAGACTTTTCCCGATCCTTTCACTATGGCCCTTCCTTCACAGGTGGAATGGCAAACCTTTACAACACAAGCCTCTCGAGCTTGTCCCTCAATCAAGAGAACAACCCTCTCTTGAACAATCGGTGGACTTCACTTGTCCGAGATTACAAATTCGTATGTAATCAATAAAATCACTCAAGAACAAAAACACTCTAAACCCAAAGGTGTTTATGGAAGATAAATCAACATAAACTCAAGTGTTTTTGGTGATTTTACAATAGCTCTAGAAATGTATTCTCAAAGGGTATGATCAATGAATGATATTTGGAGAATAAGAAGAGATACTAGAGGTTTTGATTTTCAAAGAAACTTGGAGAAAATCAGATTTTCAAAGCTTGGTTTCAATGGCTTTTGTAGAGAAAATTTATGCAGAATTTTTGATAGCTTTGTTTCTTCTTGTATTTCAATCTCTTAATCTTCAATATACACATCTCATTCTATATATAGCATAGGATTAGGGTTTTGAAGAATGATTATAGTATTTGAAAGATAAGAGCCGTTTGAATACCATTGAACACAATCCACAAAACATGGGAAATGTTTTCTGAAGAATCTGCAGGTTTTGAGGAACTTCTAGTCGACTACTTCTCTGTTGTAGTCGACTACAATGGACCATCTAGTCGACTAGATTGAGTTCTAGTCGACTACATGAAGTAGTCTAGTCGACTCAAGCTCTTTTCAGTCGACTCTTTTGATGTGGATGAAAAAAAAACCTATAGCTACTGATTGTTTTAGTCGACTACTAGAAAATACACAGGCTCATTTTAGTCGACTCAACCATGAAAAACATTTAATACAAATATTTTTCTTTCCGTTTAAGTTCAGTAAAGCGTTTTTCATTTCATTTGAATTTGGTTCATTTTATACTTGAGCTTATACGATAAAATCGACGCATAAAATTACCTTGTTACAATGATCGCTTCCCGACCTATCTACCCCAAGTCTTGAGTCTTCGACTTTCGCCTTTGCCGTTGATTTTCCATTTGCGCTTCAATTTCTTTTACGGCTTTTCGCTTTAATTCAAGCTTTCTTTCCGAACTTGCTTTCCGAGTCGTTTTCTTGCCGAGTTTGTTTTCCGAGTCGTTCACCTGTCTTTTGCTGAAAACTTAAGCTCGAAAATTCATTAGTATCAAACACTCTTCAATGGTTTGTTATCATTGATAAGTGCATAATTCATACACGATTAACCTCCAAAAATATATTTTTTAGTCATTTATTTTAAATTATTTTAATTAATATTTGTGTTTTTATATTTTTATAGGTTATTGGTGATTTCTGGTACAAATGGGTTAAATCCATCTAAACAAGCCCAAAATCTGTTTAGATCACGTCTTAGTATTCGGGCCATATATTTCAGCCCGTTGTTCGGATTTGTGTGAGCCCAGTGTTCCTAGAAAGCTGATTCAATTTAAAGAATATTGGTATTTCACATAGAAACCCTAATTCTGAAGTTTAGAGGGCGAAAAAGACATTTTAAATCTGGGATACTATTTTGTGCGAAAATCAACATGAGCTTGGTAATATAATCACAGATTTTGAAGGAACGACCAGAATGGAATGAAATCAAGGGCTGTGGGAAGAGGACTTGATTAACAAGAAAAGAGTATCTCACCAATATCTTCCAAATTTACTCTCCAAATTAGTCAAAAGTGGGCTGCAAGATATCACCAATTAGGAAAAGAAATATGGGAATATTGTATTCTCTTATTTACTTTCCTAGATAAAACCTTGAGGACCCCTATAAATAGGGCATATATGGATGCACAAAGAGAGGGGGGACGGCCAAGAAACAGAAGGGGAAGACCTGTGCGATCAACGAAGAAATCCAAGATGTCTTCCACTTATGATTTCGGGTTTGGTCGTTCTTGTTTTATTTTTCTTGTATAGTTAATTCGCTCGGCCAAGGCCGAGAGGAAACCCTAGTCATGTTCAATATTATAGTTTTCAATTGTAGACATTATTGAATATTTTGGTTAATAAGTTCTTCTTCTTATTATTATATATATGTTAATGCTTTCGATTTTATGTGCTTTAACTGAGACTAAAATTGAACGTATTTCATTCCTAGCATATAGGTTACTTGTGTCTGACCACGAACATATAATCTACTTGGCAATTTAAGAAGAAGACAATAAATTATAGTTGTTTATGCCTGACCATGGATAGATAATTGTAATTTATATTTTCCTTCAATGATTTATTTATTATTTTTGGCCAAGATAATAAAATATTGAGTTGAACCTATGCCCTAACCCGGATAGACCATCTATGAACGTAATAATAATTATTATTTAGATGTGTGGAAATTAATTGAATATTTAATGAGTTTACAATTGAAAATCGGATTTGTGATGATTAGTGGTGGAATCAAAGCCTTGGTATTCCTTTTGTATTATTGTATTTATATTATTTTTTTCATAATCATCAATAATTTATTGAATTAGTTAGATAGTAGTTTTTAGATTTAATTTGTCTTAATCAATCCTCGTGGGAATGACCTCGCAATACTTATACTCTTTACTACTATGATTCGTATACTTGCGAGTAAAATTTGATTTGGGTTAATCTATCTTTTGGGTTACTCTAAATTTCACAACAATCATCAATTTTGGAATTGTTTGCCGAAAGTAAATTTCAAAGCCAACAAGTGTATATTAGTTTATATTGTGAGTTCAAATTTTAAAGGAAATTAATGAGGTATTTCTTTCCAATTAGTCTGCGCGGCAAAGACCAAATGGAAATAACCTAGGCGCCAACTTTAAATTTTCAGATTTTTGGGGGCAAAGTTTGATGTAGCACAATTGCAAGAAAAAAACAACTTAAAATTAAATAAATAGATTTTTTCTTTAAATTAATAATTTTTTTTTTGATAAGATACAATATTTAAATATTGACTTTTATTTATTTATATTTTTGTCAATAGTAATAGTTTATGCCTCTTAAAATTATTTTTTTATTAAAAAATAGTTAGATTTCTAAAATTATTTACACTTTGACAATGAGTAATTCAATTAATTTCATTTATGTAGAGATCAAGAAGATGAATTAAGAGTACAACAAAAGTATAACTTTAGTTATCTATAATAACAACTATAAATATTTTATATTTATAACTAATTAAATAATCATTTTATCTATCTCAGTGATACGGTTTACACAAATAGTATATCGATCTAAGAATAGATTCATCGTGATCATGTAAATAATAATTTGAATGCTATCACCAGAGACAGAGCCATAAATGTTTTTAGTGGGGGGCAACCTTTAAAATTAAAAAATATTTTAAAATATTAATAATAAGGGAAAAAGTTCAAAATACATTAATAATTCATTTAAATAAGTTATAAATTTAATTTAGATTGTGGGTTGGATTAAATTAGAAGTTATAAGTTTAATTTAGATTGTGGAATGAGTTATATGAACTTTGGGTTGTTGGTTATGGGCTCTTGTATGTGTGTTAGATGGACCATAAGAAGGGATTTAGGGTTCAATCAACTAGTTTATTGAATTAATTTATATATTATATACAATTTAAATGTATTTTTATTTTTTAAAAAAATATTATTCTAATCTTTGAAATTGAGGGTCAATAAGAAGAAATTTTAGCAAAATTAATGGGGTCAAATCTCAATATTTTTCCATAAATCCTTCAAAGTAATTTTGTATTAGTATTATAAATAGGGAAAAAAATAAATCAATCAAAGGGGGCAACTTCCCCCTATCCTATCAACGGGCTTTGTGCCTGGCTATCACTAACAACTATTAATTTCAAGGTTTCTTTAAATTTGCATTATAACTTTTAAAATTATGCAAAAATAAATAAACAAATTATACTTTAGGTATACAGAGAAAAAATAGTTTGTTTAAAATATCTTGAATCAACATGTCTATCCACACTTCATTAAAATTTTATTACAATTATCACTACTGATAAAAACAAAAACAAAAAAAATCATTCACACCATTTACAATGGAAGTCAGATGTGATTCCTTTAATTTTTATATAATAATTTTCTTACAATGGAAGTCAGAGGGCGCTCTTTATTTTTTTCTTAAATATTATTCTATAAATAATTATTATTTCTTATTAAAAATATAAATAAGCCGGCTTTGGACTGAAAAAAATATGTTAATAACGATATGAATTTCAATTTTCATGTGACATATACATCAACTTCTATGATTACTAATGAAATTTTATAAATATTTTAATAATAATATTAAATATTCAAAGAATAGATAAAATTATATTTTTATATTTGAATGTAATCTTCTTCTTTTTTCCAAACTAGGAACGTAATTTTATTTTGAGCCAAAATATTGAATATTGAGATTTCTTATATTAAAATAATTTTTATATAACATGAAGAAATAAGATATTTATCTGAAAACCGTCTAGTAACCACTTTTTTGGAAATTCTGTCTTTTTTTTTTGTATTATTTTTTTAAAAAAAAACAATTAGTACTTCTATAACTTATGAAAGAATTAAATTTCTTTTTCATTCCCATTAAAAAAAAGCCGAATATAACTACATAATATAGGGCTGCAATTTCAAAAAATAAAAATTATTTTACTATAGGTAGAAAAAATAATTTGTTTAACAATCCAATGTGCTTCAAATCCAATTTCACAATTTAGACTCAAAACAAAACCTATAGAATTACATAATTTAGGGACCTATTTTTTCAAAAATACAAATTGCTTTACTATAGGTAGGAAAAAAATGTTTAACAGCTAGCCCGATTCGTTTTAAACCAAATCCAATTTCACAATTTTGGGCCCCAAAATTTTATAATTGAGTTACTACTATTACAGAGTTAACAAAAAACAAAAATCTAATTTTTTTTAACTTAAATGAACTAAATTCTAAATCCAATCAAATCATTATTCTGATTAGGTCGCACTAACACAATATTTGACGACTACACATAGGGCTCTCGTGATTGCCGTACTTGCACAACTATAATAATTTTTCACGCGACTACACTTAAGGCCTTAGCATCTACTGCACTCACCAATCATTAACAATTTTCGACGACTACACTTAAGTATATTTTTATAATAAAAGCAACAAACACAAACCTCTCGCCAAAATTTACAACGAATTTCGTCACAAAAATTCTCCCTTTCGTCACCGAAACTTTCCTTTTAGTCACCAAAAATCTCCATTTTAGGTGACGAAATATAGTCGTTAGTAAAACTCTTCTTTTCGGTGACGAAATAAGATTTTGTCGCCAAAACTCTCTTCGTTTTGTGACGAAATTATATTTTGTCGCCAAAACTCTCTTCGTTTTGTGACGAAATTATATTTTGTCACCAAAACTCTCATTTTTTGTGACGAAATAAAATTTGGTCACAAAAAACTCTCTTTTTTAGTAACGAAATAAAGTTTCGTCACCAAAACTCTCCTTTTTAGTAAAGAAAATCAAAACTCTCATTTTTTTGTGACGAAATTATATTTTATCACCAAAACTCTCCTTTTTTGTGACGAAATAAAATTTGGTAAAAAAAACTCTTTATTTTGTGACGAAATAAAGTTTCGTCACCAAAACTCATCTTTTTATATTTCTTCACCAAATCTCTCATCTATTTTTGTGACGAACATATATTTCGTTACCAAAACTCTTTTTGTTTTTTGACAAAATAAAATTGTCACAAAAACTCTCCTTTTTGGTGTTGAAATTTATTTCGTCACCAAAAATCTCTTTTTTAGTGACGAAATTATAGTTCGTCATCAAAACTCTCATTTTTTTGTGATGAAATATATTTCCATCACCAAAACTCTCATTTTGTTTTCTAACAAAATTATATTTCGTCACAAAAATGTTCATTTTTAGTGACAAAATAAAGTTTTGTCACCAAAACTCTCCTCTTTTGTGACGATATTATATTTTGTCACCAAAACTCTTATTTTTTGTGACAAAACAATATTTCATCACTAAAACTCTCTTTATTAGTGACGAAATAATTGTCATAAAATTTTGTCAGTAAAGGTCCGTTTTGTTGTAGTGTGTTGCGTATAAATAGCACTTTCAAGCCACTTTTAGCTACTGGTTGCGTAGGTCATGCGTAGCAAAACCTTTGGAACTAAATTTTATTGGGATTAGTGTCATTTTAACCCCCTCGACTCCCTTATTATGATTCTTGAAGTTACGGCCCAAAAAAATGACGTTTCTGCCCTATGGGAGATACTTTTCTCTTGAAAACACCTCTTTTGCTGTCTTTTTGAATAGACACAAGCACTTCTCTAGTTAATTCACCAAAGTTAGCTCGTAATCTTCATTAAGCTCCTGAAACACGCTTAAACACACAAATAACATAAAAATACCAAATAACGGAATGTAATGACATAACATTAGCAAGATAGGGGTATTAAATGGACAATATTTGTCACCTATCACACCCCAAACTTACATGTTGCTAGTCCCTTAGCAATTGTAGCATCCGATATTTTTACGTGCTAATTTAAAATTTTATTTAAATAATTAAGTGTTTATGTTATTATGTGCTTAATGTGTTTATGTACTTAACAGTTTAATGTAATATTAAAATTGTAAGTTGCATGTTGTATTTTTATTTTGAGAATAATGAAAATTATTGGAAATAATTTCGGGAAAGAAATGACCGAAGTGTAAATGGGTAAATATTTTGAGCACTTAGTGGAAAATGTAGAGATTTTGGCTAAGTGTTGGGGTTGGTAATTAGAGATAGTGATAAGGGGTAAAATGGTATTTAAGAGTCATGATGACACTCTTGTGAATAACCCTAAGTTGAGAAAATATTAGTCATTTTACATTTTTGGGGTATTGTCTAAATTCTATCCATTGATCTTCTTTTCCTATCTTTGTTCTCAACCCTTAGATCATAGGGGCTTGTTTGATTGACACTTAAATGCAAGAATCCATTATTCTTGGTCTTTCATTTGGCAAGACTTCATGTCAACCATTGGATCCTTTACTCATTTTCATCGCTTTATTCTCAACCCTTGGATGGTGAGAATGGTGAGTGGAGAATCTCTACAACACTTAGGTTTTGTTCACTTTGGCAAAACTTTAATCTCTCCCAAACTCTTGCTCTCTCTCTTTCTCTCTTAGCTTGTTGGGGGATAGCTCTTGGTGGTGTTCTTTAACCATTTGGTAAGTCTTGTACTCATTCTAGGGTTTTGTTGCTAAGAACTCTAGCTTTCATATTCTTGAATTTCTTTAGGTGGACATTGATTATAGCCTTCTCTTGTTCATGTTGTAGAAGGTTAAGGTTTATTTGAAACTACCAAGTGAGTTCCATTGGTAGTTGCTTTTGAAATCATCTTGTGAAGAGATAGTGGTGAGTTTGCTAACTTGTACTCTTAAGGATTTCATTTCTCCAAGAAACTCTAAATTAGTTATCACTAAGGTTTTGAATTGATTCTTGTGGTTGGAGCCACTTGTGAGTAAATTTTCGGTTTATTGTTGACACCATAGTAATTGTTTTGTTCATACGGTGTGTTGCTAGTGTACGAAGCGATCCTATTGAGCACTTGAGGGGTAGAGTGGCTAGGACCTCTTTTGGGCATATTGTGTAGCTTGCTTGAATCTGAGTTAGGGTAAAAAGGAATTGTGTTCGTCTTTGTACGAGGGTGTGTGCGTCTATGTGTATATATGTCGTATATATGAGTCGGTCTTGACAACTTAGACGATGATTTAGGCCCTTGAAAGCATGATCTTGTGATATAAATGCCTGTTGTGTTTTATAGCTTATAAATTTGCAATTGTAAGTATTGTGATAATATGAGTACAATATATTGCCTAATGAAATGAACATGTATTGTGATAGAGCATATTGAGAAATATTGCTTATAAATGTAAACTTGCTTATAAATGTGAAATTGTAAACATTGTGTTGAGTTGGATCCAATATAATGCAAATTGAGAGAAACATGTATTGTGATGACATATGGTTGTGATTGAGAACCTTCATACATTTTGGGTATACCATGTAGTGTCAAAAACATGGGTGTTGGTTTATACAAGTTGTGTAAATGTGTGTGAGTAGTCTTGTGTTGGATCGTCGTAACAACTGGCCAGGGGGTGTTCCCAACTTACGAAACTAATGTGTCCGGGAATTGGGTATAGGGTGATTCGTCTTATTCTCAAGGTCTCGGGTCGTCTCATGCATTTGATATACGAATCTTTAGTCATGGATCGTTCCGTGCAACCGCCTTCTTTATTGAAAGTGAAAAGTGTCAAAATCATTTGGAAAGAATCGATGCGGTACTCTTTTCTCATTGTGAATGGGTAGACTGCGTATTCGTTCACCTATATTGGGCAAGGTGTGTAATATGAGGTGTATTGAGTCATATTGCACTTGAACTATCATATATGTGTGATTATGATATTGATATTGAAGCATGTTATAATTGTGAATAATTATGATGTGAGCATGTTGGGGGACTTGGTTGTTGGGTTTGATGGGGTTCCGGATTGGCGTGAGAGCCATGTGGAACAAGAGACCGACCTAGGATTAGTAGCATGAGCCTTGAGTGGGTGATACCACTCGGACTATCGAGATTGAGGCGATGACGCTTCCTCTACTGGGCTAGTGAGCTCACCCCACGACATATATATTTTCAGTTGATAATTCCGTTAGGTGAGTTCCGTAATCTCTCCGTGGATGTGTGGAATTATGTTCGCCTTTTGTGCATGGGTGGTGGACCATACTTATATTTTGTTGGGTATTAAGTTGATAAACATATATCTATATGTTCTTTTTCTCCATGTAAATAAAACATGTTAAACCAACTTTAACCCGACTAGCATGTTAGTCGAGGAGTTATTGTCGATGCACATCCCTTGGAGCACTATGCGCGGGGATTAAATTTTTTTGGAGCACTTCAGAGCCAGATTGTGCAAATATGTATTTTGTTTAAACTCTACATGTTTTTCCTTAGAGCATAAGAATGTAAACATTGAATACTTTCATTTGTAATTGTGAATGTGAAGTGGATTATTGCCATGGAAATGTGATTATTAGGAGTTCGGCCGAAAATGGCATTTTTCTAAGTTTTCAAACAAATCCTTTTCGATTTGAATGGAAAATCCGTTTTTGCCTATCCCCGTAGCCCGAAAAAATTCCTCATTTTAGAAATGACTTTAAACTCATTTTATAAAGATTTTAATTTTTACAAACCGGTGGTCGTTAGAACGGAGACTGGGGGCAAGACGGTTATTTTTACGGAATGTGTTTTCGACAAAAATAAGCCAATTTTAGATTATATTTCTCAATTTTAAAGTTCCTAAACGAGTTGAAAACTTAGTTGCTTGATTCCTAAGGGTTTCTAGTTGTTTAGAAGTCATTTTTGGGGTTTCCAAGGAGAGGCAATCGGCTGGCTAAGTGAGCATTTGGCCGTAAAATTCTCTGTCAAAGGCAGTCGATTGGAATTTTAAAGCTTCCAGTCAATTGGGTTTAAAAAGGCAGTCGACTGGGTCATAAAGCCAGTCGACTAGGTTGTTCTGGTTCAACCCTGTTCTGACCCCGTTTTACTATTTCGCTCATATCTCAAGCTAAGGGTGTCGAATGGAGGTGGTATTTAGCTTTTTAGAAAGAGGACTTAAAGATATTGATGTTAGGTTTTGAATCACTTCATTCGAGTCGTTTTTGAGGGTGTAATGATCATTTGAATGTGACGGTATGTTTTAAACTTTCACACGTTGCAACGACCGAATTTCAAAATATCGTAGTTTCCTTCTCACACCTTCGATTTTGGTTCCGTTTGTTCCTATGACTTATTTTAGGTCCAAGCCTTGTGTTTATATATTGAAATTACTATTTTACCCCTGAAATGACCATTTTATCATTGAGTGAGCACGAGTGCTTATATGGTCCGTTTAAGGTGCCGTTTGTTTCGTTTCGCTCCTTTTCGATCCCTAGCGATCTTGTTGACATATTTTAGGCATGACATGATGTTTTTACCCTTGTGTGAGTATTTGACGACTATAGGTCATTTATTCTCGTTTCTTTTTACTTCCGCATTCACTCCCTTAGCTCTTAAACTCGGGTTTCAGAGTCCTAGGAAATTTGGGGCATGACAACTTGGTATAAGAGCGTGTTATTTCTCTAAGGGATGACGGACGAGGGTCGTTATCACTTTTCGCTTATTGCAATTTCCCACTTGTTACTGGCTTATGAGTTAATTCTCGTCTCTTTTATGTCGTTGACTTATGCGTGTGTAGGCATGGCTTTGTGATTTTGTTTAGCGTACTATGATTATTCTATTGCCTTATATGATTGGTTGTTGTAATGTAGAGAGAATGCCACTACGTAAAGGTTGACTGTGTGTTGTTAGAGAGGATGCTCTGGGTCAAGTACCTCCGATTGTGGACCAGAATGTGCCGAACCTCCCGATGTTGGGAAGCGTTTACCGACTACACCTTTTATGAGTGGTGACCATTTTGTACGTGCTTTAGCGGCGACTATGGCACAGGTTTCCTTAAAGGCAGAATGTTGAGGATGAGGGCTCGCGTGCTCAAAAAACTCTTCGAGTTTTCTTGAGGTTGGACATACTTACCTTTATGGGCGGTTTGGATCCGTTAGTGGCTGATGATTGGTGGGAGCAGATCTCCAATGGATTTGATATATTAAAGGTGGTTGTTTTATCAGGTCATTTGTGCATATGTCGGCATAGCGGTATTACATTGTTGGTGTACCTTGGGTTGGTTTTGTGTTGATCCTTTCCTTTTTATTTCCAGAAGTTAGGATTAGCTTTTCTTCTTTTGATGATGCACGGTATATTTATGTGCTAGTGGGATGTAGTGTGTACTTGACTCGAGTAAGTCGTGATTGTGAAGTCGTGATTGCTTGACGGTCGTTACCATTTGGCTTTACTCCCTTTGGCATGACGAGTTTAGGCATCATTTTGGGTATGGATCGGTTATCAACCTTCCATGTGTGAATTGATTGCTTTCGAGTTCGTGTGTCTATAGGCACGCCTTCGGGCGATCGCTTCATTTTCTTTGGTAATCACGAAGACTCTTCTTTGCTTCCTATCATGATAGGGGTTGTATAACCATGTGTACGCTAGAAAGTGAGTACTTCATCCATGGGCGTTTGGAGCGACACTAGTGTTGTTTTTCATGGTTTGTGGAAATCGTGATTTTACCTAGCTTTTTGTTGGCAAGAGTGGCCGATGGAGAAGTATGTTGTTTTATCAATGTACCGAGTGTGTGTTCGAGTGTTAGGATATTCTTCCCGATGATTTAAATTTTTGTTGCGTTCTCATCGTGATGTAAAGTTTTCTATTGGGTTTAGGTTATGTACCATGCCTATTTTTATGGGATTGTTCCGGATGGCACCGACATCATTCATGAGTCTTGTAAACCACTTGTTTGATGTGCTCATGAAGTGGGTTGTGTCGAAAGGTAGTGTCTCGGTCGACCCATTTAAAGTTAAAGAGGTGTTGAGTTAGACCGATTGACTAATGCCTTGAGTTTCATAGCTTCTCGAGTGAGCAAGTAGTTACCGATGGTTTGTTAGATTTTGTTTTGTTTTGTGAACGCAATGTTTCGACTTACACGGTAGAGTGTTAGGTTCGTGCGGGATGGCAAGTGTGAATGGTGTCAGTGACTACATCTCTGATTTTAACCTAACCTTAACAAGACATTGGTTAAGTTGTTATAGTGATGTTTCACGTAAGAGTGTATGCCTAGGATGGATGAACAGTTTTGTTGTTTGGGCATTAACCGCTTAAGTATAATTTTATGTTTGGGGACTAGTTCCTCTTTCCCTTATGTCTTAGTAGTTCTCTGATGTCCGTTGGGGTGTGCTAAAAATATGTGTTAAAAATGGCCCCTTATGACGGCTTAGGTTTTACCTATTGCAAGTGCACGAATCGTTCTGTAGTATAGTTCAGCTTGTGAAAGGTTATCGATCCCACAGAGACTAAGTCGTATTCTGAATTCTCATAAAATAATACTCTTAAATTGCTAGAAAAATATGGTTTGTCATTTTTGAGATTGATTAACTAAGAAAGCAAGTAAAGATAGATTAAGACAAAAACAATAGAAATAAAATCTAGGGTTTTCATACTCCACCACTAACCACATAATATAATTATCAATTTGCTCAATTACAAGAGGGCGATCCGTAACTGTGAATCAAGTCATACCACAAATAGCTAAATACGACCCCAAAAAAGATTACCATCAACCAAATTGTGACAATCCATCTCATGACTGACCTAACTAGTACATGCCAATTAAATTACTCTAATCTTCTCCTAATGCATGAAAATAAACTAAAGCATGTCTATATTAAATCGCCAAGGCATGGCCTGTGTTAACCTAGGATTTCAAGTTTTATTACCACCATTGTTGTAGAAAATCACAATTTCTTTAGAATAACCATGATTATGTAAGAAAATATATTCATTCAATCTAAGACAAGAATTAAGAATAAATATATAATCTTGTGTCAAGAATAAGAACGATCACACATCTACAATCAATCATCACAGTATGGTCATAGTTTCCCCTCGTTATAATTGAAAACAAATAAAAGAACTACATTACTTGGTTGGGGTTTTGCTAGAAAATCCTACATACCGAATTAGTTGCTCATGGTAGAAGGTGACTGCATCGTTGATATAGAAATGCCCTCCATGGTCTTGTTTTCCAGATTTCTAGGTCTTGAATGGTTCCTCCCTTGGAATGACATATGAATAAAAACTTTGAAAATTATATGAAGAAGAGTCCCTTAGATCTATAGCAGACCTTGATATATATAGGCAAATGTGAGGGAAACCTTAACTTGGAGAAACTTCTCCTTCTCCAAGTTATATAATGAATGTATTGATCACCAGGGATTAGAGAGAGAAGCTCTTCCTTCTCTCTAGGTTTTGATCCCTCTACGTGCTCTTATGCAAGTGATTTTGTGTTTTTTTTTCTAGTCATATAGTGTGTGAGTTAGTGATTCATTTTTTTTAATTTTTTTGTTTTAACAAAATCTGATCTGTATTCTTCCATAGTCTTTTTCAAACGATTAATAGTTCTGTTGGGGCTTATGATGGATAAATCTGAAAGTTCTCTTGTTGGGTCTAATGAGAAGGAGTCAGACATGAAGGTCAACCTTTGTACTATTTTGGAGCTTCAATAAGAGGTTGCTGCGTTGAAAACTTTGCTTGGGCAAGGCTCTCAGTTTGTTTTTAGAGGACCACACAATGATTATGGAGGACGAGGATCATCTTATGGGGGATGTGGAGTTGGAGGTAGAGGTGGTAATGTCTTCCTCCTATGTGATAGCGTGAACATGGAGGAGGCGCATGGGAAGGAAACTAGTTACAGATCTGATGCGCGGGGAGTCACCCATGATGTGACAGAAAGTGAGGTTGGCGTGCCTGAACATGTCTCCTCCTTTTCTGATTATATAAGTAAAGATTCCACATGTCTGGTCAATAATACAACTAAGGACTGTTTGGGTGATGTTACCAATGCTACTAAGTCTTGTTTGGCTGTTGATTCTCTATTTTCTCTTGAATTCTCTCGTTTGGGTACAGGTTTATCTTAACCTTGTCTGGATACAAATTCTCATCACAATAAACTTGGTGTAGAGGGTGGAGAGGGAGTTTCTACCCTTACTGGTAATGACACAAACCCTAAAAGGGTAATTCTAGTTGATGAAGAGTTTGGGCATACTCTTCATCAACTAGAATGAAGAGTATTCTGGTAATGACACAAGAGAACTCATGGGCTCAGATGTTGATGAAGAGTGTTAATGGGAACCGTATGAAACTATCCTACTATCCTCCCACGGGCAATGTGATTTGTCCCCTAGAAGAAGTTGCTATCAAAGGAAGTATTGAATGGAACTCTTGCTTGGTAAGGTATTTCATCGATAAACGGCTTCCTTTCAATATGGTTGATTCTATTGCAAGAAAACTTTGGGTTAATGAAGGTTTGGTTGAGGTATTTGGGGTGGAAAATGGCTTCTTCTACTTCAAATTTTCTAGTGTGGATGAAAGGGACGCTATCCTGGAGAAGGGACCTTGGCACTTTGCTAGTCAACTTCCTGTTTTCCAAAAATGAACCATTGGCCTCTCTCTTTGCAAACAGGCCATCACAAGGATACCCTTATGGGTCAAGTTTTTTAATGTACCCCTTGAATATTGGAACACTGAAGGTTTAAGTTTTATTGCAAGCTATCTGGGTGTTCTTCTTTATGCTAACAATATGACAAAAAACAAAGGAAGACTTAGCTATGCTCCGGTTTGCATAGAAGTTGGAGTGGACATAGAGCTAGCTAAAGAGGTGGAATTGAAATTGCCTGGAGGTGTAATAGTCCCAATTGGTATTGAATATCAGTGGACCCCTTCGAAGTGTGGTTTATGCAAAGTGTTTGGGCATACTGAGAAGATGTGTGAAACTTTAATAGCTCAACAGATGATATCTAAAGGCAAGGAGGTGGTGAAAACTACGAAACAAGAATGGGTGGTGGTATCAAAGAAGAAAAGTAGTAACAAGAAGGAGCACAACACTTCAGTTGTTGAACCTCAAAATATTGATTAGACTGAAAGCCCACAAAGAGAGCATTTAAATGTCAAGATTATTTGTTCTGAAGATCCTAGAGCCAAGGAGGTTTTGCAATTAAATGATGAGAACATGGTCAGTGAGGTTAATATGTTGTCCCCTAATAGATTTCAATGCTTGGATGACTTGAATGAAGTGGAAGATGAACCCGATGGAATTGTTATGGGTATCATTGATAAAGGGAACATTGTTGACAGTCCATCTGAGGTGATTGAGTTTGAGCACCCTAGTGAGAGCCCTGGAGATGATAGTGTTTTGCCTACAAATGTGCTAAAGGAATTACCTATAAAGAAAAGGCAACTTACAGGTCCTCTCTCTAAACCTAAAAGAGGTAAAAAGATTGGAGTTTCCCCCCAAAAGGGGAAAAGGTAAATAATATTTCTCTATTTTTTGATGATTATAGGCACATGGAATATTATGGGTCTTAATGACCACATCAAACAAAAAGAGATTAGGAGTAAAATCAAGGAATTTGATATGCCTATTTTTTGCATTGTGGAGACTAGGGTGAAGCTGAGAAAAGTAGAAAAAATCCTCCATGCTATAGCTAAAAATTGGAAAATTTTGCACAATTACAATCATTCTGATGGGGGTAGACTATGGGTCTGCTGGGACCCCATAAAAGTTGATATTAACCTTGTAGTGAATTCTGATCAAATGATATTCTGTAGTATTGATGATAAAGGTTCTAATTTCAAATGTAAGGCTGGCTTCATTTATGCCAGTAATGATAGCATTCATAGAAAAAAACCTCTGGAAGAATATTGGGTTATGGGCTAACACATTTCAAGCTGAGCCATTGTTTTTAACAAGGGATTTCAAATGCCATACGTTACAGTCATGAGAGGTATGGTGGTTCAGAGAAATGGGATTCCAAATGTAAAGATTTTGGGATTTGCCTTGATGAGGTTGGTTTGGTTGATCTGAAATGCTCTGGGATGAATTTTACTTGGTCAAACAATATTATGTTCAGAAAGCTTGACAGGCTTGTTGTAAATGATTGTTGGATTCAAGGGCCTTGGATATCTGAATCTATTTTTGAAGCTAAAGGAACTTCTGACCACTCTTTGATCCTTTTAAAAATTCAAAATGAGGTCCTAAAAAGGGGCAGACCCTTTAGATTTAACAACTATTTACTAGCTCACCTCAGTTTCTTTGATATTGTTACTCAGGTGTGGAAGCAAAACATCACTGGCTCTATGATGTTCCAGATTATTCAAAAGCTTAAAATGCTTAAAGTGGAGTTAAAGAAGCTCAACAACAATGAGTATAATGATTTATCTACCCAAGTTAAATCTTAGAAAGAGCTGTTGGTTTCCCTTTAAACTCAGATAGATGATGATCCTGGGAATGATATTTTGAAACAAGATGAGAAGACTTGCCTTGAGATGTATATTTAATTGTCAACTGATGAGGAATCCTTCTACCACCAACAATCCAGAATTCAATGGTTGAATCTGGGTGATAAGAATACTGAATTCTTTTTCAAGATGGCCACCTTCAGAAGGAAATTCAATAGGATACAATCTATTTCCAACCATTGTGGAACCAGAATTGAAGACCCCAAGGATATTGCTACTAAAACTGTTAATTTCTATAAAGAATCTTTTACACAAATTTGATCTTTGCTCTACTCCTGAGCTTGATGCCTTTATTCAGTCCCCTTTATCCAGTGAACGGATTCATGATATGAAGAAGCCTATATCTGATGAGGAGACTAGAAAGGCCATGTTCTCGATGAAAGATGGTAAGGCTCCAGGTTCTGATGATTTCAACACTTTATTCTTTAAACGTACTTGGCCCATTTTGGGAAAAGATATCACAAAAGCTATCCAAGCTTTCTTCTACAGTGGACATTTACTGAAAGAAATCAACTCTACCATTCTCACTTTGATACCTAAGGTTGAAACTCCCAACTTTATGGCGGATTTTAGGCCAATTTCTATTTGTACCACAATTTACAAATGCATTTCCAAAGTCATAGCTAACAGATTGAAGGATCGTTTGAACAATTATATTAGTCAAAACTAAGGAGTTTTTGTTGCAGGTAGGGGCATCTCTGACAACATTTTGCTTGCCCAAGAGCTGTTAAGAAACTACTACAGGGACAATGGTCATGCAAGGCTTGCTTTAAAGGTGGACTTGAGAAAGGCCTATGATACCATTGACTGGACTTTTATGGAAGTAGTATTGAAAGCTTTTAAGGTTCCTCCTCAAATGAAAAAATGGATTATGATTTGTATCTCCACCCCCAAGTTTTCAGTGAATATTAATGGTAATTTGGAAGGTTATTTCTCTAGTAGTAGGGGCATTAGATAAGGGGATCCTCTCTCCCCTTCTCTTTTTGTCATGGGAATGGAAGTTCTTACTGGTTTGTTGAGGAACAAGGTTGAGTAAGGGGACTTCCAATTCCATTGGAGGTGTCAAGAGCAAAATATCACTAATATCATGTTTGCTGATGATCTTATGATCTTTTATGCTGGTAATGAAAACTTCGCTAAGGGTGTGATGGATGCTTTGCAATTGTTTAGTTCATAGTTAGGTCTTTGCCCCAATCAAGAAAAAAGTCAGATGTTTACCTCTGGTATTCCTCTTATGGAGCAAAATGCCATCGAGAATATTTTGAACATATATAGAAGAGTTCTACTTGTAAAGTACCTTGGTGTTCCTATGCTTTTTTTTAAGCATAAAGGACAAGATTGTGAGAGCCTGATCACTAAAATTACTAACAAGGTCAAGAGTTGGTCCTTAAACTTTCTCTCTTTTGCTAGTAGGGTCCAACTGATAAAAGCTATTTTGTTTTCCACCCAAGTGTATTGGGCTTCCACCTTCATCCTTCCAAAATTTGTGATTAAAGGTATTAATTCTATCCCCAGGATATGGATTGGTACCAAGCTTGCAAATGGTGGCCATAAAGTTGCTTAGAGAGATCTATGTTTCCCTTTGAAGAAAGGTGGCTTAGGGATTAAAGACCTCGAGGAATGAAACAAAGTTGCCATGATGAAACACTTATGGAAGTTTATTCAAATAACCTCTAACTCTTTATGGGTGCTTTGGGTGAGACAACATTTGCTTAAAGATAAAAAATTCTGGAATATTATGATACCTCAAGATTGTTCTTGGACTTGTGGTAAAATTTTAAAACTCAGAGATGAAGCAAAAAGAGCCACCAGGTATATTATAGGTGATGGGAAATCCACTTCTTTATGGAATGATCATTGGTTACCTGATGGAGCAATTATGGATAATTTCAATGATAGAATGATTGTGGACTCAGGTTTGGGTAAGGAGGCAAATGTGGAAGCTGTTATTGGAAATGACATTTGGCATTTTCCTAGTGCAAACACATTTGAATGGATGAAATTCATATAAGAATTTCCATAGGTTTTGAATCCTAATCAACTTGTTCCAGATAAAGTCGAATGGTTGCCTACTCAAGGGTTGTTCTGCATCAAGTCTGCTTGGGAGTTTTATAGAGAGAAACATATTTCTTACCCTTGGTTTAAAGTTACCTGGTTTAAGCAAGCTATTCCCAAACACTCCTTCTTCTAGATGGTCACTCTGAACAAATTAAAAACCAAACATTTCCTCCTTTCTATTGGTTTGCTTGACAATGCTACTTGTTCTTTTTGTCACATGCATATGGAAGACAAAGATCACCTCTACTTCGATTGCAGCTTTACTCATAGATTATGGAATATGGTAAACCTCAAAGGATTTATCATGTGGCCTGATGATGGTTTCTCTGATTTACTACAGTGGATGAACCTTTATTTACAAGGTAATTCTCTCTTGTGTATCATCAATAAAATGATATTTTCTGCCACCATATATGAGATTTGGGTAGAGCGTAATAGAAGAGTTTTCAACAGTGAGTTTCTTACCTTGGAGGAAATGAAAAGAAGAATTATTGATACTATGAGATTAAAATTATCCTCCATGCGCCAATTTAAAGCTTTAACTGTTAATGTGTGGCTGCAACATGAGTGGTCTCTTCCGGATTTAGTTTTCACTTGACATGCTTAGGAAATTGTTATGGAGTCCTTGGGCTTTTTTTTGGGCACATGCAACCTACCCACTTGGATACTAGGTTTGTTGTGATCAGGTTTTCTCAAGATGCATGGACCATAATGATGATATACACATGGCCTCTTACTGATTCTTTTCAATCTAAGAGAATGGGTGTGACGTTCAAGTTTGTTTATGTTTTTATTTTTACCACTTGTTGGTTCTCTGGTTATATTATTGATGACTGGTTGTTAATGCTTTGGTGGATTTATGGCTTCCACATTGGTATAGCTTTTATGTATACTTGGCTTGCCTTTTGGCCTTAGGGTATGCCCTAAGTATTTATACTGTCTTAGGCCTTCTCTCATTTATATTATTATCCTATCTTTCAAAAAAAAAAAAACCTTAACTTGGAGAATAAGATTACCCTTTTTGGTAATTTCACACCCAACCAAACAAAACCCTAATATCTGATGTATAATATGTGTATATTACATGTATAGAGGTGATGGGGTCGAACTCAAAGTCATCCGGGTCAATTCGGGTTAAAATAGGATTTTGGCCCGATTCTGCCTGATTCAGCTTTTTCGTACAAGATACCTATCACTCTTTTGGTCATATCTAAAACTACACACATTGGATAGAGGCATGTAATATATCTTTGGAACAAGGACTTCAAGATCTTGATAATAGGCTCAAGAATTACCCTACTTGGACCTTTTTTGACTAAGATATAAGCTCCTGAAGTTGGCCAAAATTTTGTGTTGAAAACACTGTTCACTACGTTTCAAGTGTAGGGACAAGCGTAGAAACTCCTTTTCTGGCCACCTTTTGCAACTGAAAGCGTGGGAAAACCCCCGGAAATCATTTTTCTGGATAATTGCTCCGTTTGAACCCCCTCGACTCCCTCGGTATGATTCTTGAAGTTGCGGCTCTGAAAAATGATGCTTTCGCCCTCCGGGAGATACTTTTCTCTTGAAAATACCTCTTTTGCTCTCTCTTTTGGATAGACACAAACACTTCTCTGGTTAATTCACCAAAGTTAGCTTGTAATCTTCATTAAGCTCCTGAAACACGCTTAAACACACAAATGACATAAAAATACCAAATAACGGAATGTAAAGACATAACAAATGCAAAATAGGGGCTTAAAATGGATACTTTTGAGTACCTATCACACCCCCAAACTTACTTATTGCTAGTCCCTTAGCAATGAACTCAGGAAAACTACCTTGTGATGATTTTTATTCTAACTAACCTATACTAATCTACAATACTCCATATTAATTCCTTGTTTTCGTAAGGGTCAACGATTACACTTGGCATGTGTAACAAAGCTTTTAAACCCCTAGGTTACCCCTAGTGGACGAGTGAATCTCGTGAAGGTTTCCAGTGATGGTAACTACAACCATCTCAGTTCTCTATAATCACACAAATTCAATTAAGTCATGATATAATGTAAAAGACAGTAGGAATGCAAATACTCCCACTCACTACTGAACAACAATTATATCAAGCTTCGTGTCATGAATGGTTCCCACTAAAGTGAATGATTTCGCTACTTTCTACTATAAATCCAGACAACCTTCCATGATTTTGTGAACACTCGACTATGATATTTCAGTTTCTCTTCTCCTGCTTTATTGATCAAAATTTTCCATTTTTAATAAAAACATATCTTTCCATCTTTCCACTTTTTAACCCTTTTTGTCTTTCTAAATCTCCGGACTTTCCAGCGGGGATTTTTAATCCCAACCAACTGGGCCCGAGCTTCTTCCATGGGATTTATGCTTATCAATCTTCTCCCCTTTAAATGCGAATAGTGATATTGGTGATACCAAGACAAAGAATTGCTTTTTGTATTTTTTTTTCTCAAATTTTTTCAATTTTCTCCATTTCATCTAAAACATCTCCCAATCTCCCCTTTTATTGTGGCAGAATTATTTTTCAACTACATAGTAAAAAATCAACCTATTTCTTATAATGAATGTGTGCTTGTGCTTATAGGTCAAAGTCATCCTTCTTAATTTCAATTTCACTCATTCACTCACACATGTAAAATCACATCACTTCACTAACTTGATCTAATCAATACTCTCATGAATGAGAATATCACATCATATACTATTCATGCATCATAAACACAAACTCAATCAAATTGTAATGAAAAACATTCATGCGTGAAAAAAAAGAACTGTTCCAAAAATTTAAAACTTTTAAATTTTTCAGAAAATCTTCATTCCTTGTAATACTATACCCTCACCCCCAAAATTAAATCAGACTATGTCCTCATGGTCAAAAATAAAATAGGAGATAGATACAGTTACCCTTGAAGCTCAATTTTGGATTCCAAAGGACATCATGAATTCTCTCCCCCAAATTGATTTGGATCACCTGTAGATATCATCAACAAAGCACAAATATCCAATCATAGCAAGGGAAAATAAATTTCATCATAATCATCCAGAAATCAACACCTGTTTTCAAGAAATCAAATATTCTTTTTTTTTTTATTATTTATTTTTTAAAAATAATAAAATAAAAATAAAAATAAAATATTGATTTGGCCTTAAGGTCCTACAATCCTAAAATAAAATAAAATTAAAAGAAACAAAGACGCGACCTTAAGGGTCTACCATCCCTATAAATAAAATAAACTAAAAATCCTAAACCTAAATCCTAGTCCTAAACCCTAATTTTCCTCCTTTTCATCCCTCTCAGCACGTGGAAGCCTTTCTAAATTCTTGTAGACATTGGATGTTCTCTCTAACCGTTCAAAATCATCCCGGTCATATTTCTTTCTGTACACCCATTTCTTCTCACACCTTTCTTTCAACAACTACCCCAACTGCTGCTGTATAATCTTTGACAACAAAAATGGGTGCGGAAGGTAATATTTCCATATCCTTCCACCCTTTCTCTTTTCTACTGACAATTCGATGAGTCCAAATCATATTCTCCATTATGATAGTCGGAATGGACACCCAATATCCCTTCAACATACAAAAAAAGAATTTAATTATAGGTCGTCCTCTCTAATTTGTTCGATGATTTTGGTAGACTTGAGCAGCTAGTAATTCATCCAAATACAACAGTTCTGGTTTTAAGCAATAATTCTCAACACTCTAATCTCCTTTCTTTGGAACATGCCCAACATAAATTTACTGAATCATCTATTTATTAGTGATTTGCCACTTTGAAGGTAATGGTTTGATGTTTTCATTTAAATAATTTGGACAATCCCGTGGTAACTTCCATGCCTCTGCAATCTTTCTCTTACTCACCAATATTGGATCACTCCAGTTTATAACTTTAGCACGTGATGCTTCATATCCTGGTGGTCCTACAATCATCATATTCGCATTAAATCTTCTAACCAACCTCGGATATACCTTCCCTTTATTTGCCTGTTTTAAATTACTCAATCCTCTATGACTCAGGATTTCCTCTCCGTATATTGTTATAGAGCTCATCCTCTACGGGAAAGTTTTTAATTCCAACTGCAGTCTACATTGCATAAAGAATCGAGGTGTGGTCCTCTTACCTTTTCTACTTATAACTTCCTTAGTCGTGTTTTCCTTACTTAACTCTATCTTTCTTCCTTTGCCATCATCCATAGCTGATCCGTCATCATCTTCAATCAATTCTTCTAGGTCAGATTCAGGCTCATAGTCACTCTCCTCATGTTCTCCCATAAGATGGAAAGAAGAAAGAGAAGAAGGAATCAAATAGGAGAAAGAAAACGAATTAGACATTCTTACGTCTCTTTTAAACAAACCCTAGATTTGAAGAACTATGATTCACAAGGGCTGTATTTATAGATGGATGTAAGGTAATTAAAGAGGAAAAGGATTTAAAACCCTTGGCTAAATAGGATAGTGGAAGCAATAACTAATCCAACTCCAACTTGTATTTGCATTCCACTTCCTTATTGAACTAGGATTACTCTAAAAGGTTTACAAAAATTCTACAACAAATCCTAATATAAGTACAGATACAAACCAGGCCAAAACACCCCGTAAACGGGTCGAATTTTTACAATTTCAAACTCTTCCTCGCTAGACCCTACGCTTCAAGCATAGGGTAGCCTATGCTTCAAGCGTAGGCTTTGGCCTGAAGAAATTTTTTTTTTTCTTTTTTTTTTCAAATCACAGTTCTCTAATTAAACCACCTCAGATACACCCCCAAACTTACACACACAAATGTCCATATAGTGCGATAAAAGATTTTGAAAGAATTCAAGCTATCCGCAAACGTAAAATAGGCGTAAAATTCTGGGGATACATCAAACAATTCGATTGAATCATCAAAACTGTAATTTTATAAACTATGAAAATATAAAAAACATTTAGAAAATAATCGTTCAAGCGGTCACATCAATCCCTATACAAAACTATCCACTCGATAATTTATCTCTAAAAAAATGAATGAAATAAAAATAATAAAAAAAAACCTAACTAAAACTAAGCTAACCTCATCATCAGAGGGCGGTGGTGTAGGTAAAATTGGCACACCCACATGCTGACTCATACTGTCAAATCTATGAAATAATTGCCTATGATCATGCCATCTAGCTTGTCTCTCCTCTGCCAAACTCTGCTCTAGCCCCTACATCCGTGCTATAATAGCGTCAAACTCAGCCTGAGACAGAGCAACAGTACCACCCGCAGGTGCCTCTGGCATCACGACCTCCTCAGCAACAGCTGTCATCTGTGGCATCTCAGCCTCGTGAGCCATACAATATCATCCTAAGCTATGCCGGCATCAGCCCGGCTCGCATCATCAGCCTGAGCATGGGCCTGTGCATCTGGTGCTGGTAACACACCGAACACTAGTTGGCGTTGCATAATATCATCTGCATGCACTCGAGTCCAGACACTAGTCCATATCCCTCTGGCGTACGGAGTACCATCTCTATATATATTGCACTCAGCCGCATCCATCTCGATCCCGACATCCATCATAATCTTCATAACCAGGCACGGGAATCGAATCTGAAATCATCGCAACTTAACCTTGGACTTCTTGCGCAGATGAATGTAATATGCGTATAGGCCTCCGCACAAAATCTGTGGAATAAAAATCCACCCCTCAAACTCAAATGCGTAGTGGAGAGTTGGGAATAATGTATAACATATAGTAGTATGGTTGTGTGGTTGAATCTGAGATAGAACTATCACATCCTAAAATCATATCATAGGATGATAGTCCATTTTCTTCATGCATTTCCGATGATCATCGGCCCACTGCCTGGTAGTCTGAAGTGTAACCAGCTCAGAAATAGACAGAAATGCCTCGGGCATAGGCGATAACACAGTAAGAAAATCGGGGCGGACACTCGTCTGGAATGCCCCACACCTCAATAATAGTCTGGGGGGTAATCTCTATCTCTGTACCTCGAACCACATTCAGTAGTCTCGTCCCCTTGCTGAAGTGGCACATGTGCATCCAAAACTCCCGAATCATATCCTCGCATATGTGCGGGGTAGCCGGGGTTAGAATAGGCAAAAGACGTCGGACCCTCAATCGGTCGATTGTCCAGGCTGGTACTGGTTGTAAATCCTCGAATATCCTTAATAGGTATGTCATCTCCTACTAATAGCCCTTCCGGAGAGCCCGATCTAATAAACGCTCAACTGATGCTATCCGGGGTACCGATAAAAATATGGTCAAAACTCTGGGATAACCCTCTACTGGTAGATTCGGTATCCTCTCATCAGCCCTATCATCATCATCGCCCTTATCGACGTCATCCCCCTGCTGAGCATGATCACCCTTTATATCCTCATCCATCTGTTCGGTCTGCTGCTCTGGTATAGGTGGCGGTGATAGTGCCCATGGAGCAACTAGCTCAACCACCAAGCAACCATGTGGTAATAAGATGTCGTGCCCCTGTGTCGATCTCTCCGGCTCCTCTGCCTCAAATGACGAGGATGCTGAATCGAAATACTGTGGCCTCCTGGCTTACGTGCTATGACGGCGGATAGGTGACAGTGCAGGTGACGATGACCTCGACCTCTGTCATACTGATGGATCAGCCACAATTGCAGCTTGAGCCACTCGTCTCGCCGACATCTTGGTCCGTGCCATGCCTACAATAGGGAATTTTCAAAAAGTAAGCAATAACGAACCGGACACCGATTCAAACTCAAATTATATCTAAATATATCCAATACAATGATTAAACAAGATGCCATCCAAAAAATTCAATATTTAATCCGATTTCGAATTCGAAAAACTCAACTTTTAGAAAATGGATCAAACCACGATTTTAATCGAGATCGTTCGTCAATACTAGTTTAGAATAAATATGTCATATGAAATCAAAATGATGGAGCAAAACTCACCGAATTGAGAGAAATGATGGATTTCAAAAAATTAAGTTTCGGTGATCTTTTGAGTTCTTCACGCAAATCAGGTCAAATCACCAACTAATCTGACGATCCATTGGCAATGAATGATGAGGAATTGAATGGGTAAATAGTAGGATCAAACCTCTTGAAGAATGGTGGAGAATTGAGTGAGAAAGTAGAGTTTGAATGGAGAATGAGAGGGAACACTATCGCGAGCCTGTTTATTACAAGTTTCGCAGCTACGCTTGAAGCGTAGGTCCCTAGCCCAAAAATGAAAATTTTGCTATCTTCTTTGCCGCCTCGTCTCGTCTTCAACTCCACAATTCTTAAATGATTCCTAGGCCCCATTTACAGTCCCTTACTCTAACGATGATGGCCTCACGACTCGATTTTTACGGACTCGATCTTAAATGCCGAAATAACTAAATTACTGTCTATAGATACAAACTAGGCTTCAAAGCTACTCTTCTTTACCTAGTACCAATGTTTAACGTCGTTGGAACGACGTTGCCGCTTCTCAGTACTCTGGATCAAGCTTATCCAAAACGGGTGGTGGTTAAGTTAGATTGACTGTTTCTACCACACACTCAACTGGCTGAACCTCTATATAATGCTTCAATCTCTTCCCATTCAGGACAAACATCTTTCCAGTGTTAGGATCATCGAGCTCTAATGCTCCATGGGGAAAACCTTCGTAATCTTGTACGGCCCATCCTATATTGACTAGAGCTTATCAGGAAACAACTTGAGTCTTGAATTAAACAGCCAAACCTTTTGGCTAGGCTTTAAAAATTTCTTTCTGATGTGCTTATCATGGAATGATTTTGTTCGAGCCTTATAAATTCAAGAATTTTCATATGCATTATTTCTCAACTCCTCAAGCTCCTGCAATTGAAGTTTCCGCTGCGCACCGGTTCTCTTTATATCAAAATTTAATATTCAAACAACCCAATATGCTCGGTGTTCTAGCTCTACAGGGAGATGACATGCTTTACCATACACAAGACAATATGGTGACATACCAATTGGTGTCTTAAACACAGCTCTGTACGCCCAAAGTGCATCATTTAGCCTTTGAGGCTAATCCTTCGAATCCGGACGCACCATTTTCTCCAAAATATTTTTAATCTCCTTATTAGAAACCTTTACCTGTCCTTGTGATTGGGGGTGATATGGCATACCAATTTTATGAGTGACACCATACTTCTCACACAAAGCGGAAAGAAACTGGTTGTCAAAATGGCTTCCATCATCACTGATCAGAACTCTCAGCATACCAAATCTTGAGAAAATGTTCGATTCTACAAATTCTTCCACCATGTCATGATCAACATTTTGGTGGCTATTGTTTCTACCCACTTCAAAACATAATCAACCCCCACAAGTATATACTCCTTCTTATCTGCTTTTGGAAATGGTCCAATGAAATCAATACCCCATACATCAAATAATTCTACAATTAGAATCGGCGTTAAAGGCATCATGTCTCTTCGAGATATGGAGCCAAGCTTTTAACACCGCAGACACGCTTTTCAAAATTTGACTGCATCCTTGAATATGGACGACCAGTAAAATCGACTCTGCAGCACCTTATGGGCTATCTTTTGAGCTCCAAAATGCCCTCCACACTCCAGCGTGTGACAAAATGGAAGTATGCTTTGCACCTCACTCTCGGGGACACATATTTTGATAATAAAATAAGAGCGATACTTGTACAAATGAGGATTATACTAGATATAAAATTTGACTTGGCTAAAAAATCGGTCTTTCTCATTCTTAGACTATCCTTTTGGGATTCGACCTATGGCTTTATAATTGACGATGTCAGCATACCACGGTATTTGTTCCACCATAGCCACACTGAAGAGATGTTCATCCGGGAAGGAATCCTTAAAAGGAGAAATTTCCTTTGTGGATTCGACAATAATCCTTGACAAATGATCCGCAACAACAATATAATCCACCGAATCAGTCGGGGCTTAGAGTATTTCTTTATCAACAAATGTCTCACAGCAGCATGATTCAAGTAAATGACAACCTTGGTACGTAATAAATATGATTAAAATTTGTCCAAGGCAAATACAACTGCTAGTAACTCCTTCTAGGTAGTTATGTAATTCGTCTGAGCTTCATTCAGAGTCCTACTGGCATAGTAAATATCATATGATAAATTTTATTTTCTCTGACCCAACACAGCTCCTATGACATAGTCAGAGGCATCACACATGAGCTCAAATGGTAGAGACCAGTTTGACAGATGAATAATCGGGGCTGATGATAATTGTTTATGCAGCTCCTTAAAGGCATGAAGACACTCTTCGTAAAAAATGAAAGTAGCATCCTTAGCCAATAAGTTGCATAGCGGCTGAGTGATTTTGCTATAATCTTTAATAAACCTTTGGTAAAACCCGACATGGCCCAAAAAAGAGCGTATCTGCTTAACAGATGTGGGAGAAGGCAGTTTTGAAATTAATTTAAGTTTTGCTTTATCGACCTCTATCCCTTGCTTTGATACAATATGGCCCAGTATTATCCCCCCTTGAACCATGAAATGGCTTTTTTCCCAACTTAGGATCAGATTCGTCTCCTTGCATCTCTTAAGTACTAGTTCTAAATACCTTATATAGTCTTCAAAGGTTTCCCTAAAAATTGAAAAATCATCCATGAACACTTTAAGAAATTTCTCTACCATGTCAGAGAATATAGACATCATACACCGTTAGAATGTTGTTGGCACATTACATAAACTAAACGACATCTGTCTATAAGCAAACATGCCATATGGACAAGTAAAAGTGGTTTTCTCCAGATCAACAGGATCAATCGCCACCTGATTGTAGCCGGAATACCCATCTAGAAAGCAGTAATAGCTCTGCCCGAATAATCTTTCCAGGATTTGATCAATAAATGGTAATGGAAAATGATCCTTCCTGGTGTTCAGATTGAGCTCTCTGTAATCAATACACACATGCCATCCTGTGGTTGTGTGTTGTGGAATTAGCTCACCTGTTGAGTTTGGTACCACTATGATGCCCGACTTCTTCGGCACCACCTGAGTTGAACTTACCCATGTGCTACGAGAGATGGGATAAATGATACCCGCATCATAATTGTACCACTTCTTTCAACACCACCTCTTTCATATTGGGATTCATCCTCTACTGCATCTCTTTTTATGGCTTTGCATCCTCCTCAAGGTGTACGCGATGCATGCAAATCGAGGGGTCTATGCCTTTCAAATTAGCAACAATCCCATTGCCTCTTTGTTCTCACCCAGAACCTTGACTAGACTCAATTCCTATTTTCTGTCAATTTTGAAGATATAATTACAGGAAGAGTCTCATCGGGTCCTAACAAAACATACTTCAACTTTTCAGGCAATTCCTTGAGTTCCAAGGCAGGAGGAGTAGTTAGAGATGGAATTGATGGAATATTTTAGACTATCAGGAATGGTTCAACCGGCTCCCTCCAGGGTTGAGTGTATAATGCAGTCTCCATTGCATCTAGTTCTTCATTTTACAACTTTCAATATGTCTACCAATCAACAACTTCCTTATTCGGCCATTCTCTAGTCATAAAGGACTCAAGCTCGTCCCCCTCCAAGATTTGAGTGGCAAAGTCTACTATGATATCATCCAGCTCATCGCACTCATTAATCTGAAAACATTCCCCAGATTCAAGCAGGTGGTGACTTCCTTCGAATACATTCATCCTGACCTTAATATTGCCAAATATTAGATCCATGGTCCGATTCTGCAATTGATGCATGCATTTACTATAGCTAAGAATGGTCTTCCCAATATCATCGAAATGTGCTTCTTTGAGTAAGGGACAGGTTCTGTATCCAAGACTACAAAGTCAACCGGAAAATAAAACATGTCCACTTGCACAATGACATATTTGAGCACTCCTCTTGCCTGTTTGACTGATCGATCAGCGAATTACAGTACAACCGATGTGGGACTGAGCTCACCCAACCCTAGCTGTTGGTAGACTGAATAAAGAATCAAGTTAATACTCGCACCTAGATCAAGAAAAGTTCTACCAATTTCCTGTCACCAATGATACATGGAATAGTGGGAGCATCGGGATCTTTCCTCTTAGGTGGAGTATCGTTTAAAAACAATGAACTCAATTGCTTAGTCAAAAGTATTTTCATTGGATTCTTTCCTCTGCTTTTCCGCTTCTGGGTGCAAAGATCCTTGAAAAACTTAGCATAAGGCGATATTTGGGCGATTACATCTAAGAGAGGTAAATTGATCTTGATTTGTCGGAATGTATCCAACATATCAGATTCTTTCACCTTTCCGTACTTTGCCGGCACTCTAAGACGCTGAGGAAATGACATTGCCTCCTCATAATGCGCTCTTTCTGGCTCATCAAGTAGTGTCTCATCGACATTGTCCTCCACCAATGGGTTGTCTTTCTGTAGTCTTTCAGCCTCTTTCCTTGCAGCCTCCTTCCTTTGTTTTTCTTCAGCTTCCTTCCTCTTCTCTTGTTCTAGCTCCCTTCTTCTTTGCAACCTTTCCTCATGCTTTGCCTCAACTCCATTTTCCACTTCCTTACCACTTCTCAGAGTTGTGATTGCTTGAACCGACTAATGAGGATTATTAGCAAAAGATCCAAGCTCCAATGCTCATTATGGCTTAGGGTTGACTATTAGCTGAGTTAATAGTTTTCCTGGCTCTTTCACATTCCTCTCATTAGCCATTTGGCCAACCTGCATGTACAGTTGTGCTAAAGATTGAGTATGAATGTCTAACTTGTTATGAATGTCTATTATGACCTGCTCTAGCCGACTAGTTTGGAAACCTGGTAGAGGAGTTCGGTTTCTTGGTGGCTGGGTTTGATAGTTATAGGGTTGGACAACTTGATTGTTATTGAATGGCTGAAGCTCTTGGGAATTATTGAATGGTTGTAGAGCTTGTGAATGATTGGAAGGCTGTAAATCTTGGTTGTGATTGAATGGCTGGAGGGCTTGGGAATTATTAGATGTCCTTGGTTGGTAGTTGGACTGAGAATTTCTAGTTATGATTGTTGGTTGGGAGTCAAATGATTGTTGACTCTGTTGAAACCTTGGTTGTTGGCCATATAATTACTGTCTTTCAGTATACCTCAGCTGTTAGCTGTTTGACTGTTATTTTTCTGTGAACCTTGGTTGTTGATTGTATGATTGCCCTTGTTAGAATTTTGGTGGTGGATTTTCCACATTGGTAGATTTGTAAGACAGGAGTGGGTGATTTCTAGCATTGGAGGTGTATGAATTGGTGAAAGGAGCATTATTGAAATAGTTCCACAATGCGTTGGCATCAGCGGCCATTATCTCCTGACACTCAATTTGGGAATACTCAGCTTCAACTTCAAATGTCTCTTTAGGAGGGGAATGATTTCGCTGAAAGTATTTATCGATTGTCTCCAATCTCTCTCCAAACAATGCCATGGTGTCTCTCACATCATCATGATCCACAACATAAGATTTTTCACTGATATTATCAAATATATCCAAAAGTTCTTTGGCTAGCTCTAAAGTGAACTGACCTTGCGTGGTCGCGTCTACTAAGGTCTTATGAGTCTCACCAAGTCCCATGTAGAAATTTTTAGCAATATCTTGGTCGGAAAACCTATGATGGGGGCATTTATACAAAATTTCATTATATCTTTCCCAAGCATCATGAAAATGTTCGCCAGGCACTTGCCTAAAGCTTTTGATTGCATCTTCTGCTTTTGAGATTTTCCCTATTGGATAATGCTTTTTAATGAATTCTTTCTTAAGGGCTTCCCAATAAATTTTGATTTCTTTGGCTACTTTGATGTACCATCTTTTAGCTCTCTCTTTTAATGACCAAGGGAATAATCTCACTCGCAAGTCATTTTTGGACATTTTGTCATACCTAACAGTGGATGCGACCTCTAAGAAATCGTTAATGTGTTGGTATGGGTCCTCTATTCTAAGGCCTAAAAATTTTGGAAGCATATTGATGATGCTTGTCTTGATCTCAAAGTGCTTTGCTCCATCTTCCTCCGGAAAATCTGCATAGGAGTTATACGCATCGGGAGTGTAATATCCCTTCAATGATGTCTCAGGTGCCCTCGGCGGGTTGGATCTATGTTCACCCATTGCTTCTTCTTGCAGACGATGACGCTCTTCAATAGACGACGTAAGCGACGGAGAGTCCTTTCGATCTCAGGATCGTAAACGACTAACGCAATACTTAGATTAAAATGAGTCAATCTATCGGTCATACGCTAGACTAAAAACTATTTATTATTATTATTTTTTTTTTCAAAACTTTCTGAAATAAAATCTATTCTAAATTAACTACTTTTAAATTACAGAATTTAAAGCAAGAATTAATATGCAAAAATCTATGTAACTAAAACTCATAAAAGTTCCAGACACAACTTTAGAAGTTCCACTTTTCTCTTTTACGCTCTTCAGAGTACCTGCCAATCACACAAAAATCTCACTTTAACTACAGCTACAATAACGCAATGCAAATAAATAAAGCTATTGAACAATGCTTAGTCCCCGGCAGCAACGCCAAAAACTTGATGTGACGTCAGGTGTGTAAAAATATGTAGTTAAAAATGACACCTTAACGACACTAGGTTTTACCCTACGCAAGTGCACATATCAATTGTAGAATAGCAAAGCGGCTTGAGTGAGGGATATTGATCCCATAGAGACTGAGATTGTTCACTTCAATAATTTAAAAAATACCGAATTATATTTTCTGAAAGCTTGTTTGTTTATGTGGTCAAAGACAAAATTATCTATTTTAACTGTAAATTATCTAAAAAAAACAAGTAAATTTGTTGTGATTCAGATGAGAGAGAAAACTAGAGTTTTCATCACTCTACCACAAACTGCATAATATAGTTCATCATCGTTTCAACTATAAGAGGGCGATCCATAACTGTAAATTAGGTTGTACCGCAAATAGCTAAATACAACCCCAAAAAGGATTACCATCAACCGAATTGTGACAACTCATCTCATGACTGACCTAACTAGTACATGCCAATTAAATTACTCTAATATACTCCTAATGCATGAAAATAAACTAAAGCATGTTTATATTAAATCGCCAGGGCATGACCTGTGTCAACCTAGGGTTTCAAGTTTTATTACCACCATTGTTGTAGAAAATCACAATTTGTTTAGAATAACCATGATTGTGTAAGAAAATATATTCATTCAATCTGAGACAAGAATTAATAATAAATATATAATCTTGTGTCAAGAATAAGAACGGTCACATATCTACAATCAATCATCCCAGTATGGTCACAACTTCGCCTCGTTACAACTGAAAACAAATAAAAGAACTACATTACCTGGCTAGAGTTTTGCTAGAAAATCCTAGATACCGAATTAGTTGCTCATGGTAGAAGGTGACTGCATCATTGATGTAGAAATGCCCTCCATGGTCTTCTTCTCCGAATCTCTAGGTCTTGAATGACTCCTCCCTTGGAATGATATATGAATAGAAGCTTTGAAAATTATATGAAGAAGAGTCCCTTAGATCTGTAGCAGACCTTGGTATATGTAGGCAAAGGTGAGGGAAACCCTAACTTGGAGAATATGATTACCCTTTTTGGTAATTTCACACCCAACGAGGAATTCAAGATCTTGATGATAGGCTCAAGAATTAACCAATTTGGACCTTGTTTTACCAAGATATCGTGAGGTTGAATTATCTTTTTGGGGTCGTTATTAGTTGATATTTTCTCTTATGGTATTCAATGGGTGTTACCGAGTATCATTCTAGTTTTTCGAGGTTGTTTTACTTGGGGTTATGATATATCCATATCCTTCAATTATTGTCGATGGACTTGAGGTCTAAGAGTAGTGATTCGTTTATTGTGGATTGTATGTTTGTGTAACACTAAGGGATGTGTTAGTGAGCCTTGAAGTGGCAATCTATGATGAAAGAGTTGTGAAGCATTGTGTGTGACTTAGTGATGTAAATAATGATCTTGCATTTTATTTAGCTTGTAAGTAGTGGGCTTGTGTTATAAGTCTTGATTTATTTATTGAAAGTAGGAATGGTGTTTGAGGAAATATGGTTAAAATTTTGAGGGTTGGTGTACGTTTAGGCTCACTTATTAGTGATTATTTTGATTGGAGATCTTCATGTTGATTTTTGGAAGTGTTGTAGCTAATAATTTCCATGTAAGATTTTAATTTTGAGAATATGATTTGGTGATTCAATTGAGGAATGATTATTAGCTAGAATATGAGAGTGTTGATTATCAAAGAATGATTTGAGGAATAGTTTAGGAGTGTGATTATCTATCACGAGGAGATTGCAGATTTGATAAATAGTTATTGGTGTTGTGTGGTTCATGTTGTGGTTAGAACATGAGTTTAGCCCTTTATTAACCTATAAGGCATGTAAATGGGAGATGTTAAGATTATCGTTGATTGAGGTATGAAGTAGTGTGATTATAGTGCCATGAGTGTTAGTTAGTACATGATTGTGGTTCCTAGTTGAATGGAGGTATGACTTGTAACCTTGAGGTTCATTAGTGGTTGATCACTAGAGTTCATGAGTTGGATTGAGTTTGAGTTCCTCTGTCAACCCTTAATGTGTCGGGTGTTGAGTGATAATGTGGGCATTAGTAGTAAGGAGTTACTGTGGTAGATTACCTTGGTTTTTCATGTTGTTGACGTGTTTGTGTCTTCACATGAGTAGGAAATTGTTGCAGTTTTTTTTGTTTTCCTTCATCGCGTACTTGGAGTACGATCTTTCTCGTTTCACGGTTATGTAGTTAGTTTACTTCTACGGGTTTTCGGTGATGTACCTTGTCAGGTAAGTTAAGGTTAATTGTACTTAGTGTATGGTTACGTTAATTAATTGTACTTGTGGTATGAGGAAAGTAAAAGCCATTTTCGTTGAGGATTAAGGACTTTGATGATGTACATTTTAGCTACCCTATTTCTATATTAAGGGATTCTTAGGGAAATATGACTTGTGTTACCTTTTGATGTGTGGTTTATGGTAGAACTAATCGTACCATTTGATTTTAGAGTTGGGGACTTGACTTTGAAACAGTCAGGGTTCGCTTTGAAACAACCAGGTTTCATTGAGCAATGAAGTTTATGGACATTAGAGAGTGAGTTATAGGATATGATGTGCTATGTTCTGTGGTAGCATCTAAGTGGTCTGGACCATTATAGGGATTGTATGTAACTTATGATCTAATGAATTAAGTTAAAGTACGATTGTCGTTGAACCGCTAATGAAAGGATTAGATTGAGATATCTTCTTGGGAGACTTTTATATCTTATAGATTGGCGATTTGAGTAATCGAGGGTTGATCACAAAATCCACGAGACTGTGGATTGTAATCGAGGTTTAATTGTGATTATACTTTGGAGATTTAAAGTATAACCTTAGCATTATGATATAGTGAGTATTAATTGAGCCAATCAAGAATTTGAGGTTCAAAATGATTGATTCAGGAATGCAATAATATAATGATTGTAGAATTGAAATGTGAAAAAATTGTTTGAGGTCATTATATGTGTATTATTGACTATGATCATGATTATAGATCTAGTGCTTTAATGGTTTGCGATGCTTGTTCCATGTGTTCATATTTCTCAGGTGCGGGCCAGATCCATCTCATGTCTTGAGTTGGACGGATGTTGTGGTTGCCGAGAATGTGTCCTACGGAGAGCGAACCGTGAGGATCTTAAGTGCTCAAAAGCGGGTTTTGTGAGGCAAAACCATTTCGTTAGTTAAGGTCTTATTGCACCATCACGATGTCAAGGAAGCGACTTGTGAACATAAGCGTGAAGTTTTTGGAAAAATACCTGGACTTGTTTATTCTTTAGTGACGTCTTGATTTTGAGGAGGAAATCTCCTAAGGTGTGGAGGTTGTAGCGTCCAGTATTTTTACGTGCTAATTTAAAATTTTATTTAAACAATTAAGTGTTTATGTGATTATGTGGTTAATGTGTTTATGTGCTTAACATGACTTAAATGTTTAATGTGTTATTAAAATTGTAAGTTGCATGTTGTATTTTCATTTTGAGAATAAAGAAAATTGTTGGAAATAATTTCGGGAAAGAAATGACCGAAGGGTAAATGAGTAATTTCATATTTTAAGCACTTAGTGGAAAGTGTAGATATTTTGGGTAAGTGTTAGGGAATGAATGACATGTTGATAATTAAAGAGGATGAAAAAGGGTAAAATGGTATTTACGAGTCATGATGACACTCTTGTGAATAACCCTAAGTTGAGAAGATATTGAATTTTTTACACTTTTGGGGTGTTGTCTAAATTGTAGCCATTGATCTTATTCTACCATATTTGTTATCAACCCTTGGATCATAGGGTCTTGTTTGGTTGACACTTCAATGCAAGAATCCATTATTCTTGGTCTTTCATTTGGCAAGATTTCATGTCAACCATCGGATCCTTTACTCATTTTTATTGCTTTATTCTTAACCCTTGGATGGTGAGAATGGTGAGTGGAGAATCTCTACAACATTTAGGTTTTGTTCACTTTGGCAAAAATTTTATCTCTCCCAAACTCTTGCTCTCTCTCTTTCTCTCTTAGCTTGTTGGGGGATAGCTCTTGGTGGTGTTCTTTAACCATTTGGTAAGTCTTGTACCCATTCTAGGGTTTTGTTGCTAAGAACTCTAGCTTTCATATTCTTGAATTTCTTTGGGTGGACATTGATTATAGCCTTCTCTTGTTCATGTTGTAGAAGGTTAAGGTTGATTTCAAACTACCAAGTGAGTTCCATTGGTAGTTGCTTTTAAAATCATCTTGTGAAGATATAGTGGTGAGTTTGGTAACTTGTACTCTTAAAGATTTCATTTCTCTAAGAAACCCTAAATTAGTTATCACTAGGGTTTTGAATTGATTCTTGTGGTTGGAGCCACTCATGAGTAGATTTTTGGTTTATTGTTGATACCATAGTAATTGTGTTGTTCATATGGTATATTGCTAGTGATGAAAGCTATCCTATTGAGCACTTGAGGGGTAAAGTGGTTTGGACCTCTTTTGAGCATATTGTGTATCTTGCTTGGAATTGAGGTAGGGGAAAAATGAATTGTGTTCGTCTTTGTACGAGGGTGTGTGCGTCTATGTATATATGCCGTAGATATATATACGAGTTGGTCTTGACAACTTAGATGATTATTTAGGCCCTTAAAAGCATGATTTTGTGATATAAATGCTTATTGTGTTTTATGGCTTATAAATGTGCAATTGTAAGCATTGTGATAATATGAGTACAATATATTGCCTAATGAAATGAGCATGTATTGTGATAGAGCATATTGAGAAATATTGCTTATAAATGTGAACTTGCTTATAAATGTGAAATTGTAAGCATTGTATTGAGTTAAATAAAATATAATGCAAATTGAGAGAATCTTGTATTGTGATGACATATGGTTGTGATTGAGAACCTTCATGCATTTTGGGTATACCATGCAGTGTCAAAAACATGGGTGTTGGTTTATACGGGTTGTGTAAACGTGTGTGAGTAGTCTTGTGTTGGATCGTCACAACAACTGGCCAGGGGGTGTTCCCAACCTTTGGAACTAATGTGTCAGGAAATAGGGTATAGGGTGAGTCATCTCATTCTTAAGGTTACGGGTCGTCCTGTGCATTTTATATATGAATCTTTAGTCACGGGTCGTTCCGTGGATCCGCCTTCCTTGTTGAAAGTGAGAAGTATCAAAATCTCTTGGGAATAATCATTGCGGTACTCATTTCTCATTGTGAATGCATAGAGTGCGTATTCGTTAACCTGTATTGGGTAAGGTGTGTAATATGAGGTGTGTTGTGAACTATCATATATGTGTGATTATGATATTGATATTGAAGAATGCTATAATTATGAATAATTATGATGTGAGCATGTTGGGGGACTTGGTTGTTGGGTTCGATGAGGTTCTAGATTGGCGTGAGAGCCATGTGGAACAAGAGACCGACCTAGGATTAGTAGCATGAGCCTTGGGTGGGTGGTACCACTCGGACTACTAAGATTGAGGCGATGATGCTTCCTCTACTGGGCTAGTGAGTTCACCCTACGACATATATATTTTTCAGGTGATGATTCTGTTGGGAGAGTTCCGTAGTCTCTTCATGGATGTGTGACATTATGTTCGCCTTTTGTGCATGGGTGGCGGACCATACTTATATTTTGTTGGACATTAAGTTGATAAACATGTATCTATATGTTCATTTTCTCTATGTTTATCAAACGTGTTAAACTACTTTACTTTGACCTGACTAGCATGCTAGTCGAGGAGTTATTGTCGATATACATCCCTTGGAGCGCTATGCACGAGGATTAAATTCTTTTGGTGCACTTTGGTGTCGGATTGTGCAAATATGTATTTTGTTTAAACTCTACATGTTTCACCTTATAGCACTAGAATGTAAACATTGAATACTTTCATTTGTAGTTGTGAATGTGAAGTGGATTATTGCCATGGAAATGTGATTATTAGGAGTTCGGCCGAAAACGGTGTTTTTCTAAGTTTTCAAACAAATCCTTTTCAATTTGAATGGAAAAACCCATTTTTGCCTACCCCCGTAGCCCGGCACAATTCCTCGTTTTAGAAATGATTTTAAACTTATTTTATAAAGATTTTGATTTTTACCAACCGGTGGTCGTTAGAACAGAGACCGGGGGCAAGACGGTTATTTTTACGGAATGTGTTTTCGACGAAAATAAACGAAGTTTAGATTATATTTCTCATTCTTAAAGTTCCTAAATGAGTTGAGAACTTAGTTGCATGATTCCTAAGGGTTTCAAGCTGTTTGGAGGTCATTTTTGGGGTTTCCAAGGAGAGGCAGTCGACTGGCTAAGTGAGCATTTGGCCATAAAATTCTCTGTTAAAGGCAGTCGACTGGGTCATAAAGCCAGTCGACTGGGTTGTTCTGGTTTAGCCCTGTTTTGACCCTGTTTTACTATTTCGCTCATATCTCGAGCTACGGGTGTCGGATGGAGGTGGTCTTTAGCTTTTTAGAAAGAGGACTTAAAGCACTTGAAGTTAGGTTTTGAATCACTTCATTCAAGTCATTTTTGAGGTCGTAATGATTGTTTGAATGTGATGGTATGTTTTTGAACTTTCGCACGTTGCAACGGCCAAATTTCAAAATGTCGTAGTTTCCTTCCCACACATTCGATTTTGGTTCCGTTTATTCCTATGACTTATTTTAGGTCCAAACCTTGTCTTTATACGTTGAAATTACTATTTTACCCCTGAAATGACCATTTTACCATTGGGTGAACACGGGTGCTTATATGGTCCATTTATGGTGCCATTTGTTTCGTTTCGCTCCTTTTCAATCCCTAGTGATCTTGTTGACATCTTTTAGGCATGAAATTATGTTTTTACCCTTGTGTGGGTGTTTGATGGCTATAAGTCATTTATTCTCATTTCTTTTTACTTCCGCATTCAATCTCTGAGCTCTTATGCTCGGGTTTCGGAGTCCTAAGAAATTTGGGGCTTGACAACAATGAACTCAGGGAAAATTTCTAAACCTACCTTGTGATGTTTTTTATTCTACCTACTCTATACTACTTCCTTGCTTTCGTGAGGGTCGACGATTACACTTAGTACGTGTAATAAGCCTTTTAAACCCCTCGGCAACACCGAGTGGACTAGTGAAGTCTCGTGAGGGTTAGCTATACTACCCACAACTTCTGAATTCTTTATAATCACGTATTCAGGCATTCACATACTTATCAATCAAGTTTTGACACAATGTATAAGATAATAAGGATGCAAATATGCCCACTCACTACCGAACAATAACTATCTCGAGCTTCATGTCATGAATGGTTCCCACTAAAGTAAAAGATTTTGTTACTCTCTAATCCCAATCTATATAATCCTTCGTGTTTTTGTGAACATTCCCCTATGGTATGTCAATTTCTCTTCTCTTACTTTATTGATCAAACTTTGCCATTTTTCTTTAAAAACTTATTTTTTCCATCATTGTACTTTTATCCCTTTTTATCTTTCTAAACTCCGGACTTTCCAACCATAATTTTTAGTCCCGACCAACTGGGCCCGAGCTTTTTTCTTGGGATTTATAGTCATTAGTTTTCTCCCTTTTTTACCCGAACACTCTGCTACTTTGTGGTATGAGGCCCAATTACTCAGATCGAATAACTACTTGTTGCATTTTATTTCTCAAAATAAATTTTCAAATTTCTCCATTCCATCTCCCCTTCTCCCATTTATCGTGGCAAAATTAATTTCTCAACTACATAGTCAAAGATCAACTATTTTTCCCATAGTGAATGTGTTCATGTGCTTATAGGTCAAAGTTGTCCTTTTCGATTTCAATTTTACTAATTTATTAACCCATGTAAAACCACATTACTTCACTTAGCTCAATCTAATAATCACTTTCATGAATAGGAATATCATATCACATACTACTCATGCATCATATACACAAACTCAATCAACTTATAATGCAAACACTCATGCATATAAATAAAGAATTTCTTTCAAAAAAAATTCAATTTTTCATTTTCTTTTTCAAATTTGTTTTCCAAAATTTTCATTCTTTAACTATACCCTCACCTCCGAACTTAAAATAAACCATGTCCTCATGATTGACAATCATACATAGAAGATAATACAGTTACCCTTGAAGCGTGATTCTGAAATGGCACAATAAAGCACTTGATCTCCTCCCCTAAACCTGAGTTGGATTACCTGTAGATATACTTAACAAAGCACACATACCCAATATCATAGCAAGGGAAAAGAAAATTCATCATAAGTTTCCAGAAATCATCAAAATATCGCACAAGGAGTGAAAATTTTATTAAACTAAAATAACAAAGATTTGGCCTTGAGGGCCTACATCTATAAGAATTAAAATTACAGAAATTAAATGATATCCTATTCTACAAATCGAGGCTACAAACTAACTTTCATAGCCTAGGACCAATGTTTAACGTCATCGGCACAACGTGGCCACTTCTCCTACCCCATATCATACACTTGACCTGCCAAACTGACATATGCCATACATTCTAGTCCCGGATCAATCTCCTCATAAATCTTCAATCGCTGACCACGCCTCTTTAACCTCTCATTTTCGAATCCTACCTCTTCGTGGGGGTAAACTGATTTAACTTTAAATGGTCCATCCCATCTTAATTGGATTTTACCTGGAAACAATTTCAGTCTCAAATTATACCACCGTCCTTTCCAGCCGAGCTTAAAGGACTTAAGTCGAACATGCTTAACATGATGCACTCTTGTCCGAGCTATGTAAATTCAAACATCCTTATATGCACACTACCGTATCCCCTCACACTCAGTTCTTAATCATGGATCTTCCTAGGGATACAACTTATCTACCATGTTTTTCCTCAACACTCGCTCATCTGGAAATGGATCCTTAAGAGGGGTGTCATCCTTGGTAGGTTCTATGATCGTTTGTGGTAAATGATCAACTCTCACAGTCTTCACACCCTTCTTCTCTTTCAATACATTCTCCTCTTGATCCTCCATTAAACCATACAACACAATCTCAGGAAGCGTACTTTCAGGCACCAACTCTTATGGAGGAATAAGTGGGGGTCCAGGCGAGTTTCTTGATGCTCTCTTCAGCTGCGAGTATAAAGCGGCTTCTAATGCAAAAATCACTTCCAAATTAGATCACTATTGGTCCTCCCAGTTTTCAAACTTTGCCTCTAACCTTTTCATCACAACCTCTAAATTATTCTTACAGTCCTCTGATGTACTACCCCATCAACCATCTCGTCAATATTAAAACACTCGGCTGGTTTAGGTAATTGATGGTTGATATAAAAACATTCATCCAATCTTTAGGTTCCCAAAAGATAGATCCATAACACTTATTTTGCAATGAACGCATGCATTTGCCATAGCCAAAAAATATCTTCCTAAGATAACAAGGATATGTCTCCTTGATCTATGGTTAGGTTCCATGTCTAATACCATAAAGTTTACAGGAGAGTAGAACTTACCCACTTGAATAATGACATCCTCCAGAATTTCTCTCTGTTCTTTAGTTGATCTGTCTGCCAATTGAAGCACCACCAAGGTAGGATTGAGCTCTCCCAACCCTAACTGTTGATAGACTGAGTAAGGTAATAAATTAACACTCGCACCAAGGTTAAGAAGAGCTCTACCAATATTTTGGTCACAAATGACACAAGAAATAATGGGAGCACCGAGATCTTTCCTCTTAGGTGGAGTATCACTTAGTAAGATTGAGCTCACTTGTTCAGTCAACAAAATCTTATTCGATACCTTAGTTCTACTTTTCCTTTTCTACGTACAGAGATCCTTCAAGAATTTAACATAGGGTGGAATTTGGGAGATAATGTTTAGAAGAGGCAAATTGATCTTGATTTGTCGGAACGTCTCCAGCATGTCCATTTCCTTATGCTTTCCATATCTGGATGGCTCTCTAAGATATTGAGGAAATGGCACTGCTTCCTCATAACGTGCCCTATCCGGCTCTTCTGGTGATGTTTTATCAATTTCTTCCTCCTCTTGGGGTTGATCTTTTTGAACCTTTTCAATCTCCTTTCACTTGTTCGTCCTCTCCTTAAATTGATACTCAACCCTACTCTCCACCTTCTTTCCACTTCTCAAGGTAGTAATGGCTTGGACTGTTTCATAGTTATGTTCAGCAAATGAACCACGCTCCATTACTTGTTTACCCTTTTGATTAGCCACCGGTTGACTATGTAATATTCCTTCTTTAAGCCTATTCACTACATTAGCTACTTGTCCTATTTGGGTTTCTACCTTAGCAATGGTAGTAAGTTAGAAATTATTATTTGGGCCATCCTGAGTAGTATGGGCGATATGTCGCCCCTACAGGGCTGAGTGCAATTTTGAAAACCAAGTCCAGGTGGTGTCTTAGTAGTTGGAATGACTCATTCCATTAGAAAAACTGCTTCTGCCCCGTAAGTGAGTGAGAACGGGGTTTCTCCTGTTGGGCATTTTAGCGTCGTTCGGTACTCCCACAGGACCCCTGGTAACTATTCCAACCATCGGCCCTTTGCTGATTCTAGCCTCTTTTTTAGGTTGTAAAATATTATTTTGTTTGAAGCTTCGGCCTGTCCGTTATCCTGAAGGTAGGTGACGGATGAAGTTCATTGGTTTATGTCGTGCTCTTCAAAGAACCTTTTTATGTGCTGGTTGTCCAAGTTGCTACCGTTATCCATCAATATTCTCTTCAGGACTCTGAACTGGAAAATGATATAAATCCAATTGAACTTGATGAGTTGGTTGTGCGTAATAGATACATAGGTTTCTTCTTTTATCCACTTAGTGAAGTAATCTGTTGCTAAGAGTACGAACATGTTTTACCTTATGGCCCTAGGGAGAGGTCCGACCACATTCATACCCCATTATGCGAAGGGATATGGGTTGTCAAAGTATGAAGAGGTTCGGCGAACCGGGGACACGCCCGGTGGTCGGGCTTGGTACTCAAGCGTGTTATTTTATTTTTAGATGTCCCAGTGTATCACCGGTTAAGTGATTTGTACGTTTTTTTGAATTTGTTGTGAGTTAGTGGGAAATGTATAGATTTTTACCAAGTGTCATCATAAATATATGTATTTAGGTTTGTTGGACCCTAAACCATTTCACACTCATTCTCTTTGTTGGGATTTGTGGGCATAGGGCCCATTTCTTTTCTTATCATCTCAATTATTTTTATATATATATTGGTGGAGAAAATGAAAAGGAAATAGATATTTTCTTGGAATTTCCTAGAGAATACTAGTTGGGTAAATCTTGGCCCTTGATTTCTTGTTGGTTTCATCTACACCATTGTTAGTGGAGAATTCTAGAGATTTGGAGTCTTATCTCAAAACTCAATCTCAACCCTTCATTTTATCCCACTCTTAATCCTAGCCATCCATAGCGGAAGACTATGGAATTTATTGTATATATATATGTGTGTATGTGTGTAATGGTCTTCCTTTCATCTCTATCACAACCAACCATTTTTTGCAAGAACCAATCCCAACCCTTAAAAGTGGAGAATTCTGGACTTCTTAAAAGCTTTCTCTTGGAACTCATCTCAACCATCCATTTGTTTCTTTGTTAAATTATGACCATTGATAGTGGAAGACTAAGGAATTGTGATGATATATATAAGTATGATTATTTTATTTCCTCTCCTCACAAAAATCACAACCCACCACACTCCAAACACCCCCATGGTCGGCTCATGCTTCCCCTCTCTTTTCCTCTCGTGATTTAATTTTTACACCCTTCTCTCTTGTGAATTTGATAAAGTAATAAGCTACAAAGTGTTTCCTCATGATCTTAGCTTCAATTCAACACCAAGATTGGTAAGTGTTTCTCTCAATTTGAGTTTTTACCAATTTTCCAAAACCTTAACTTTGGTTCTCTCTTAATTCTTAGTTTTATCTCTTGAATTTAATTTAATTGAGCCTTGTTTCTTGCTTAGGGCATCAAATTGAGCACTTTCACCGATTGATTTGGTGTGATTTTGCTTGGGGTTTCTTGGTCGGTGAAGTTAGGGTTTGGATTTTGTTCTTGTATTGCCTTGCTTTTGGACCTAAGGTAGGGGTACTTCTCACATCCCTCACTCTCTTGACAACGTGAGTGTGTGAATTGTAGGAGTCTCACTTATATGTGGATTCCTAAGGTTATTAGCTTCTTTTTTATTATTTACATGTCTTATTAACATGGAAATATTTATGTATGTGTCCATGTGTGGTTATATGTAGTGGGGATGTATAAGTTGGTGAAGTTGAATTGGGGTTAATTTACTTGATTAATATTCATGAGGATATGGATATATATACATGTGAAAGTAGGTTGATGTTTCACTTATGAGTTTATAATTAGAGGGTGAGATATTATGAACCCGCTAGCTTAGGTAGTAAGGCATTAGTGAGGCCTTGATTGTTAAGTGTTTTATGAGCTTAAAGTTGATGATATATGTATATCAATATACACACATGTGTTTATCGAATGAGAAAGCATGTTAACGGAAAATCTTGTTATGATATGAAGAACTTGTTAAAAACTCTTGAATTATGATTATATGAAATCCTCTCATGTGAGTTCAGTAAAGTATAAAAATTTATTGAAGGTGGAAGATCTTGCTATTGTATTATAGTTTATCATGATGGCATATCCATGGCATAACCATATACATGTTCATGAGTAGCATTGGACATGCATGAAAATGATTTTTCAAGAGCTTTTTGGATAGTCGTAACAACTGGCTAGGTGATGTCTCTCACTGATAGGTGCCAAATATTGTTCATTCTAGGCCCCTAACTAAGTATTGTTAAGTCTTATCATCACATTACTTGGTAATTTTATTCGATTTGCATGTCTAAGTGTGTTTCAGGAGCATAACCAGAAAACTAGCTAACTTCGGTGAATCAACTGAAGTTGTGTTTGTTACCTATTCATAAAGAGAAGAAAAATGAAGAAATGCGGAGTTTTGAACCAAAAGACACATTCTGAAGGGGAAAATGAACATTGTACATGTCTTATATATCAATGTACATGCCATAGGAACAACAACGTCCGAAAATATGAAAAATTGCAAAAAGTCGGATTTTGATATTTCGGGCCGAAGTTGGGCGCATACAGTAGGGGAAAAACAATAGTCAACTTCAAACGGCCATAACTCATTCAAAACAAATTCAAATTGAGTAATTTTTAAATCTAAACTCAAATTGAGTTAGCTTTCCAACGAGCTAAAAAATGCTTCAATCGGAGATGTCTAGCTCAAGTTATGATCAAAAGAGTGAGATGTGTCTGCAGGAAAAAGCTGAAAACTACAGATTTAGCCAGAAATCCCAGTTTGACCCGAATTGATCCGTTTTGACCCGAGTTAACTTTGTGTGCACTCCAAGACATCCTAGAACGTGTAGGATGTATATTTTCATCAAAGTTAGGTAGATTCACTCCTAATTGCAAGAGGAGTACACAAAGAGGAATCCTAGTTGGAAAATGACGTGAGTATAGTTGAACTAGAACTTTTCATATCCTTCCCTATAAATACCAAGGTCTGGACCAAAATTAAGGAGACTCCAAATACATAATTTTTTTAGCTCTCATAGCATAAATAATTGGAGATTTTGATCATTCAAAGGATGGAGTCATTCAAGACCTAGAGATCCGGAGAAGAAGACCATGACGGGCGATTCTACATCAACGATGCAGATCTCTTCCACCATGAGCAACTAATTCAATATCTAGGGTTTTTCACCCTAGCCAATTAATGTAGTTTATTTATTTATTTAAATTGTAACGAGGGGAAACTGAAGACTACACATGTAATGATTGTGTAGATGAGAGACCGTAGTTATATTAATATAAGGGATTTTATATTTATTCTACTATTGTCTTATACTTAATGAATGCATTATCTCAATTGATTGTATTTATTCAATATAGGCTGGAACTCAGATGCTTAAATTATGATTCTCTACATAATGGTTCTTAACACTCGAAACCTTAGATTTACACAGGCCATGCCTCGACTGTAACACCACGTGTTATTTTTCATTTTTCCTAAATTTATTTCTGATTTATTTTCGATTGTGACGTCACTTGTTCATGACGTCTTGGTTATTGTTAGTATTTCGCATGTAAAGTTTTTGCAATTATGTTTAAATTCGACTTGATGATTTTGCGATTTCTTCTTGGTGACTTCGTGGACTTTCTTGTTGTCGACTACGCAGTTTCGTTTCGACGAATGACATTTGGTGTTCGGTGGTTGGGTTCTATACTCCGGATAATCTATTTCAGGTTACTATATTTAATTGGCGTCCCGTGGATTTTTAGGTTCACGTGATTTGGTTTAGAAGTTGATAGGTTATTTTTCGGGATTAATTATGCCTATATATATTATTATTTATAATTATATAGAGGTGGGTTTAATTTATAATTATGGATAATAAGAGGGTCACTTTTACAATTAATACATATGTATATAAACATGTGTATCTGTAGAGAAAGAGAACTGGAGTTGACAATCTCCTCTTCTCATTCTCTTTGACGATTAATAGCTCCTTTTTCTTTCACGCGACCATGGCTGGTTTCTTCTCCTTCACTAGGATATCGAAGAGAGAGAGAGTGAAAGAGAAGTTGCGTTAAAGAGAGAGGCTGTCAACTTGGTGGTTCGTGAAATGGAGAAGGTGGGTTACCGGCTAGAGGCAACGGCTACGACTCACAATAGCTGAGGCGAGATGATGACCACAGGTGGGCGTAGGTGGTGGTTGCACGACGGCAGCAGTGACGGCGGGGGCGACTTTGGCCGAAGCTTTGGGGCTTCATTTTACCTTCCTAACTGGCCCTTTTCCTTCTCTCCAACCTCCTTTTCTTATTAAATGGGAAGGTTTTACTCGAATCGTCCTATAAGTTGAATCGGAGTTTTTACATCATTCTTTAACCAGTATATAACTCTTATGGAAAACAATACTATAAAAGCATACGAAAATATTCTACACCTTCCTTACTGGAACTTTTCTTCATCTCCAACATCCTTTTCTTTCTAAGTAGGACGGATTTCACTCGAATCGTCTTATAAGTTGAATCGGTGTTTGAACATCATTCCTTCACACTTATAAGACTCTTATGGACAACAATACAATAAATCATACAAAAATAGACAACTCCATCCTAACTGGCACTTTTCTTTACATCCAACTCCTTTTCTTTCTAAGTGGGACGGATTCAATCGAATCGTCTTATAAGTTGAATCGGTGTTTGTACATCATTACTTAACACTTATAAAATTGTTTTGGACAACAATACTATAAATCATACAAAAATAGACAACACCTTCCTAACTAGCCCTTTTCCTTCTCTCCAACCACATTTTCTTTCTAAATGGGACGGATTTCACTCGAATCATCTTATAAGTTGAATCGGTGTTTGAACATCATTCCTTCACACTTATAAGACTATTATGGACAACAATACTATAAATCATAAAAATATACACAACACCTTCCTAACTGGCCCTTTTCCTTATCTCCAACCTCCTTTTATTTCTAAATGGGAAGGTTTCACTCGAATCGTCCTATAAGTTGAATCGGAGTTTTTACATCATTCTTTCACCAGTATATAACTCTTATGGACAACTATACTATAACGCATACGAAAATATTCTACACCTTCCTTACTGGCACTTTTCTTTATCTCCAACCACATTTTCTTTCTAAATGGGACGGATTTCACACGAATCGTCTTATAAGTTGAATCGGTGTTTGTACATCATTCCTTCACACTTATAAAACTCTTCTGGAAACAATACAATAAATCATACGAAAATACACAACACCTTCCTAACTGGCCCTTTTCCTTCTCTCCAACCTCCTTTTCTTTTTAAATGGGAAGGTTTCACTCGAATCGTCCTATAAGTTGAATCGGAGTATTTACATCATTCTTTAACCAGTATATAACTCTTATGCACAACAATACTATAAAGCATACGAAAATATTCTACACCTTCCTTACTGGCACTTTTCTTTATCTCCAACATCCTTTTCTTTCTAAGTGGGACGGATTTCACTCGAATCATCTTATAAGTTGAATCGGTGTTTGAACATCATTCATTCACACTTATAATACTCTTATGGAAACAATACTATAAATCATACGAAAATACACAACACCTTCCTAACTGGCCCTTTTCCTTTTCTCATTTATAAAAAGTTGATTCGGTGTTTGTACATCATTCCTTCACATTTATAAACCTCTTATGGACAACAATACTATAAATCATAAAAAAATACACAATACCTTCGTAACTGGCCCTTTTCCTTCTCTCCAACCTCCTTTTCTTTCTAAACGGGAATGTTTCACTCGAATCGTCCTATAAGTTGAATCGGAGTTTTTACATCATTCTTTAACCAGTATATAACTCTTATGGACAACAATACTATAAAGCATACGAAAATACTCCACACCTTCCTAACTGGCACTTTTTTTTCTCTCCAACCTTCTTTTGTTTCAATGTGGGTCGGATTTCACTCGAATCGTCTTATAAGTTGAATCGGTGTTTGAACATCATTCCTTCACACTTATAAGACTCTTATGGACAACAATACTATAAATCATAAAAAAATAGACAACACCTTCCTAACTGGCACTTTTCTTTATCTCCAATCTCCTTTTCTTTCTATGTGGGACGGATTCACTCGAATCGTCCTATAAGTTGAATCGGAGTTTTTACATCATTCTTTAACCAGTACATAACTCTTATGGACAACAATACTATAAAGCATACGAAAATATTCTACATCTTCCTAACTGGCACTTTTCTTTATCTCCAACCTCCTTTTCTTTCTAAGTGGGAGGATTTCACTCGAATCGTCTTATAAGTTGAATCGGTGTTTGAACATCATTCATTCACACTTATAAGACTCTTATGGATAACAAAACGATAAATCATACAAAAATAGACAACACCTTCCTAACTGGCACTTTTCTTTATCTCCAACCTCCTTTTCTTTCTAAGTGGGACGGATTTCACTCGAATCATCTTATAAGTTGATTCGGTGTTTGTACATCTTTCCTTCACACTTATAAACCTCTTATGGACAACAATACTATAAATCATAAAAATATACACAACACCTTCTTAACTGGCCCTTTTCCTTCTCTCTAACCTCCTTTTCTTTCTAAATGGGACGGTTTCACTCGAATCGTCCTATAAGTTGAATCGGAGTTTTTACATCATTCTTTAACCAGTATATAACTCTTATGGACAACAATACTATAAAGCATACGAAAATATTCGACACCTTCCTAACTGGCACTTTTGTTTGTATCCAACCTCCTTTTATTTCTAAGTGGGACGGATTTCACTCGAATCGTCTTATAAGTTGAATCGGTGTATGTACATCATTCCTTCAGACTTATAAAACTCTTATGGACAACAATACTATAAATCATACTAAAATAGACAACACCTTCGTAACTGACACTTTTCTTTATCTCCAACCTCCTTTTCTTTCTTAGTGGGACGGATTCACTCGAATCGTCTTATAAGTTGAATCGGTGTTTGTACATCATTACTTCAAACTTATAAAATTCTTATGGACAACAATACTATAAATCATACTAAAATAGACAACACCTTCCTAACTGGCCCTTTTTCTTCTCACCAACCTCATTTTCTTTCTAAGTGGGACGGATTTCACTCGAATCATCTTATAAGTTGATTCGGTGTTTGTACATCTTTCCTTCACACTTATAAACCTCTTATGGACAACAATACTATAAATCATAAAAATATACACAACACCTTCCTAACTAGCCCTTTTCCTTCTCTCCAGCTTCCTTTTCTTTCTAAATGGGAAGGTTTCACTCAAATCGTCATATGAGTTGAATCAGAGTATTTACATCATTCTTTAACCAGTATATAACTCTTATGGACAACAATACTATAAAGCATACGAAAATACTCCACACCTTCCTAACTGGCACTTTTTCTTCTCTCCAACCTTTTTTTGTTTCTAAGTTGGTCGGATTTCACTCGAATCGTCTTATAAGTTGAATCGGTGTTTAAACATCATTCCTTCACACTTATAAGACTCTTATGGACAACAATACTGTAAATCATAAAACAATAGACAACACCTTCCTAACTGGCACTTTTCTTTATCTCCAACCTCCTTTTCTTTCTAAGTGGGACGGATTTCACTCGAATCATCTTATAAGTTGAATCGGTGTTTGAACATCATTCCTTTACACTTATAAGACTATTATGGACAACAATACTATAAATCATACAAAAATAGACAACAACTTCCTAACTGGCACTTTTCTTTATTTCCAACCACCTTTTCTTTCTAAGTGGGACGGATTCACTCGAATCGTCTTTTAAGTTGAATCGGTTTTTGTACATCATAACTTCACATTTATAAAAATCTTATGGACAACAATACTATAAATCATACAAAAATGGACAACACATTCCTAACTGGACCTTTTCCTATTCTCCAACCTCTTTTTTTTTCTAAGTGGGAAGGGTTCACTCGAATCGTCTTATAAGTTGAATCGGAGTTTTTACATCATACTTTAACCATTATATAACTCTTATGGACAACAATACTGTAAAGCATACGAAAATACTCCACACCTTCCTAACTGACACTTTTTTTTCCTTCCAACCTCCTTTTGTTTCTAAGTGGGACGGATTTCACTCGAATCGTCTTATAAGTTGAATCGGTGTTTGAACATCATTCCTTCACACTTATAATACTCTTATGGACAACAATACTATAAATCATAAAACAATAGACAACACCTTCCTAACTGGCACTTTTCTTTATCTCCAATCTCCTTTTCTTTCTATGTGGGACGGATTCACTCGAATCGTCCTATAAGTTGAATCGGAGTTTTTACATCATTCTTTAACCAGTACATAACTCTTATGGACAACAATACTATAAAGCATACGAAAATATTCTACATCTTCCTAACTGGCACTTTTTTTTATCTCCAACCTCCTTTTCTTTCTAAGTGGGAGGATTTCACTCGAATCGTCTTATAAGTTGAATCGGTGTTTGAACATCATTCATTCACACTTATAAGACTCTTATGGACAACAATACAATAAATCATACAAAAATAGACAACACCTTCCTAACTGGCACTTTTCTTTATCTCCAACCTCCTTTTCTTTCTAAGTGAGACGGATTCACTCGAATCGTCTTTTAAGTTGAATCGGTTTTTGTACATCATTACTTCACATTTATAAAAATCTTATGGACAACAATACTATAAATCATACAAAAATGGACAACACCTTCCTAACTGGACCTTTTCCTTTTCTCCAACCTCCTTTTCTTTCTAAGTGGGAAGGGTTCACTCGAATCGTCTTATAAGTTGAATCGGAGTTTTTACATCATTCTTTAACCATTATATAACTCTTATGGACAACAATACTGTAAAGCATACGAAAATACTCCACACCTTCCTAACTGACACTTTTTTTTCCTTCCAACCTCCTTTTGTTTCTATGTGGGACGATTTCACTCGAATCGTCTTATAAGTCGAATCGGTGTTTGTAAATCATTCATTCACACTTATAAAACTCTTATGGAAACAATACTATAAATCATACGAAAATACACAACACCTTCCTAACTGGCCCTTTTCATTCTCTCCAACCTCCTTTTCTTTCTAAATGGGAAGGTTTCACTCGAATCATCTTATAAGTTGAATCGGTGTTTGAACATCATTCCTTTACACTTATAAGACTATTATGGACAAGAATACTATAAATCATACAAAAATAGACAACACCTTCCTAACTGGCACTTTTCTTTATCTCCAACCTCCTTTTCTTTCTAAATGGGAAGGTTTCACTCGAATCATCTTATAAGTTGAATCGGTGTTTGAACATTATTCCTTCACACTTGTAAGACTATTATGGACAACAATACTATAAATCATACAAAAATAGACAACACCTTCCTAACTGGCACTTTTCTTTATCTCTAACCACCTTTTCTTTCTAAGTGGGACGGATTCACTCGAATCGTCTTATCTATTGAATCGGTGTTTGAACATTATTCCTTCACACTTGTAAGACTATTATGGACAACAATACTATAAATCATACAAAAATAGACAACACCTTCCTAACTGGCACTTTTCTTTATCTCTAACCACCTTTTCTTTCTAAGTGGGACGGATTCACTCGAATCGTCTTATCAGTTGAATCGGTGTTTGTACATCATTCCTTCACACTTATAAGACTATTATGGACAACAATACTATAAGTCATAAAAATATACACAACACCTTCCTAACTGACCCTTTTCCTTCTCTCCAACCTCCTTTTTATCTAAATAGGAAGGTTTCACTCGAATCGTCCTATAAGTTGAATCGGAGTTTTTACATCATTCTTTCACCAGTATATAACTCTTATGGACAACAATACTATAACGCATACGAAAATATTTTACACCTTCCTTACTGGCACTTTTCTTTATCTCCAACCACATTTTCTTTCTAAATGGGACGGATTTCACACGAATCGTCTTATAAGTTAAATCGGTGTTTGTACATCATTCCTTCACACTTATAAAACTCTTCTGGAAACAATACAATAAATCATACGAAAATACACAACACCTTCCTAACTGGCCCTTTTCCTTCTCTCCAACCACCTTTTCTTTTTAAATGGGAAGGTTTCACTCGATTCATCCTATAAGTTGAATCGGAGTTTTTACATCATTCTTTAACCAGTATATAACTCTTATGGACAACAATACTATAAAGCATACGAAAATATTCTACACCTTCCTTACTGGCACTTTTCTTTATCTCCAACATCCTTTTCTTTCTAAGTCGGACGGATTTCACTCGAATCATCTTATAAGTTGAATCGGTGTTTGAACATCATTCCTTCACACTTATATTACTCTTATGGAAACAATACTATAAATCAAACGAAAATACACAACACCTTCCTAACTGGCCCTTTTCCTTTTCTCATTTATAAAAAGTTGATTCGGTGTTTGTACATCATTCTTTCACATTTATAAACCTCTTATGGACAACAATACTATAAATCATAAACAAATACACAACACCTTCGTAACTGGCCCTTTTCCTTCTCTCCAACCTCCTTTTCTTTCTAAATAGGAAGGTTTCACTCGAATCATCTTATAAGTTGAATCGGTGTTTGAACATCATTCCTTCACACTTATAAGACTATTATGGACAACAATACTATAAATCATACAAAAATAGACAACACCTTCCTAACTGGCACTTTTCTTTATCTCTAACCACCTTTTCTTTCTAAGTGGGACGGATTCACTCGAATCGTCTTATCAGTTGAATCGGTGTTTGTAGGTCATTACTTCACACTTATAAAATTCTTATGGACAACAATACTATAAATCATAAAAAAATAGACAACACCTTCGTAACTGGCCCTTTTCCTTTTCTCCAACCTCCTTTTCTTTCTAAGTGGGAAGGTTTCACTCGAATCGTCTTATAAGTTCAATCGGAGTTTTTACATCATTCTTTAACCAATATATAACTCTTATGGACAACAATACTATAAAGCATACGAAAATACTCCACACCTTCCTAACTGGCTCTTTTTTTTCTTTCCAACCTCCTTTTGTTTCTAAGTGGGATGGATTTCGCTCGAATCGTCTTATAAGTTGAATCAGTGTTAGTACATAATTCCTTCACACTTATAAAACTCTTATGTAAATAATACTATAAATCATACGAAAATACACAACACCTTCCTAACTGGCCATTTTCCTCCTCTCCAACCTCCTTTTCTTTCTAAATGGGAAGGTTTCACTCGAATCGTCCTATGAGTTGAATCGGAGGTTTTACATCATTCTTTAACCAGTATATAACACTTATGGACAACAATACTATAAAGCATACGAAAATATTCTACACCTTCCTAACTGGGACTTTTCTTTATCTCCAACCTCCTTTTCTTTCTAAGTGGGACGAATTTCACTCGAATCGTCTTATAAGTTGAATAGGTGTTTGAACATCATTCCTTCAAACTTATTTGACTCTTATGGACAACAATACTATAAATCATACAAAAATAGACAACACCTTCCTAACAGACACTTTTCTATCTTCAACCTCCTTTTCTTTCTAAGAGGGACGGATTCACTCGAATCGTCTTATAAGTTGAATTGGTGTTTGTACATCATTACTTCACACTTATAAAAATCTTATGGACAACAATACTATAAATCATACAAAAATAGACAACACCTTCCTAACTGGCCTTTTTCCTTTTCTCCAACCTCCTTTTCTTTCTAAGTGGGAAGGGTTTACTCCAATCGTCCTATTAGTTGAATCGGAGTTTTTACATCATTCTTTAACCATTATATAACTCTTATGGACAACAATACTATAAAGCATACGAAAATACTCCACACCTTCCTAACTGGCACTTTTTTTTCTTTCCAACCTCCTTTTGTCTCTAAGTGGGGTGGATTTCAATCGAATCGTCTTTTAAGTTGAATCGGTGTTTGTACATCATTCCTTTACACTTATAAAACTCTTATGGAAACAATAGTATAAATCATACGAAAATACACAACACCTTCCTAACTGGCCCTTTTCCTTCTCTCCAACCTCCTTTTCTTTCTAAATGGGAAGGATTCACTCGAATCGTCCTATGAGTTGAATCGGAGTTTTTACATCATTCTTTAACCAGTATATAACACTTTTGGATAACAATACTATAAAGCATACGAAAATATTTTACACCTTCCTAACTGGTACTTTTCTTTATCTCCAACCTCCTTTTCTTTCTAAGTGGGATGGATTTCACTCCAATCGTCTTATAAGTTGAATCGGTGTTCGTACATCATTCATTCAGTCTTACAAAACTCTTATAGACAACACCTTCCTAACTGGCCCTTTTCCTTATCTCCTACCTCCTTTTCTTTCTAAATGGGAAGGTTTCAATCGAATCGTTGTATAAGATGAATCGGAGTTTTTACATCATTCTTTAACCAGTATATAACTCTTATGGAAACAATACTATAAATCATACAAAAATAGGCAACACCTTCCTAACTGGACCTTTTTTTCTTTTTTGAAAGGTAAGTATTTTATAAATAAAAAAGAAAAAGGCGAAAGCCTTACAAATTACTTGGGGCATACCCTAAGAGAAAAAAACTTCCCATACATAAATGGTATCCCCAAATCCACCAGATTAAAAGAAGCCATGAAAAATTTTGAAAATGCAGCATTATAGCCTTATATTTGGCTTTACACAAATTCTGAAATTGAATACACAAGGCAAGAATAATGTAATTTGAATCCTCTCTATGCCCTTTCTTCAAAATCTGCATATTTCCTCTCCTTCTATGTTCCCATGTCCAGCTCAGTCGCAAGTTACCTTCGGTAGCAGTTTCAGCCCCTTTCTTATTTTTGCCTGCATGATATACCTGGGTCTGGAGAAACCGTAAGCAACCTAGCACCATGTATAAAGACTGACAAAGCATTGTAACACCATTTTTAAGCCACCATGTAGAGTAAACTGCACCCCCTGAAATCACCCTATAGAAGGAATGAAAAACCAATCTGCTATGGTAGCGTCTTCCCCTCAAACCATTTATCAAACAAAAAAGCAGGACCAACACTACACTTGCTCCCATGACATTTGGATACTTATTCATCTGAGCATTGTTGTTGAAGGTGTACCATGTATAATAAACTGCACCACCCGAAATCACCCAGTAAAAAGATTGAAAAACCAATCTGCTATGGTAGCATCTTCCCATCAGCCCATTTATCAAACAAAAAAACCTGCACCAAGAAGCTCAAAGAAAACTGCTCGTAAATCAAAGGTCTGCAATGTAATTCTGAAATCTGTATTGCATGAAATCTGAAATTCTGAAAGCCGAATTGCATGATCTGAAATCTGAAATTCTGAAATCTGTATTGCATGATCTGAAATCTGAAATTTTGAAGTCTGTATTGCATGATTTGAAGTCTGAAATTCTGAAATTTGTATTGCATGATCTGAAATCTGAAATTCTGAAATCCATATTGCATGATCTGAAATCTGAAATTTTGAAATCTGTATTGCATGATCTGAAATCTGAAATTTTGAAGTCTGTATTGCATGATCTGAAGTCTGAAATTCTGAAATCTGTATTGCATGATCTGAAATCTGAAATTCTGAAATCCGTATTGCATGATCTGAAATCTGAAATTCTGAAATCTGAATTGCCTTATCAAAAATCTGAAATTCGGAAATCTGTATTGCATGATCTGCATGAATTCCGAACCTTTCATGTGCCCCCTTAGCAAAGCAGCCCACCTCCATCATGTAACATCCGTAGCAAGAACAACCCAACATGAAGCTTCCTTCAATTAGTGGGTTGTTGTAGATGCAGTAATCTGTATTGAACTGAGGTGTATATTTCATGGATTATGTGGTCTTCTGTTCTAGCTTCCCCAGCATACATTCTGAAATTTCTTTCCCTCCATATCATATATATTGTGGCCGCAAAATAAAGTTTAGCTTGAATAGACTTAAAATTTTTGTTTTGAAAATGATTATTACACCATTCCAGCACTTCAAACCAGCCCCCTCCAACCCTATCAAATCCCGCAAGTGCCGCAATAGGTTTCCAAACTTTCTTTGCAAAGCAACACTCAAAGAACAAATGCTCTCTATTCTCACAAGCGAGAAGACAAAGTACACACTTTTGCTGCTGAAGAAGGCCATAGAGCATCAGCTTATCTTGAGTCTGAACCCTATTACGAATAACAGTCCAGAGAATGAAAGCATGACGGGGGATGTTATAGTGGAACCACACAGACTAGTGCCAATTTACAGGCTGACCTCTTTGTCTAATGATCTCCCAAGCTAACTTTATAGAAAATTTACCCTTTGCAGGAGTCCATAAAAGGCTGTCCTCTTCATTTATATTCGGTTTCTCAAACTGATTTAGGTATTCTTGTAAGGACATGAGCTAATGAGAGACCGGAAAGGGCAGGTGCCAATTGCCATTTACAATAATAGCACTTACCTTTGCCTCTCTTCTTAGACCTGAGTCGTAAATGATCCTCTCCCCATGCTTTTCATCAATAGCCACATCATACGGCCATCCATCGTGCCAAAGAGATGTGTTGTTTCCATTGCCGATTCTGATTTTGAAATGCTCGCGAAAAATGGGCCTTAACCCATGATCTTTTTCCAAGACCAAGATCTTTTATCCGACACTTTTAGGAGCCAAAGATTCTGATTCTTTATGAGCTCGACTTTGACCCACTTACTCCATAAATTTGAAGGATTAGGCTGTAAAATATTCCACAATTGTTTTCCCATTGCTGCAACATTCCAATCAATTAGATCCTTTAATCCAAGCCCACCCTCTTCTTTAGGCATACATACCTTATGCCAAGCAAGTTTTTCTCCGCCCCTCTTGAGATCAGCCCCTTTCCATAAAAACTTCCTCATGATATCAGAAAGTTGCTTCATAATGGTTTTGGGAAGGAGAAATGTAGTACTCCAGTAGACTTGGACTGAGAAGAGTACCGAAGCAATGAGTTGTAACCTCCCGGCAAAGGATAAAAATCTACTATTCCAAGCTTGGACTCTTTTTGTAATTTTCATCACAAGGTCATGACAATCATCAACTCTGAGTTTGGATGACACCAAAGGGACCCCAAGATACTTTACAGGCAAAGTTCCCACCGAAAAGTTTGAAATGGAGACAATAGAGTTTAAAACATTGTCATTCACTCCACTAGCAAAGATAGGGCTTTTTGATGGGTTCGGAATAAGGCCGGACCAGGAGCTGAACTTGCCCAAAATCTCCAGCAAACACTTAGTAGAGTTAACCTTCCCTTCACAAAATAGAAATAAGTCATCCGCAAACATTAGGTGGTTAATCTTCAGCCTCTTGCATCTAGGATGGAACTGAAACTGATTTTCATTCCCTAGCTTGTTAAACATCCCTGATAAAACTTCCATAGCCATTACAAATAGATACGGTGACATTGGATCCCCTTGTCTCAACCCCCTCTCCCCTTTGAAAAAACCTTCTAGCCCCCCATTAATATTGATGGAGTATCTAGGAGTAGAGTAGCATGCTTTAATCCATTCTCTCATCTTCACTGGAATCCCAAAACATCTTAGAACCTCAGCCAAAAAATCCCAGGAAACAGAATCGTAGGCCTTTGTTAAGTCAATTTTCATTGCAATTCTAGCCGGGCTTTGATCCTTATGATATTGGAGAAGGATTTCCTGAGCTAACAACACATTATCCCCAATGTTCCTCCCTGGCACAAAACCGGATTGATTTGAGCTAATGCAGTCATCCAAAACAGGTTTTAACCGATTAGCTATGATTTTTGCAATACATCTATAGAGCACGTAACAAACTGAAATTGGTCGGAATTCAAAAACTCTTGTGGGGTTCTTCACTTTCGGTACAAGGGTAATGGACGTGTTGTTGGGTTCTGAAAGCATCATGCCCGACCGAAAAAAATCTTAAACTACCTCAATGGTATCATTGCCAATTATACTCCAAGCCGATTTATAAAAAACAGCATTAAGGCCATCCGGGCCTGGGGCTTTATCATCCTTCATGCCGAAAATAGTAGCCCTGATTTCTTCCCTTGAGACCTCTCTACACATATCTCTGCCTTGCTCTTCAGAAATAAGATTACCAATATAATTCTGCAGATTTTCCCAATCAGCCCCGTCTCTCTTGGCAAATAATCTTCTATAAAAGTCAATAATTTCTCTATTAATATCTTCAGAATTTGTAAGAACAGTCCCATCTTCTTTAGTAATAACATTTATGATGTTTCGGGTCTTTCTTTGAGAGGCTATCTTATGAAAGTACTTGGTATTTTGGTCTCCAAGTTGCAGCCATTGAACCCGAGATTGTTGCCTTCTCAAGCACTCTTCCGCATAGGCAGCTCTGTGGAAGTCCTTAATGCATACTCTCTCCAATTTCTTCAAATTAATGTTCCCAACATCCTGGTCGATAAGGCCTTGGACATTTAGCAGCTTTCTTCGGGCTTCCTCAACTTGCTTTGGCAAATTTTCAAAATATTTTTTATTTAGATTTTTCAAAGCAATTTTCACCTTTTTCAGCTTCTGGACCAGAACAAACATCTTGTAGCCTTTAATATAAGTGCTCCACGCTTCTCGAATAATAGGGATAAACTCATCATGCTTAGCCAAGAAATTATTGAACCGAAATGGGCGCTTGATCTTTTTAACTTCATTTGGAATTTTAAGCACAATGCAAGCATGGTCTGAAACTCCAGGGGGGTTGAAATAAGCTTCTGTGTTTGGGAAAACCTCCATCCAAGCCAAGTTTACCATACATCTATCCAGTTTGCAATACACATGACCATTGGTCCAAGAGTACTTAATACCCATATATTTTAAATCCATCAGACCAGTCTTGTCCAAAGCCAGCCCACACTCTTTCATTTTGACACTCCATTTTTCAGATCCTCCCATTTTCTGATGTTGATATCTAGCAGCATTAAAATCCCCACAGCAGCACCAAGGTTCATCCTGCAGATTTTTAGAAATATCCATCAAGTCTCTCCATAATCTCCTCCTCTCAATATAGTCATTACTCCCATAAACCCAAGTGGCATAGCATTCACAGGAGTTATCAACAGCAATCACTTTACAATGTATCATCTGCTCAGTTTTAGAAATCAGCTCCACTCCGAATTTCACCGGATTCCAACACACCCACAATCTACCTAATTCCGCAAACTCGTAATTATTCAAAAACTTCCATCCCGGACATATGTTATTTAAAACTTTCTGGGCATTAATCTCAACCACCTTCGTCTCAATTAGACAAAACACTGAAATATCCAGCATTTTTGTCAATTTTTTCACTTCCATTCAACCCTCTTATATTCCAAGAGTATATCAGCATAGAAAAACATTATCGAACTTTCGGATCAGACTCACTCTTTCCTTTAGAACCTCTTTTTAGGACCCTCTTAGTTTTCAGCTTTTTTGGAGGTAACTTTTCAGCCACTTCCTCATCCGCATCAAGACCATTTATATTGCTCTTAGGATATTTCTCGGGTTTATCATCTAACACTATTTTATCAATTACATTCTCTTGGGTCTGAAGTTCCCCACTACTTCCTCTAACCTCTTTCACACTCCCATCATTCCCACCATTTTGCATATTATTTTCTGTTTCATTACAGATTTCCTTTTGGCCAGTGTCTTCCACTTTTTGGTCTCCCTTGTTGTGCTCGATTTTTGTCTCCATATCAGGGTCATCAAGGACCGAATCAGTTCCCCACTCATCCACAATATCTTCATCTTCTAAATCACCCAAACAAGTGAACTTGTTAGGAGATAAACTTACTTCATTTGTCTGTAATTCGGGACACACCACATTTATGACAACATTCTCCAAAATTTCATTATTTTCCCGGTTATCGTTCCCACTATCCGCCAAACTGACCACTATACTCTCCTTCACTAACCCTCTGGATGATAATTCAGCCTTATCCCCATTAATTTCATCGCCATTCTTCTTCATTCCACCTCTTCCCACCACAACCCATTCTTGCTTCTTTTCTTTTTGATCATTTTGTATAGGCACAACTTTCTTAACCTTCAGACAATTTTTTGTGGAGTGACCAAACACTTTGCAATTTTCGCATCTGACAGGCACCCATTGATACTCCACATCTACCATCTTCACAGTATCATCACTAAGAATCACCCCCACTTCCTTTTTGAGCTCAGCAGAAGCATCAACCTCCACACATATTCGGGCGTAATTTAGTCTTTTTTGAGATTCTGTCATGGCATCAACATACAGAGGCCTCCCTTTCACACTCCCAATGTAACTCAGTCCCTCTTCATTCCAAAACTCTAATGGGACATGGGAAACTGTAGCCCAAACCGGAATCAATTTTAGAGCTTCCTTTAGCATTGACATGCCTTGTCTCCACTTTTGCAACACCATCAGTTGACTGGCAAAATGCCATGAGCCCTTCTCCAAAATCATATCCCTCAACATTGAAGAATCAAATTTAAAAATAAAGAACCCCTTATCCCAACTGATCACTTCCCTTAATCCCTCCTTGCCCCATAGACGCTTAGCAATTGCATCAACAGTAGGAAATGGCAACCTCTTGTCCAAGAAGTAACCAACCAAACAATCATTCCATACTTGGCTACCCTTCAAACCCACTTCAGGAGGGGGTTTTACGAACATTCCATTGACCGCTTCTGGATGATACTTTAGATTCATTTTTCTGTTATTTAAGCTAGTAGTAATCATTGTGCCCATGATCCCTTCGTGATAGCCACCCCATGAGCCTTCTTATTTTCCCCTGTAGCAACTCCTTCGGGCTCTGGAATTTTCTCTATAGTCACCTTGGTTGCAGCAGGACTAGTACATGTCATTGGTTCATCAGACCTCAATTCTGATCTTCCCATGACCGCGCTTGCAACCGAAGAAGACCCAAACTTATACTTTGCGTTTAATTTATTGCTTTCCTCCAGCGCATTCCTTAACTCGTCATTTTGTTTTTTCAGATTTGCAACCTCTATTGCTTCACCCATATTACAATCACAAAATGCAAAATACACCAACAACAATAAAAAAAAAGGTGCACCGACCCCAAATTACAAATAACAGGGCACCAACCCAAGTGAAAAACTGGGCACCAACCCTTGTAAAAAAGAGCTTACCCACTCAGCAGAGAATCGGATAGTAGCAGCTCGATTTGGCGAACTCAGCAACAGCTTCAGATGCACCCAGCAATCGCTGTAACAGCTTCAGAAATTTCAGATAGTAGCAACTTCAGAAATTGAAACAGCTTCGAACAGGTCGTCGTCTCCAACGCCTCACGAACAGACTTCCGTCACAGCTTTGGCAACTCCAGAAATCACCCCTATGCAGCAGACCACGAACAAGAACAGTAATTTGCATATATTCTGCAAAAAACTCTGCTCCAAACCACGAATCGCTCTCTCGCACCCTTCGTTGCACCACCGGTTGGCCGCCTCCAAGCACCAAATCTTACTCAGATTTCAGATATGGGCTCAGTTCAGCAACACCACGAACAACGAAAACAGAATCGCCGCAAATCCAGCCCGATTTAGATGAAATCGTAGCAGGAAATCCATAAATCCAACGCTTATGTTCGTACTCAGCGAACCACGAACAAGCTGGAGACCAAATCTTACGCAGTCTTCAGAAATGGGAATTGAATCAGCAAATTATCGCCTCCCAGCACCTTTCGCCGCACCACCGTATGGCCACCAATCGCAGCTTCAGGACGAAAACTAGCAAGCGAATCGGTCGACACGACGAACACAGCAGTCAAAGCTTCGGCTCGCCCCTTACTCAGTCGGGTTACGATTCCACAGCTTTAGGAAAGACGCAAGGAGATGGAATATGCAAGAGGTCGTCGTCAACGCTTCATAAATGCCTCAACTTGATGGGAAATGCAAGCAGAGTAAAAACGCCCAAGTTGTAGCCGCCTCCAATGAATACCTAGATCTAGATTGACTCGTATTGTAACTCAGTAATTCAATCTAGAAAAATGTCATGACACAAAGTGACTCAGCGGAATAAAAAGCAAAGAACTTGGTCAAACTCCGTTTGACCGAGTCAACTCATCACAAATCCACTAAACCATTTTTAGAGAGAAGGTAGAGCTTCTCTCTCTAAAAATCTGCCAACTCTTCTTCTCTTCCTCTTTGCTAACTGACCTAACTGGCCCTTTTCCTTCACTCCAACCTAATTTTCTCTCTAAGTGGGATGGATTCACTCGAATCATCCTATAAGCTAAATCGGAGTTTCTACATCATTCTTTAACCATTATATAACTCTTATGGACAACAATACTATAAAGCCTCCAAAAATAATGCACACCTTCCTAACTGACACTTTTCTTTATCTCCAACCTCCTTTTCTTCTAAGTAGGACGGATTTCACTCGAATTGTCTTACAAGTTGAATCGGTGTTTGTACATCATTCCTTCATACTTATAAAACTCTTATGGACAACAATACTATAAATCATACAAAAATAGACAACACCTTCCTAACTGGCTATTTTCCTTCTCTCCAACCTCTTTTCTTTCTAAGTGGGAAGGTTTCACTCGAATCGTTCTATAAGTTGAATCGGAGTTTTTACATAATTCTTTAACCAGTATATAACTCTTATGGAAACAATACTATAAATCATACAAAAATAGACAACACCTTCCTAACTGACCCTTTTCCTTCTCTCCAACCTCATTTTCTTTCTAAGTGGGATGGAGTTCACACGAATCATTTTATAAGTTGAATCGGTGTTTGCACATCATTCCTTCACACCTATAAAACTCTTATGGACAACAATAATATAAATCACAAAAAAATAGACAACGCCTTCCTAACTGGCCGTTTTCCTTCTCTCCAACCTCATTTTATTTTTAAGTGAGACGGGTTCACTCGAATCATCCTATAAGTTGAATCACAGTTTTTACATCATTCTTTAACCATTATATAACTCTTATGGACAACAATACTATAAAGCATACGAAAATACTCCACACCATCCTAACTGACACTTTTTTTTCTCTCCAATTTCTTTTTATTTCTATGTGGGACGGATTTCACACTAATCGCCGTATAAGTTTAATCAGTATTTGTACATCATTCTTTCACACTTATAAAACTCTTATCGAAACAATACTATAAATCATACGAAAATAGACAACACCTTCCTAACTGGCCATTTTCCTTCTCTCCAACCTCATTTTCTTTCTAAGTGAGACGGGTTCACTCGAATCGTCTTATAAGTTGAATCGGAGTTTTAACATCATTCTTTAACCATTATATAACTCTTATGGACAACAATACTATAAATCATAAAAAATAGACAACACCTTCATAACTGGCCGTTTTCCTTCTCTCCAGCCTCATTTTCTTTCTAAGTGGGACGGGTTCACTTGAATCGTCCTATAAGTTGAATCGGAGTTTTTACATCATTCTTTAACCATTATATAACTCTTATGGACAACAATCCTATAAAGCATAAGAAAATACTCCACACCATCCTAACTGGCACTTTTTTTTCTCTCCAACCTCTTTTTGTTTCTAAGTGGGACGGATTTCACTCGAATTGTCTTATAAGGTGAATCGGTGTTTGAAAGTGGGACGGAATTCCTTCAGTATTATAAGACTCTTGTGGACAACAATATTATAAAGCATACGAAAATAGACAACACCTTCCTAACTGGATATTATCTTTCTCTCCAACCACCTTTTCTTTCTAAGTGTGATTTTTTCACTCGAATCGTCCTATAAATTGAATCGGAGTTTTTACATCATTGTTTAACCATTATAAGACTCTTATGGATAACAAAACAATTAAGCATACAAAAATAGTCCACACCTTCCTAACATGACCATTTTCTTTCGAAGTGATACGGATTTCACTCGAATCGGCTTATAAGTTGAATCGGTGTTTGTACATCATTCCTTCACACTTATAAGAGTCTTATGGACAACAATACTATAAATCATACAAAAATAGTCAACACCTTCCTAACTGGCCCTTTTCCTTCTCTCCAACATCCTTTTCTCTCTAAGTGAGATGGATTCACCCTTTCAAAAAAAAAAGTTAGATGGATTCACTCGGATCGTCCTATAAGCTAAATCGGAGTTTCTACATCATTCTTTAACTATTATATAACATTTATGGACAACAATATTATAAATCCTCCAAAAATAGTGCACACATTCCTAACTAGCACTTTTCTTTATCTCCAACCTCCTTTTGTTCCTAAGTGGGACGGATTTCACTCGAATCGTCTTATAAGTTGAATCGGTGTTTGTACATCATTCCTTCACACTCATAAAACTCTTATGGACAACAATACTATAAATCATACAAAAATAGACAACACCTTCCTAACTGGCCCTTTTCCTTCTCTCCAACCTCTTTTTCATTCCAAGTGGGAAGGTTTCACTCGAATCGTTCAATAAGTTGAATCGGAGTTTTTACATCATTCATTAACTAGTATATAACTCTTATGAAAACAATATTATAAATCATACAAAAATAGACAACACCTTCCTAACTGACCATTTTCCTTCTCTCCAACCTCATTTTCATTCTAAGTGGGACGAATTTCACACGAATCGTCTTATAAGTTGTATCAGTGTTTGTACATCATTCCTTGACACTTATATAACTCTTATGGACAAAAATACTATAAATCATAAAAAAATAGACAACACCTTCCTAACTGGCCGTTTTCCTTCTCTCCAACCTCATTTTCTTTCTAAGTGAGACGGGTTCACTCGAATCGTCCTATAAGTTGAATCAAAGTTTTTACATCGTTCTTTAACCATTATATAACTCTTCTGGACAACAATACTATAAACAATACGAAAATTCTCCACACCTTTCTAACTGACACTTTTTTTTCTATCCAACCTCCTTTTCTTTCTAAATGGGACGGATTTCACTCGAATCATCTTATAAGTTGAATCGGTGTTTGAAGATCATTCCTTCAGCATTATAAGACTCTTTTGGACAACAATACTATAAAGCATAGGAAAACAGACAACACCTTCCTAACTGGATATTTTCATTCTCTCCAACCACCTTTTCTTTCTAAGTGTGATTGTTTCACTCGAATCGTCCTATAAGTTGAATCGTTGTTTGTACATCATTCCTTCACAGTTATAAAACTCTTATGGGCAACAATACTATAAAGCCTCCAAAAATAGTGCACACGTTCCTAACTGACATATTTCTTTATCTCCAACCTCCTTTTCTTTCTAAGTGGGACGGATTTCACTCGAATCGTCTTATAAGTTGAATCGGTGTTTGTACATCATTCCTTCACACTTATAAAACTCTTATGGGAACAATACTATAAATCATACGAAAAATACTAAACACCTTCCTAACTGGCCCTTTTCCTTCTCTCCAACCTCTTTTCTTTCTAAGTGGGAAGGTTTCACTCGAATCGTTCTATAAGTTGAATCGGAGTTTTTACATCATTCTTTAACCAGTATATAACTCTTATGGAAACAACACTATAAATCATACAAAAATAGACAACACCTTCCTAACGGACCCTTTTCCTTCTCTCCAACCTCATTTTCTTTCTAAGTGGGACGGATTTCAATCGAATAGTCTTATAAGTTGAATCGGTGTTTGTAGATCATTCATTCACACTTATAAAACTCTTATGAACAAAAATACTATAAATCATAAAAAATAGACAACACCTTCATAACTGGCCGTATTCCTTCTCTCCAACCTCATTTTCTTTCTAAGTGGGACGGGTTCACTTGAATCGTCCGATAAGTTGAATCGGAGTTTTAACATCATTCTTTAACCATTATATAACTCTTATGGACAACAATACTATAAAACATAAGAAAATACTCCACACCTTCCTAACTGACACTTTTTTTTCTCTCCAACCTCTTTTTGTTACTAAGTGGGACGGATTTCACTCGAATTGTCTTATAAGGTGAATCGGTGTTTGAACATCATTCCTTCAGCATTATAAGACTCTTGTGGACAACAAGACTATAAAGCATACGAAAATAGACAACACCTTCCTAACTGGATATTATCTTTCTCTCCAACCACCTTTTCTTTCTAAGTGTGATTTTTTTCACTCGAATCGTCCTATAAGTTGAATCGGAGTTTTTACATCATTGTTTGACCATTATAAGACTCTTATGGACAACAATACAATTAAGCATACGAAAATAGTCCACACCTTCCTAACTTGACCATTTTCTTTCGAAGTGATACGGATTTCACTCGAATCGGCTTATAAGTTGAATCGGTGTTTGTACATCATTCCTTCACACTTATAAGAGTCTTATGGACATCAATACTATAAATCATACAAAAATAGACAACACCTTCCTAACTGACCCTTTTCCTTCCCTCTAACCTCCTTTTCCCTCTAAGTGAGATTGATTCACCCTTTCAAAAAAAAAAAGTGAGATGGATTCACTCGGATCGTCCTATAAGCTAAATCGGAGTTTCTACATCATTCTTTAACTATATATAACTTTTATGGACAACAATATTATAAAGCCTCCAAAAAAAGTGCACACATTTCTAACTAGCACTTTTCTTTATCTCCAACCTCCTTTTGTTCCTAAGTGGGACGAATTTCACTCGAATCGTCTTATAAGTTGAATCGGTGTTTGTACATCATTCCTTCACACTCATAAAACTCTTATGGACAACAATACTATAAATCATAAAAAAATAAACAACACCTTCCTAACTGGCCATTTTCCTTCTCTCCAACCTCATTTTCTTTCTAAGTGAGATGGGTTCACTCGAATCGTCCTATAAGTTGAATCGGAGTTTTTACATCGTTCTTTAACCATTATATAACTCTTCTGGAAAACAATATTATAAAGCATACGAAAATACTCCACACCTTTCTAACTGGCACTTTTTTTTCTCTCCAACCTCCTTTTCTTTCTAAATGGGACGGAATTCACTCGAATCATCTTATAAGTTGAATCGGTGTTTGAAGATCATTCCTTCAGCATTATAAGACTCTTTTGGACAACAATACTATAAAGCATAGGAAAACAGACAACACCTTTCTAACTGGATATTTTCATTCTCTCCAACCACCTTTTCTTTCTAAACTTCCTGATTGTTTCACTCGAATCGTCCTATAAGTTGAATTTGTTTGTACATCATTCCTTCACAGTTATAAAACTCTTATGGACAACAGTACTATAAAGCCTCCAAAAATAGTGCACACCTTCCTAACTGGCATATTTCTTTATCTCCAACCTCCTTTTTTTTTCTAAGTGAGACGGATTTCACTCGAATCGTCTTACAAGTTGAATCGGTGTTTGTACTTCATTCCTTCACACTTATAAAACTCTTATGGACAACAATACTATAAATCATACGAAAAATACACAACACCTTCCTAACTGGCCCTTTTCCTTCTCTTCAACCTCTTTTCTTTCTAAGTAGGAAGGTTTCACTCGAATCGTTCTATAAGTTGAATCGAAGTTTTTACATCATTCTTTAACGAGTATATAACTCTTATGGAAACAATACTATAAATCATACAAAAATAGACAACACCTTCCTAACTGACCCTTTTCCTTCTCTCCAACCTCATTTTTTTTCTAATTGGGACGGATTTCACTCGAATCGTCTTATAGGTTGAATCGGTGTTTGTACATCATTCCTTCACACTTATAAAACTCTTATGAACAACAATACTATAAATCATAAAAAATAGACAACACCTTCATAAATGGCCGTTTTCCTTCTCTCCTACCTCATTTTCTTTCTAAGTGGGACGGGTTCACTTGAATCGTCCTATAAGTTGAATCGGAGTTTTTACATCATTCTTTAACCATTATATAACTCTTATGGACAACAATACTATAAAACATAAGAAAATACTCCACACCTTCCTAACTGACACTTTTTTCTCTCTCCAACCTCTTTTTGTTTCTAAGTGGGACGGATTTCACTAGAATTGTCTTATAAGGTGAATCGGTGTTTGAACATCATTCCTTCAGCATTATAAGACTCTTGTGGACAACCAGACTATAAAGCATACGAAAATAGACAACACCTTCCTAACTGGATATTATCTTTCTCTCCAACCACCTTTTCTTTCTAAGTGTGATTTTTTTCACTCGAATCGTCCTATAAGTTGAATCGGAGTTTTTACATCATTGTTTGACCATTATAAGACTCTTATGGACAACAATACAATTAAGCATACGAAAATAGTCCACACCTTCCTAACTTGACCATTTTCTTTCGAAGAGATACGGATTTCACTCGAATCGGCTTATAAGTTGAATCGGTGTTTGTACATCATTCCTTCACACTTATAAGAGTCTTATGGACAACAATACTATAAATCATACAAAAATAGACAACACCTTCCTAACTGGCCCTTTTCCTCCCCTCCAACCTCCTTTTCCCTCTAAGTGAGATTGATTCACCCTTTCAAAAAAAAAAAGTGAGATGGATTCACTCGGATCGTCCTATAAGCTAAATCGGAGTTTCTACATCATTCTTTAACTATTATATAACTCTTATGGACAACAATATTATAAAGCCTCCAAAAATAGTGCACACATTCCTAACTAGCACTTTTCTTTATCTCCAACCTCCTTTTGTTCCTAAGTGGGACGGATTTCACTCGAATCGTCTTATAAGTTGAATCGGTGTTTGTGCATCATTCCTTCACACTCATAAAACTCTTATGGACAACAATACTATAAATCATACAAAAATAGACAACACCTTCCTAAATGGCCCTTTTCCTTCTCTCCAACCTCCTTTTCATTCCAAGTGGGAAGGTTTCACTCGAATCGTTCAATAAGTTGAATCGGAGTTTTTACATCATTCATTAACCAGTATATAACTCTTATGAAAACAATACTATAAATCATACAAAAATAGACAACACCTTCCTAACTGACCATTTTCCTTCTCTCCAACCTCATTTTCATTCTAAGTGGGACGGATTTCACACGAATCGTCTTCTAAGTTGTATCGGTGTTTGTACATCATTCCTTCACACTTATATAACTCTTATGGACAAAAATACTATAAATAGTTAAAAAATAGACAACACCTTCCTAACTGGCCGTTTTCCTTCCCTCCAACCTCATTTTCTTTCTAAGTGAGACGGGTTCACTCGAATTGTCCTATAAGTTGAATCGGAGTTTTTACATCGTTCTTTAACCATTATATAACTCTTCTGGACAACAATACTATAAAGCATACGAAAATACTCCACACCTTTCTAACTGGCACTTTTTTTTTCCCTCCAACCTCCTTTTCTTTCTAAATGGGACAGATTTCATCGAATCATCTTATAAGTTGAATCGGTGTTTGAAGATCATTCCTTCGGCATTATAAGACTCTTTTGGACAACAATAATATTGCATAGGAAAATAGACAACACCTTCCTAACTGGATATTTTCATTCTCTCCAACCACCTTTTCTTTCTAAGTGTGATTGTTTCACTCGAATCGTCCTATAAGTTGAATCGTTGTTTGCAAATCATTCCTTCATAGTTATAAAACTCTTATGGAGAACAATACTATAAAGCCTCCAAAAATAGTAAACACCTTCCTAACTGGCATATTTCTTTATCTCCAACCTCCTTTTCTTTCTAAGTGGGACGGATTTCACTCGAATCGTTTTATAAGTTGAATCGGTGTTTGTACATCAGTCCTTCACACTTATAAAACTCTTATGGATAACAATACTATAGATCATAAAAAAATAGACAACACCTTCCTAACTGGCCCTTTTCCTTCTCTCCAACCTCATTTTCTTTCTTAGTGGGACGGGTTCACTCGAATCGTCCTATAAGTTGAATCGGGATTTTTTACATCATTCTTTAACCATTATATAACTCATATGGACAACAATACTATAAAGCATACGAAAATACTCCACACCTTCCTAACTAGCAATTTTTTTTTCTCTCCAACCTCCTTTTGTTTCTAAGTGGGACGAATTTCACTCGAATCGTCTTATAAGTTGAATCGGTGTTTGTACATCATTCCTTCACACTTATAAAACTCTTATGGACAACAATACTATAAATCATACAAAAATAGACAACACCTTCCTAACTGGCTGTTTTCCTTCTCTCCAACCTCATTTTCTTTGTAAGTGGGACGGGTCACTCGAATCGTCCCACAAGTTGAATCGGAGTTTTTACATCATTCTTTAACCATTATATAACTCTTATGGACAACAATACTATAAATCATACAAAAATAGACAACACCTTCCTAACTGGCCTTTTCCTTCTCCCCAACCTTATTTTCTTTCTAAGTGGGACGGGGTCACTTGAATTGTCTTATAAGTTGAATCGGTGTTTGTACATCATTCCTTCACACTTATAAAACTCTTATGGACAACAATACTATAAATCATAAAAAAATAGACAACACCTTCCTAACTGGCCGTTTTCCTTCTCTCCAACCTCATTTTCTTTCTAAGTGGGACGGATTTCACTCGAATCGTCTTATAAGTTGAATCGGTGTTTGTACATCATTCCTTCACACTTATAAAACTCTTATGGACAACAATACTATAAATCATAAAACAATGGACAACACCTTCCTAACTGGCCGTTTTTTTTTTGAAAAGTAAGTCAATATTATAGAAAATTAAAAAATGGCTAGAAGCCTACAAAATACTTGGGGCATACCCCAAGGGTGGAACCCCCAAACCCACCAAAGAGTTAAGCTTAACTCTAAACACTGGGGATTATACAAGAGAATCACTATAACCCTTACAACAAAAATACAAGTCTGATAAAACATAAGACTATAGCAACCAATGTATAACATATCTCTAGAGCACCTCCCCACAAATATAATATACATAATCTTCATCAGATTACAGAAATTAATTTCTATCACAGTGAGAGTCTTCATAGCCATCCGGACCCCTTGAACTTCAGCAACCAACTTATAAATCTGCACAGTGTAAACAAAGGGATCAAAAGACAATGCAACATTTATAGAAAAGATCACAAAGTACCTCCCACGAAGTCCGAACCATTTCCTGAACCATACACCCAGAAACACTGACTCTCTACCACTCATCCAAACACAAACCCAGAACAAAAATTCCAGGAAAACTGAGCAAATATTCCCCTCACCCATTGCTTGAAACTCTATCTCCATTTTGAATATCCAACAAGTGATACAATCTAAATTTGACAGAAGAATTTATCTCCTGAACAAGTTGAACCTCCTTTTTAAACTCTCCTGCAAACAACCTGAGGTTCCTCTCCCTCCATAAGATGTAAACACTTGCAGCCAATGCGAGTTTGGTAACACATGCCTTTAAAGTATTGTTAGTACAATGGTCATTGCACCAATTTACTATATCCACCCACTTCTTCCCAACTTGCTTCAAACCATTTTCAATAGCAACCGAAGACCAAACTTGAGAAGAGAAACTGCATTCAAAAAATAGATGTTCCCTGTTTTCACACGGTAAGTCACAGAAGACACATTTTTGTTGCTGAAGCAACCCATAAATGACCAATTTATCTTGAGTTTGCATCCTATTATGAATTAAAGTCCATAAAATGAAAGCATGTCTTGGAATATTATTTGGGAACCACACAGTTTTGTACCATTTAACTTGACTATCCCTGTTCCTTAACAAATTCCAAGCCGAGCTAATAGAATACTTACCCTTGGTAGGTTTCCAAATCAAAGTATCAACATCATGGCAATCAGGAGGGGGGAGGATTGCAATATCATCTCTTAACTCCATTAATTTGTGAGAGTTTGCAAAAGGAGGGTACCATTGCCCATCTCTGATTATGGCATTGACTTTACAATTGTTCCTTAACCCAGAATCATACCTGATCCTATCCCCATGTTTTTCTACAATAGAAGTGGGATACAACCAATCATCATGCCAAAGAAGAATATTATTTCCATTCCCAACCTTGTACTCAATGTACTGTCTAAATGTATCTCTTAGCCCCATTATCTTTTTCCATGACCAAGATCTTTTATCCGGGACCTTAAGCAACCAAAAGTTTTGGTCTTTCATGAGCTCTATCCTAGCCCACTTACTCCAAAGGTTGGTGGGAATAGGCTGCAACAGGTTCCATAGCTGCTTACCAATAGCAGCCACATTCCAAGCTATCAAATCTTTTAAGCCTAAGCCCCCTTCATCCTTCGGCAGACACACTTTGGTCCATGCCATCTTCTCACCTCCACTCTTCAAGTCAGCCCCTTTCCACAAGAATTTCCTCATAATCTCATTCAGCTGTTTAAACACCGATTTTGGAAGGATATAAGTAGAACTCCAATAAACTTGAACTGAAAACAACACTGAGGCAATCAATTGTAACCTACCCGCAAAGGAAAGGAATCTGCAATTCCAAGACTGAACCCTTCTAGTAATTTTCAAAACTAACTCTTGACAATCAGCAACATTAAGTTTAGAAGAAATCAAAGGCACCCCAAGATACTTGACAGGCAATTTTCCAATAGAAAAGTTGGACCCGCAGATAATATTATCTAAAACTCTATCCTCCACACCCGATGTAAAAATGGAGCTCTTTGAGGTATTAGGAAATAAACCTGAAAATTCACTAAACTTCCTCAATACATCCAGCATACAATTCACTGAATTTTCACTACCCTCACAGAAGAGGAATAGGTCATCAGCAAACATCAAGTGATTAATCTCCAATTTTTTACATTTGGCATGGAACTTAAACGAGTCATTTTTCCCCAACTTATTCAACATTCCTGAGAGAACTTCCATACACATCACAAAAAGATAAGGAGACATAGGGTCCCCTTGCCTAAGCCCTCTTCCCCCTTTGAAAAACCCTTCAAGAGCTCCATTAATATTAATAGAGAACTTAGGAGAAGAGCAACAAGTAAGAATCCAACCTCTAACTCTTTCAGGCAACCCAAAACACTTCAACACCTCACCCAAAAAATCCCAAGAGACAGAATCATAAGCTTTAGTCAAATCAATTTTCATGGCAACTCTAGCTGGGGACTCATCTTTATGGCCTAACTGGCCGTTTTCCTTCTCTCCAACCTCATTTTCTTTCTAAGTGAGATGGGTTCACTCGAATCGTCCTATAAGTTGAATCGGAGTTTTTACATCGTTCTTTAACCATTATATAACTCTTCTGGACAACAATACTATAAAGCATACGAAAATACTCCACACCTTTCTAACTGGCACCTTTTTTTCCCTCCAACCTCCTTTTCTTTCTAAATGGGACGGATTTCACTCGAATCATCTTATAAGTTGAATCGGTGTTTGAAGATCATTCCTTCAGCATTATAAGACTCTTTTGGACAACAATACTATAAAGCATAGGAAAACAAACAACACCTTCCTAACTGGATATTTTCATTCTCTCCAACCACCTTTTCTTTCTAAGTGTGATTGTTTCACTCGAATCGTCCTATAAGTTGAATTTGTTTGTACATCATTCCTTCACAGTTATAAAACTCTTATGGACAACAGTACTGTAAAGCCTCCAAAAATAGTGCACACCTTCCTAACTGGCATATTTCTTTATCTCCAACCTCCTTTTTTTTCCTAAGTGGGACGGATTTCACTCGAATCGTCTTACAAGTTGAATCGGTGTTTGTACTTCATTCATTCACACTTATAAAACTCTTATGGGAACAATACTATAAATCATACGAAAAATACACAACACCTTCCTAACTGGCCATTTTCCTTCTCTCCAACCTCTTTTCTTTCTAAGTAGGAAGGTTTCACTCGAATCGTTCTATAAGTTGAATCGAAGTTTTTACATCATTCTTTAACCTTCCTAACTGGCCCTTTTCGATCTCTCCAACCTCATTTTCTTTCTTAGTGGGACGGGTTCACTCGAATCGTCCTATAAGTTGAATTGGGGTTTTTACATCATTCTTTAAGCATTATATAACTCATATGGACAACAATACTATAAAGCATACGAAAATACTCCACACCTTCCTAACTAGCAATTTTTTTTTCTCTCCAACCTCCTTTTGTTTCTAAGTGGGACGAATTTCACTCGAATCGTCTTATAAGTTGAATCGGTGTTTGTACATCATTCCTTCACACTTATAAAACTCTTATGGACAACAATACTATAAATCATACAAAAATAGACAACACCTTCCTAACTGGCTGTTTTCCTTCTCTCCAACCTCATTTTCTTTGTAAGTGGGACGGGTCACTCGAATCGTCCCACAAGTTGAATCGGAGTTTTTACATCATTCTTTAACCATTAAATAACTCTTATGGACAACAATACTATAAAAAATACAAAAATAGACAACACCTTCCTAACTGGCCTTTTCCTTCTCCCCAACCTTATTTTCTTTCTAAGTGGGACGGGGTCACTTGAATTGTCTTATAAGTTGAATCAGTGTTTGTACATCATTCCTTCACACTTATAAAACTCTTATGGACAACAATACTATAAATCATAAAAAAATAGACAACACCTTCCTAACTGGCCGTTTTCCTTCTCTCCAACCTCATTTTCTTTCTAAGTGATACGGATTTCACTCGAATCGTCTTATAAGTTGAATCGGTGTTTGTACATCATTCCTTCACACTTATAAAACTCTTATGGACAACAATACTATAAATCATAAAAAAATAGACAACGCCTTCCTAACTGGCCGTTTTCCTTCTCTCCAACCTCATTTTCTTTCTAAGTGGGACGGGTTCACTCGAATCGTCCTATAAGTTGAATCGGAGTTTTTACATAATTCTTTAACAATTATATAACTCTAATGCACAAAAATACTATAAAGCATACGAAAATACTCCACCCCTTCCTAACTGGCACATTTTTTTTCTTTCCAACCTCCTTTTGTTTCTAAGTGGGACGGATTTCACTCGAATCGTCTTATAAATTGAATCGGTGTTTGTACATCATTCCTTCACACTTATAAAACTATTATGGATAACAATACTATAAATCATAAAAAAATAGACAACACTTTCCTAACTGGCCCTTTTCCTTCTCTCTAACCTCATTTTCTTTCTAAGTGAGACGGGTTCACTCGAATAGTCCTATAAGTTGAATCGGAGTTTTTACATCATTCTTTAACCATTATATAACTCTTATGGACAACAATACTATAAAGCATACGAAAATACTCCACCCCTTCCTAACTGGCAATTTTTTTTTCTCTCCAACCTCCTTTTGTTTCTAAGTGGGACGGATTTTACTCGAATCGTCTTATAAGTTGAATCGGTGTCTGTATATCATTCCTTCACACTTATAAAACTCCTATGGAAACAATACTATAAATCATACGAAAATACACAACACCTTCCTAACTGGCCCTTTTCCTTCTCTCCAACCTCATTTTCTTTCTAAGTGGGAAGGTTTCACTCGAATCGTCTTATAAGTTGAATCGGAGTTTTTACATCATTCTCTAACTAGTATATAACTCTTATGGAAACAATATTATAAATCATACAAAAATTGACAACACATTCCTAACTGACCCTTTTCCTTCTCTCCGACCTCATATTCTTTCTAAGTGGGACGGATTTCACTCGAATCGTCTTATAAGTTGAATCGGTGTTTGTACATCATTCCTTCACACTTATAAAACTCTTATGGACTACAATACTATATATCATAAAAATATACACAACACTTTCCTAACTGGCCCTTTTCCTTCTCTCCAACCTCATTTTCTTTCTAAGTGGGAAGGTTTCACTCGAATCGTCCTATAAATTGAATCGGAGTTTTTACATCATTCTTTAACCATTATATAACTCTTATGGACAACAATACTATAAAGCATACGAAAATACTTCACACCTTCCTAACTGGCACTTTTATTTTTTTGAAAAGGTAATTCAATTTTATAGAACACAAAAAAAATGGCAAGAAGCCTACAAGAAAACTTGGGGCATTCCCCAAGGGTGGAACCCCCGAACCCATCAATTAGTTAAGCTTAACTCTAAACACAGGGGATTATACAAGAAAATCTCCATAACCTTCACAACAATTAAACACGACCGGTAAAACTTAAGACTATTACAACTAGTGTTTAACCTTTCTCTAGAACACCTCACCACAAATATAATATACATAATCTTCATCAGATTACACAAATTGATTCCTATCACAGTGAGAGTCTTCATAGCCATCCGATCCCCGTGAACTTCAGCTACCTGCTTAAATATCTGCACAATGTAATCAAAGGGGTCAAAAGATAATGCAACATTTGTAAAAGATATCACAAAACACCTCCAATGAAGTCTGAACCATTTCCTGAACCATAACTCCTACAACACTGAATCGCGACCACTCATCCAAACACAAACCCAAAACATAAATTCCAGGAAAACTGAGCAAATATTCCCCTTACCCATTGCTTGAAATTCTATCTCCATTTTGAATATCCAATAATTGATACAATCTAAATTTGACAGAAGAATTTATCTCCTGAACAAGTTGCTCCTCCTTTTTAAACTCTCCTGTAAACAACCTGAGGTTCCTCTCCCTCCATAATATGTAAACACTTGCAACCAAAGATAGTTTGGTAAGACATGCCTTTATAGTATTATTAGTACAATGGTCATTGCACCAATTTACTATATCCACCCACTTCTTCCCAACTTGCTTCAAACAATTTTTAATAGCAACTGAATACCAAACTTGAGAAGAGAAACTGCATTCAAAAAATAGATGCTCCCTGCTTTCACACGGTAAGTCACAAAAGACACATTTTTGTTGCTGAAGCAACCCATAAATGACCAATTTATCTTGTGTCTGCATCCTATTATGAATTAAAGTCCATAAAATGAAAGCATGTCTTGGAATATTATTTGGGAACCACACAGTCTTGTACCATTTAACTTGAGTATCCCTGTTCCTTAACAAATTCCAAGCCGAACTAATAGAATACTTACCCTTGGTAGGCTTCCAAATCAAAGTATCAACATCATGGCAATCAGGAGGGGGGAGGATAGCAATATCATCTCTTAACTCCATTAATTTGTGAGAGTTTGCAAAAGGAGGAAACCATTAACCATTTCTGATTATGGCATTGACTTTACAATTGTTTCTTAATCCAGAATCATACCTGATCCTATCCCCATGTTTTTCTACAATAGAAGTGGGATACAACCAATCATCGTGCCAAAGAAGAATATTATTGTCATTCCCAACCTTGTACTCAATGCTGCTTAATGTTGCTGACTGTCAAGAGTTAGTATTGAAAATTACCAGAATGGTTCAGGCTTGGAATTGCAGATTCCTTTCCTTTGCGGGTAGGTTACAATTGATTGCCTCAGTGTTGTTTTCAGTTCAGGTTTATTGGAGTTCTACTTATATCCTTCCAAAATCTGTGTTTAAACAACTGAATGAGATAATGAGGAAATTCTTATGGAAAGGGGCTGATTTGAAGAGTGGTGGTGAGAAGTTGGCATGGGCTAAAGTGTGTTTGCCGAAAGATGAAGGGGGCTTAGGATTAAAAGATCTGATAGCTTGGAATGAGGCAGTTATTGGTAAGCAGCTATGGAACCTGTTACAGCCTATTCCCACTAACCTCTGGAGTAAGTGGGCAAGGATTGAGCTCATGAAAGACCAGAACTTCTGGCTGCTTAAGGTCCCGGATAAAAGATCTTGGTCATGGAAGAAGATAATGAGTCTAAGAGATACATTTAGACAATACATTGAGTACAAGGTCGGGAATGGCGATAATATTATTCTTTGGCATGATGATTGGTTGTATCCCAATTCTATTGTAGAAAAGCATGGGGATAGGATCAGGTATGATTCTGGGTTAAGAAGCAATTGTAAAGTCAATGCTATAATCAGAAATGGGCAATGGTTTCCTCCTTTTGCAAACTTACATCAATTAATGGAGTTAAGAGATGATATTGCTACCCTTCCCCCTCCAGATTGTCATGAAGTTGATACCTTGATTTGGAAGCCTACCAGGGGTAAGTATTCTATTAGTTCATCTTGGAATTTGTTAAGGAACAGGGATAATCAAGTTCAATGGTATAAGACTGTGTGGTATCCAAATAATATCCCAAGACATGCTTTCATCTTATGGACTTTAATTCATAATAGGATGCAAAGACAAGATAAATTGGTCCTCTATGGGATGATTCAGCAACAAAAATGTGTCTTCTGTGACTTACCGTGTGAAAGTAGGGAACATTTATTTTTTGAATGCAGTTTCTCTTCTCAAGTTTGGTCTTCGGTTGCAATTGATAATGGTTTGAGGCAAGTTGGGACGAAGTGGGTGGATATGGTTAATTGGTGCAATGTCCACTGTACAAATAATACTTTAAAGGCATGTGTTACCAAACTATCATTGGCTGCTAGTGTTTACATTTTATGGAGGGAAAGGAATCTCAGGCTGTTTGCTGGAGAGTTTAAAAAGGAGGATCAACTTGTTAAGGAGATAAATTCTTCTGTCAAATTTAGATTGTTTCACTTGTTGGATATTCAAAATGGAGATAGAGTTTCTAGCAATGGGTGAGGGGATTATTTTTTGCTCAGTTTTCATGGAATTTATGTTCAGGATTTCTGTCTGGATGAGTGGTAGAGAGCATGTTTCAGGGTTGTTGGGGATATGGTTCAGGATTTGGCTCAGAATGAGGGGGAGGTGGTTTATGATAAAAATTTTAAATGTTGCATTATCTTTTGACCCCTTTGCTTACATTGTGCAGATTTATAAGTTGGTGGTTGAGTTTCACAGGGTTCGGATGGCTATGAAGTACCTCGCGGATGACTACTACAGTTTTAGGTCGTTGTTCAGTGCTTCTGTGCAGTTTGTAAATTGCAGTTTTGTGACGGCCAGCAATGCAGTTTATCAGTGCAGATTTATCGGTGCTGAAATACAGATTTTTCAGTACAGATTTCAGTGTTTCAGTACGGAAATGCAGTTTTTTTTTCAGTGCTAAAATGCAGTTTTTTCAGTGTTACAGTGCAGATTTTAGTATTTCAGTGCTGAAATGGTCGTTTTTCAGTGTCTCCGGGCTATTTTATAGTGCAGTTTTGTGATGGCAGACTCTTATAAGTGCTCTTGGCTATTTGACAAGGATGCCCTTCAATTTATGGACACGGTTTTAATGATGGAAAATGATGGATCAAATGCTCTGCTATTTGTTTCATTTATCTTGATTATGTTCATATGTGGGGATTTCAAGGCTCATATTAAGATTTATAAGTTGGTGGATGAAGTTCACCGGGTTCGGATGGCTATGAAGACCTTCACGGTGATAGGAATTAATTTTTGTAATCTGATGAAGATTATGTATATTTTATTTGCAGTGAGGTGCTCTAGAGATATGTTAAGCATTGGTTGCTATAGTCTTATGCATTATCAGACTTATTTTTTTGTTGTCAGGGTTATGGAGTTTTTCTTGTATTTTCCCCTGTGTTTAGAGTTAAGCTTAACTCTTTGGTGGGATTGGGGGTTCCACCCTTGGGGTATGCCCCAAGTATTTTGTAGGCTTCTAGCCATTTTTTAATTTTTCTATAAAATTGACTTACCTTTCAAAAAAAAAAAAAAAAAAAAAAAACCTTGTACTCAATGTAATGTCTAAATGTATCTCTTAGAACCGTTATCGTTTTTCATGACCAAGATCTTTTATCCGGGACCTTAAGCAACCAAAAATTTTGGTCTTTCATGAGCTCAATCCTAGCCCACTTACTCCAAAGGTTGGTGGGAATAGGCTGCAACAGGTTCCATAGCTGCTTACCAATAGCAGCCACATTTCAAGCTATCAAATCTTTTAAGCCTAAGCCCCCTTCATCCTTCGGTAGACACACTTTAGTCCATGCCATCTTCTCTCCTCCACTCTTCAAGTCAGCCCCTTTCCATAAGAATTTCCTCATAATCTCATTCAGTTGTTTAAACACCGATTTTGGGAGGATATAAGTAGAACTCCAGTATACTTGAATTGAAAACAACACTGAGGCAATCAATTGTAACCTACCCGCAAAAGAAAGGAATCTGCAATTCCAAGACTGAACTCTTCTAGTAATTTTCAAAACTAACTCTTGACAATCAGCTGAATTAAGCTTAGAAGAAATCAGAGGCACCCCTAGATACTTGACAGGCAATTTTCCAATTGAAAAGTTGGACTCGCGGATAATATTATCTAAAACTCTACCCTCCACACCTAATGTAAAAATGGAGCTCTTTGAGGTATTAGGAAATAAACCTGAAAATTCACTAAACTTCCTCAGTACATTGAGCATACAATTCACTGAATTTTCACATAAGCAAACATCAAGTGATTAATCTCCAATTTTTTACATTTGGCATGGAACTTAAACGAGTCATTTTTCCCCAACTTATTCAACATTCCTGAGAGAACTTCCATACACATCACAAAAAGATAAGGAGACCTAGGGTCCCCTTGCCTAAGCCCTCTTCCCCCTTTGAAAAACCTTTCAAGAGCTCCATTAATATTAATCGAGAACTTAGGGGAAGAGCAACAAGAAAGAATCCACCCTCTAACTCTTTCAGGAACCCCAAAACACTTCAACACCTCACCTAAAAAATCCCAAGAGACAGAATCATAAGCTTTAGTCAAATCAATTTTCATGGCAACTCTAACTGGGGACTCATCTTTACGGTAATGGAGTAATATCTCTTGAGCTAGCAAAATATTATCACAAATACTCCTACCGGGAACAAACCCTGATTGATTTGCACTTATACACGAATCAAGAAAGGGCTTCAGCCAATTAGCAATAATTTTAGCTATGCATTTATACAACACATTGCAAACTGAAATAGGCCTAAAATCTGTCACTTTAGTAGGATTATCCACCTTGGGAATAAGAGAGATGGAAGTACAATTTAACTTAGAAAGCAACTGGCCTGAAGCAAAAAAATCCATAATGGCATCCACCACCTCATTACCAATAACATCCCAGGCAGCCTTATAAAACACAACATTCAAACCATCCGGCCCTGGAGCTTTGTCATCTTTTATAGCAAGGAAAGTAGCTTTGATTTCTTCTCTAGTCACGTCTCTATTCATGTCCCTACCTTGCTCAAGAGAAATAGGATATTGAATAAACTCATTCAAAACAGGAATCCTGACCTCTCATCTCTTGGTAAAGAGACTCTTGTAAAATCCCACAATCTCTCTATTAACATCACTTTTATCAGTCATGACAGTGCCATCGTCTTTAGTTATTGTAATAGTGAAAATGTCCAGCCCAATTGAGCCCATCTGTCATCAGGCCCATCAAGTTTATAGGCCAGCAAGATATTTATGAACCCAATAATAAAGCCCATTCAGAGGAGGTATGTAATAAAGGACCCTGATTAAATGTACAGGAGGAAGTCCATTTAGGGGATGTATATAAAGAAATTCCAGAAATGAATGGAAGGATTCGAAGAAGTGTTGAACATTTTTAGGTGTTTACACATTGGCGCCGTCTGTGGGAATGAGGGAGGTTCCTGACTTTTCAAATGCCCTTCGGTACTTGTAAAATCGCCTCCTTCTTCCCATCTCGAAAAGCTAAGTCTGTTTGACAGGCAAAAGACCCTCCACTTCCAAAAAACCTCCACTCACCGCCTCCCCGGACGAGAATGCCAGTCACCCGTTCACAGGCAGGCATTCTGCCCACTGAGGAGAATCGTGCAGAGGACTCCCAGACCATGGAGCAAATTCTTCAGCGCTTGGCGGCTGCAGAGGAACGTAGCATGGCCTTGGAGAAACAGAATACAGAGCTCAGGGAGAGGTTGGCTCCACCAGCAGCTGCCTCACCGGCAGTTACACCTAACCCTCCGGTGGCGGCGATCGACCATTCTCTGAACCAACCTGAAGAGCACGCCGAATCTTCTCAGCGCTCGCGAAAGGCTCCAGCAGTCGACGAGTCTATAACCCCCCAGAAACTTCAAGCAATGATGGACGAGTTCCAAAGGAAAGTTCTCGGAGATTTGAGGTCTCGATCTACGGACGACATGGCCATCCAGGCGTCCACTGAATTGATACAGTCGCCTTTCGTTCAGGAAATAACCCAAGAGCCTTTCCCAAAGAAGTTCGTTATGCCACAGTTCACCCCTTATGATGGCACGCGGGATCCCGAAGAGCACATATACCAAATTCATCAGAAAATGACCATGTACGCCGAGAACGAGTCCCTGCTATGTAAGGTGTTCTCCACAAGCCTTGCTGAGGCCGCCCTATTATGGTTTAGGAAGCAGCCACCCCGATCCATTGGCAGCTGGCAACAGTTGACCAGGCTCTTCATCGCCCAGTATTATGGAAACAAGAGACAGAAGAAGACCATATCCTGCCTCTTCACCATGATCCAGGAGAAAGGAGAGTCACTGAAAAGCTTTCTGTCCCGATTCAACATCGAGTCCTCTTCTGTGGATAATTGTGACCAGCACTCTGCGGTCGAAGCATTCAGGATGGCCCTCATTCCTGGAACAAAATTCCATCAATCCTTGGTGAAGCGCCCTCCATCGGGAATTGGGGAACTAAACTCTAGGGCCCAGGGGTACTTAAGAATTGAAGAGGAAGAAACTATCAGGCAGAGAAGATCAGCCTTTGTCGGCCTTGAAATTCAGTCCAAGGATCGATTGACCGATCGGAAGCGATCAACTCCACCGGGATCGTCTGCCCCAGCGGGATTATCAATCCCAAAGCCATCCAAACGACCCAGGTTAGAAGAAAGGATAACACCCCTGAAGGTGAGCCTTGCAAAGCTTTACCAGGAGAACAAGGCCAAAGGGATTTTCCAGCAACCCCCTACCATGCGACAACCACTTGACCAGAGAGACAAGACAAAACACTGCGCTTTCCATGGTGATTTCGGGCACATCACTAACGAATGCCGCAATCTAAGGCAACAGGTGGAGACGTTACTACTTCGCGGAGTACTCCGGGATTACGTACAACGAGACAGGCCAAGAACCGATCAACGCGCCCCCGGCGTCCCTCGAAACGCCTCGGATGCACAACCGGTTAAAATCATCAATATGATTCATGGTGGCCCCCCACCCAAAGAAACCGAAGGATCGCGCCGAAGCTATCTACGGAAAGCCCACAAAATGAGAAAAGTCAACGAAATTAGTGAAGCCCGGTACAAGGCTGAAGAAACTCACATCACTTTCTCGGTGTCGGACCTTCGAGGCGTCCAAACCCCGCATGAAGACCCTCTGGTTGTAACCCTAATGGTGGCCAACTGCCTTGTGAAAAGAGTCGTGATCGATCCTGGGAGCAGTGCCAACATAATCACCAAATGGGCTTTCGAAAAGCTCGAAATCAACCCTTCTGAAATTATGACATCCCGGTGCCCCATCGCGGGTTTTGACGGCAGGCAGATCGAGCCGATCGGTGAAGTTCAGTTACCTGTGTCTGCCGCCCATAGGACCCTGAACGAGACGTTCGTTGTGGTGGACGCCAAACCCTCCTACAATCTGCTTATGGGAAGGGGATGGATTCACCGAATGCAAGGTGTGCCTTCAACTCTTCACCAGGTCATGAGATGCTTAAGCCCTGACGGTACAGGCACCATTGATGTCAAGGGTGACCAGGTGGCAGCCAAGGAATGTTATTCGGTCACTCTGAAGGAGATCCGGAAGGCTCAGGCCCCAGGGGTACCTCGATCGAAGGAGCAAAGTTCGTGCTCCAAATAGCAATTAAAGAATGGGGAGCCGGGCACCCCGACTGTGGTTGAACCACTACAACCGATCTGTGTTGTGCCCAACAGCCCGGAAAAAGTTACTTTTGCAGGTACAACCCTCACCGATTCTGAATTTGAAGAACTAACACAATTGCTGCAGGACAACTCCGACGTCTTCGCATGGGAGCATACAGACATGCCGGGGATAGATCCCGACGTTTCACAGCACTCATTGCATGTTGACCCAAACGTCAAACCAATCAGGCAAAAGCAAAGGCGAATGGGTGCACATCGGAACCAAATTATAGCAGATGAGGTATCCAGACTGCTCCAGGCCGGCTTCATCCGGGAAGTCAGGTATCCCGAATGGCTTGCCAACGTCGTGGTTGTCCAAAAGAAAAATGGCAAGTGGAGAGTTTGCGTTGATTTCACCGACTTGAACAAGGCATGCCCGAAGGATAGTTTTCCACTCCCAAAGATCGACCAGATGGTTGACGCTACCTCGGGCTATGACCGTCTAACTTTCCTGGATGCCTATTCAGGTTACAACCAAATAAAAATGAACCCTAAGGATGAGGAAAAGACTTCCTTCATTACTGAAACAGGTACATACTGCTTTAAAGTTATGCCTTTCGGACTGAAAAATGCAGGTGCTACTTTCCAGAGATTGGTCAACAAGATCTTTAAAGGCATGATGGGCACAGTAATCGAAGCCTACATTGATGATACTGTAGTCAAGAGCAGAAAGAAGGAGGACCACATCACTCACCTGCGCCAAGTGTTCGCTACCCTCAGGTCCCATGGCATGAAGCTTAATCCAGCAAAGTGTTCTTTTTGTGTATCATCTGGGCAGTTCCTGGGGCACATCGTGGACCAGACTGGTATCCAAGCCAGCCCGACACAAGTCAAAGCCCTGCTAGAGATGAAGGAGCCCCGAACACATAAAGACGTTCAAGTCTTGACGGGAAGAGTGGTAGCACTTAGCAGATTCATCTCACGACTCACTGATCGCTGCCGACCATTCTTTCAGGCAATAAAGGTAAAGAAGGGAGAGATCTGGGGTCACAAACAATCGGAGGCCCTGGCGAGGCTAAAAGAATATTTGACCATGCCCCCCGTCTTGTCTACACCAACCCCCGATGAAGTCTTATACCTTTATTTGGCAGTATCCTCCGCTTCAACCAGCGCCGCCCTCATCAGAGAGGACGGGAATCTTCAAATGCCAATATTCTACACCAGTAAATCCTTGGCTGAGGCAGAAACTAGATACAGCAGGCAAGAAAAACTGATTCTGTCACTGGTGAACGCCAAAAGAAGGCTAAGGCATTATTTTGAAGCCCACCCGATCGTTGTCCCAACAGCTACACCCCTACGGGTTATTATGTCAAAGCCTGACCTATCAGGGCGAATCTCTAAGTGGGCCATCGAGTTGGGCATATACGATTTGACATACATACCCAGGGTCTCCATCAAAGGACAGGCTGTAGCGGACTTTTTGCTCGAAAGTGAGACTGAGGAGCCAGACCCGGGCAGTGAACTGGATACATGGAAGATTTTTGTGGATGGATCAGCCAGCTCTTCCGGATCAGGAATTGGCCTAGAATTTTTAACACCTGATGGGACACGCCTTCATATGTCGGTGCAGTTGCAGTTCCCAGCCACAAACAATGAGGCAGAGTACGAGGCCGTCGTATCCGGTTTGAGGGTAGCCAGAAGCCTCAAAATTCAGTCCTTAGCAGTACACAGTGATTCTCAACTAATTGTCCGTCAGATCAACGGGGAATACGAAACAAAGGACCCGACAATGAAGTTGTATCGAGCGCTAGTTTTGAAGGAGACAGAAAGTTTTCACAAAGTTACCTTTACCCAAATCCCCAGGAATGAAAACTCTGAGGCTGACCACCTGGCTAATCAAGCTTCCTCAGCGGGAGAGGATCTAACTCGGGTTGCACTGTTGGATTTTATTCAGAGGCCCAGCATTCAAGAGCCCGAACGAGTAATGCTCATCCCATGGGAGCCCAGTTGGATGGATCCCCTGGTAAATTACTTACGTAATGGAACTCTTCCTGAAAGTAAAGCTGAAGCTCACAAGGTCAGGAGGAATTCGGCTCGGTACTCAATAATAAACGGGCAACTCTACCGAAAATCCTTTTCTGGTCCCTACCTGAGATGTATCACGCCGTCAGAATCTAGAGCAGTGATGCACGAGATTCACAGTGGAGCCTGTGGAAACCACTCCGGCAGCAGGTCCCTCGCCCATAAGGTGCTGTCTCAAGGGTACTTTTGGCCCTACCTTTCTCGGGATACCGAAGAATACGTCCGAAGGTGCAAGCCCTGTCAAATGCACGGGGATGCAATCCATCGCCCAGCTGAGTTCCTGCATCCCACTATAGTACCGCACCCATTCGCCCGGTGGGGAATGGATATAGTGGGACCCTTACCGAAAGCAATCTGGTCGAATGCGTACGTCCTTCTGGCAACCGACTATTTCACCAAATGGGTTGAAGCAGAAGCCTATCCCACCGTCAAAGGGAGTCACGTCGTCAAGTTCGTATGGACCAACATTATATGCAGATTCGGGCTACCAAGAACGATCATGATGGACAACGGAACAAACCTGGACAACAAGGAGGTTAGAGCATTCTTTGCCGAACATGGTATCAACCAGAACACGTCTTCCGTCGGCTACCCGCAAGGGAACGGGCAGGCGGAAAGGACAAATCGCACTATATTCAACACTCTGGCCAAAAAACTTGAAAAAGCCAAAGGGGCCTGGTTAGAGAAACTGCCCGAAGTTCTCTGGTCATACAGAACGACCCCCAGACAACCCACGGGAGAGACCCCTTTTGCCATGGCGTACGGTGCCGAAGCTGTTATCCCGACTGAGGTCCGAGTTCCAACTCTCCGGAGTGAGGCCTGGGTCGAGGGACCAAGTAACCAGCATTTGGCTCAGAATCTTGATCTTCTGGATGAAAGAAGGGAGGCTGCCGGGATCAGGCTGGCTGCTTACCAACAGCAAGTCCGGAACCACTTCAATCAAAGAGTCAAAAGAAGAGAGTTCCAGATCGGGGACATGGTCCTTAGGCGCAAAATCGGGCTTGTAGGCAAGCTCAGGGAGCCCTGGGAGGGCCCGTACACCATCACTGAAGTCATCGGTCGCGGAGCATACCGAGTCCGAAGGAATATTGATGGCGGAATGGAACCAAACTCCCAGAACGCCTCTCGCCTCAAGAGGTACTACCCTTGATGGTCCAAGTCCTATTTTTACTTGGATCTTTTTGTAAAAAGGCTACAGCAACTGGTCATTAAAAATCATTATTATGGCCAATTAAGTAAATCATAAAATCTGTTGGTGTGCCCGAAGATCCTGAAGAGATCCTTTTTCCAAAAATAAACGAAGTGTTGCATTGACTTTCGCATGGCCTGAAGAGCCCGAAGTCACAACACAGATCCTGAAGAGATCCTTGTTCCAAAAATAAACCAAGTGTTGCATTGACTTTCGCATGGCCTGAAGAGCCCGAAGTCACAACACAGATCCTGAAGTGATCATTGTTCCAAAAATAAACCAAGTGTTGCATTGACTTTCGCATGGCCTGAAGAGCCCGAAGTCACAACACAGATCCTGAAGAGATCCTTGTTCCAAAAATAAACCAAGTGTTGCATTGACTTTCGCATGGCCTGAAGAGCCCGAAGTCACAACACAGATCCTGAAGTGATCATTGTTCCAAAAATAAACCAAGTGTTGCATTGACTTTCGCATGGCCTGAAGAGCCCGAAGTCACAACACAGATCCTGAAGTGATCATTGTTCCAAAAATAAACCAAGTGTTGCATTGACTTTCGCATGGCCTGAAGAGCCCGAAGTCACAACACAGATCCTGAAGTGATCATTGTTCCAAAAATAAACCAAGTGTCGCATTGACTTTCGCATGGCCTGAAGAGCCCGAAGTCACAACACAGATCCTGAAGTGATCATTGTTCCAAAAATAAACCAAGTGTTGCATTGACTTTCGCATGGCCTGAAGAGCCCGAAGTCACAACACAGATCCTGAAGTGATCCTTGTTCCAAAAATAAACTAAGTGTTGCATTGACTTTCGCATAGCCTGAAGAGCCCGAAGTCACAACACAGATCCTGAAGTGATCCTTGTTCCAAAAATAAACCAAGGGTTGCATTGACTTTCGCATGGCCTCAGGAGCCCGAAGTCACAACACGGATCCCGGTTAAGTGATGCATTAACTGTAAAACTTTGCAAAAATAAACAAAATAACCAATATTCGTTATAACTGTAAAAGTCAAAAGTCGACTGGACAAAACCAATTATGTTTCACTAAAATTGGGCCCCTGTGGCCAAGGCTTACAATGCATTTCATAAACAGTAAATGCTAAGGGACGACGCCGGTGCCTGATACATCTGGGTTCACTGAAACGATGGCCCCATCGGGAGCCGGAGGATCAGGAGGGGCGGTTATGCTCATTCCTGGGAGAGGCTTGGTCAGGAACTCGCAAAAACGAACGTCGTCTGGACCACCAACCGGATCGTCGTACGGTGGGGAAATGCCCAAACTCTCATCCAGTTCTTCCACTGAGGCAAAAGTCCTTTCTTCGACGGGTTTCTGCATGTCACTAAAGCATGACCTCCATCCAAACCCGATCCGGTATTGGGAGGTTTCGCAGAAACGCTTATACATTTCGTTCCCGCCCCGGTGGCACATCTCCACCACCGACCTCTCCGTAGCGAGGAGATTCTCAATCTCAGCCCTCTCCTCCAGGAGCTTCGAATTGGAAGCCGTCAAGTTCTCAATATTAGCTTTCAGGCTCCCATTCTCAGCCTTCAGGGCCTCCGTCTCAGCAAGGAGAGCCCGCCGAACTGCTTCCATTTCCTTAATTTTGTCTTCAGCCGCCCGAAGCTGTTGCTCTGCAGCAATTGCCCTTCGGGACTGGACATCCAACTTTTCGTTGGATATGGACAGTTTGGCGGCGACCTTCATTCGAGATTCCTCTTTCAGTCTCAGGAGCTCGTTGGACTTCTTGAGCAAGTTGGAGTCCTCCTCCAGCTTCGCATTATAAGCTTGCGTCAGGTAGAGCATCTGCCAAAAGATCAAGTGTTAGCCTGATAAGGAGATAAATAAAATATTAAAAGCAATGGAGGAGTCTGTAGATTCAAGCACTACCTTCATAGCAACCTCTGGACCTGTCAGTGCCAACTCCTCCCGATCGATGTTTCTCAATCTCTTTCGGTCTATGGGAGTCCAGATCTGAGATCCCATAGCCCGAAGGGCAGTGTCGTTGTCAATTGTTGCGTGCCCTGCAACCAGAAAGTCGCCGCCCGGGAGTCTAATCTTCGGCGCCCAGGGCACGGGCAGCTCCTTTTCAGTTGCGGCCCCACTGTCATCTAGAACGATAGGGGACTCCTGCGTAGACGTTCGGGCCCTGACGGACCGTTCGGGTGGATTCTCCTCCGATCGGGGATGTCGCGCCCCCGTCAGGCTCGTTTCCCCTTCAACCAATCGGAATTCAGGGATGGGAACATCCACTGAGGATTGAACAACCTCCTCTGATCCTTGAGCAGGAGCCTGGCCGGTTTGCACATTTCCCATCGGTGGAGATGGAACTACCGGGATATTCTCTACTGGGGGTGGGATAACGGGAACAGCCGGAGGGGTTGGAACACTTTGTGATCCCTGCCTGGTCTGGATCTCACCGAGGGCTGAATTTGAGGCTTGAGGCCCGACTGCCCGCTTATTCTTCTTCTTCAACACCGCCTGCGGGATCCTCAGCATCTCTGTGGATAGGGCCTGCAAATTAGAACCTGTCAAGAAACTGGTACACATCCTCAAAGGCTGTCCCCAAATTTTTGATTTAAGCAATTCAAAACGGGTTCTGATATAGTTTGAGGTTTTATATTCATCGGGTGCTCCCAAAAACTCAAGCACATGGAGGCCCAACTTATCATTGCACTGATCACAGTTGCATACCCCCCTATGGAATGGCTTGAAATAGGGGAAAAGGTGTTGGTTAAACTCATTGGGTACTTTGAATCTAGATGAGCTCGGGAGTCTCCAACTCCCGCTCACAAGGACCATCCTCTCTTTCCACCCTTTATTGGATTTTTCCGTACCATCACAAATTTTCCTCCCACTAATGGGAAAAAGGTTGTACCGGCCCCTGCACTCCTTCTGGGCCTGTATCTTGTAACAGAACAGAAGTTCCGCCAGACCAAGGTCAAGTCCCAGATCCCGATTGATCATCAAGATCATGGCCAGGACCCGGAAGAAGTTAGGTCCCACCTGAAGTGGGGCCAAGCCTAAAGTGGCTAAGGCATAAAGGAAGAAGGGCTGGATCGGGAATCTAATAACCTGAAGGTGAAAAGCCGACAACAAAATCTGATGGTCCAAAATTCCCTCGCCCTTCCTAAAATCATGCTTTTTAGGGTAATTTTTGATAATCACCCCATCGGGTACCCCGCATTTAACCCTTAACCTTTTTAATACTGTCTCTACCCTGTTCATAGGGGGAATGGGATCAGCATAGAACTGATCCCCCGAAACCCCTGCAACCGGATTTCCGGCTGCTGCTACATTCTGGTTAACTTCAGGTGGGCTAGACACAATTGTCCTAACCACCTCCACTGAGGGTGAACTAAGGGATGCGTCCGGGTTTACAGAGGAGGGTAGACGGTCGCTACCCGACCGGGTATCATCACTATCAGACATTTCGAAAAGAAAGACGCTAAGATGAAAAGAAATAACTTACTCTAAGATGAACCCCGAAGAATTTCTGACGCTTTCCTGAGAGTGGAGGTAGACTCTGGCAATGATAAGTCAAGGTCTCAAGTGCAGGGAGCTCTCTAAAAATTTTTATAACTGTGAAACGGAATGAATCCATAGCACTGTAGGCATTATTTATAGAAGCCTCAGGGGCGCTTGAAAAGCCGTGCGCTCGGGAACCGAAACGTCACCTCGCTTCACGTGCGCCTCCCTTCTCGCCTACCAAGGCCACCCGTACCACGAATTTCAAATGTTACAATGATTGTACAACCGTCGTATTAATTGTGTCAGCCACGTCATCCCGATCAGGGGTGATGTATCTTGTCCCCACTCTGTATCCTTTATAATGGGCCGGGAAGATCGACAACCCATCACAAAGGATAGGGCCTGTGTAATAGTGAAAATGTCCAGCCCAATTGAGCCCATCTGTCATCAGGCCCATCAAGTTTATGGGCCAGCAAGATATTTATGAACCCAATAATAAAGCCCATTCAGAGGAGGTATGTAATAAAGGACCCTGATTAAATGTACAGGAGGAAGTCCATTTAGGGGATGTATATAAAGAAATTCCAGAAATGAATGGAAGGATTCGAAGAAGTGTTGAACATTTTTAGGTGTTTACAGTTATGGAAACAATATTGTTATGAAATTTCCTCTGATTTGCTATCTTATGAAAATAGTTGGTGTTTTGATCTCCTAACCTCAGCCATTGAATCCTAGATAACTGTCTATATAAACATTCCTCCGCATTTGACACTATGAAAAATTGCTTAAGACTATCTTTTTCAATCCTTTGAAACTCTTGATTTCCTGGATCCATATCCACAAACACCTTCCTAACTGGCCCTTTTCCTTCACACTTATAAAACTCCTACGAAAACAATACTATAAATCATACGAAAATACACAACACCTTCCTAACTAGCCCTTTTCCTTCTCTCCAACCTCCTTTTCTTTCTAAGTGGGAAGGTTTGACTCGAATCGTCCTATAAGTTGAATCGGAGTTTTTACATCATTCTTTAACCAGTATATAACTCTTATGGACAACAATACTATAAAGCATACGAAAATATTCTACACCTTCCTAACTGACACTTTTCTTTATCTCCAACCTCCTTTTCTTTCTAAGTAGGACGGATTTTACTCGAATCGTCTTATAAGTTGAATCATTATTTGAACATCATTCCTTCAGCATTATAAGACTCTTATAGAGAACAATACTATAAAACATACGAAAATAGACAACACCTTCCTAACTGGATATTTTCTTTCTCTCCAACCACCCTTTTTTTCTAAGTGTGATTGTTTCACTCGAATCATCTTATGAGTTGAATCGGAGTTTTTACATCATTCTTTAACCATTATAAGACTCTTATGGACAACAATACAATTAAGCATACGAAAATAGTCCACACCTTCCTAACTTGACCATTTTCTTTAGAAGTGGGAGAGATTTAACTCGAATCGTCTTATAAGTTGAATCGGTGTTTGTACATCATTCCTTCACACTTATAAAACTCTTATGGACAACAATACTATAAATCAGACAAAAATAGACAACACCTTCCTAACTGGCCATTTTCTTTCTCTCCAACCTCCTTTTCTCTCTAAGTGGGATGGATTCACTCGAATCGTCCTATAAGCTAAATCGGAGTTTCTACATCATTCTTTAACCATTATATAACTCTTATGGACAACAATACTATAAAGCCTCCAAAAATAGTGCACACCTTCCTAACTGACACTTTTCTTTATCTCCAACCTCCTTTACTTTCTAAGTAGGACGGATTTCACTCGAATCGTCTTATAAGTTGAATCGGTGTTTGTACATCATTCCTTCACACTTATAAAACTCTTGTGGACAACAATACTATAAATCATACAAAAATAGACAACACCTTCCTAACTGGCCCTTTTCCTTCTCTCCAACCTCATTTTCTTTCTAAGTGGGATGGGTTCACTCGAATCGTCCTATAAGTTGAATCGGAGTTTTTACATTATTCTTTAAGCGTTATATAACTCATATGGACAACAATACTATAAAGCATACGAAAATACTCTATACCTCCTAACTGGCAATTTTTTTTTCTCTCCAACCTCCTTTTATTTCTAAGTGGGACGGATTTCACTCGAATCGTCTTATAAGTTGAATCGGTGTTTGTACATCATTCCTTCACACTTATAAAACTCTGATGGACAACAATACTATAAATCATAAAAAAATAGACAACACCTTCCTAACTTGCCATTTTCCTTCTCTCCAACCTCATTTTCTTTCTAAGTGGGACGGGTTCACTCGAATCGTCCTATAAGTTGAATCGGAGTTTTTACATCATTCTTTAACCATTATATAACTCTTATGGACAACAATACTATAAAGCATACGAAAATACTCCACACCTTCCTAACTGGCACTTTTTTTTTCTCTCCAACCTCCTTTTGTTGCTAAGTGGGACGGATTTCACTCGAATCGACTTATAGGTTGAATCGGTGTTTGTACATCATTCCTTCACACTTATAAAAATCCTTTGGAAACAATACTATAAATCATACGAAAATACACAACACCTTCCTAACTGGCCCTTTTCCTTCTCTCCAACCTCCTTTTCTTTCTAAGTGGGAAGGTTTCACTCGAATCGTCCTATAAATTGAATCGGAGTTTTTTTTTTTTTTTTGAAAGATAAGTCAATTGTATAGAAAATTAAAAAATGGCTAGAAGCCTACAAAATACTTGAGGCATACCCTAAGGGTGGAACCCCGAAACCCACCAAAGAGTTAAACTTAACTGTAAACACAGGGAAAAATACAAGAAAATCACCATACCCCTAACAACAATAAAACAAGTCTAATAATCCATAATACTATAGCAAACAATGCTTAACATATCTCTAGAACACCTCACTACAGATAAAATATAAATAATCTTCATCAGATTACAAAAGTTAATTCCTATCATAGAGAGGGTCTTCAAAGCCATCCGAACCCCGTGAACTTCAGTCACCAACTTATAAATCTGCACAGTGTAAACAAAGAAATTAAAAGATAATGCAACATTTAAACAATTTATCAAAACACACCTCCAACGAAGTCTGAACCAAATCCTGAGCCATACCCCCAATAACACCGAAACATGCTCTCTACCACTCATCCAGACAGAAGCCCTGAACATAAAATCCAGGATAACTGAGCAAAATATATTCCCCTCACCCATTGCTAGAAACTCTATCTCCATTTTGAATATCCAACAAGTGAAACAATCTAAATTTGACAGAAGAATTTATGTCCCTAACAAGTTGATCCTCCTTTTTAAACTCTCCAGCAAACAACCTGAGATTCCTTTCCCTCCATAAAATGTAAACACTAGCAGCCAATGATAGTTTGGTAACACATGCCTTTAAAGTATTATTTGTGCAGTGGACATTGCACCAATTTACCATATCCACCCACTTCTTCCCAACATGCCTTAAACCATTTTCAATAGCAACCGAAGACCAAACTTGAGAAGAGAAATTGCATTCAAAAAATAGATGCTCCTTGCTTTCACACGGTAAGTCACAAAAAACACATTTTTGTTGCTGAAGCATCCCATAAAGGACCAATTTATCCTGTGTCTGCATCCTATTATGAATTAAAGTCCATAAAATGAAGGCATGTCTAGGAATATTATTAGGGAACCACACAGTCTTGTACCATAGAACTTGATTATCCCTGTTCCTTAACAAATTCTAAGCTGAACTAATAGAATACTTACCCCTGGTAGGCTTCCAAATCAAAGTATCAACATCATGACAATCTGGAGGTGGAAGGGTAGCAATATCATCTCTTAACTCCATTAATATATGAGAGTTTGCAAAAGGGGGAACCCATTGCCCATTTCTGATTATAACATTGATTTTACAATTGTTTCTTAACCCAGAGTCATACCTGATCATATCCCCATGTTTTTCTACAATAGAATTGGGATACAACCAATCATCATGCCAAAGAAGAATATTATCGCCATTCCCAACCTTGTACTCAATGTATTGTCTAAATGTATCTCTTAGACCCATTATCTTCTTCCATGACCAAGATCTTTTATCCGGTACCTTAAGCAACCAGAAATTCTGGTATTTCATGAGCTCAATCCTTGCCCACTTACTCCAGAGGTTAGTGGGGATAGGCTGCAACAGGTTCCATAGCTGCCACATTCCAAGATATCAAATCTTTTAATCCTAAGCCCCCTTCATCTTTCGGCAAACACACTTTAGTCCATGCCAACTTCTCACCACCACTCTTCAACTCAGCCCCTTTCCATAAGAATTTCCTCATAATCACATTCAGTTGTTTAAACACAGATTTTGGAAGGATATAAGCAGAACTCCAATAAACTTGAACTGAAAACAACACTGAGGCAATCAATTGTAACCTACCCGCAAAGGAAAGGAATCGGCAGTTCCAAGACTGAACCCTTCTAGTAATTTTCAATACTAACTCTTGACAATTAGCTGCATTAAGCTTTGAAGAAATCAGAGGCACCCCTAAATACTTGACATGCAATTTACCAATTGAAAAGTTGGACCCAAGGACAATATTTTGTAAAACTCTACTCTCCACACCCGATGTAAAAATGGAGCTCTTTGAAGTATTAGGAATTAAACCTGAAAATTCACTAAACTTCCTCAATACATCCAGCATACACTTCACTGACTTTTCACTACCCTCACAGAAGAGGAATAGGTCATCAACAAACATCAAATGATTAATCTCCAATTTTTTACATTTGGCATGGAACTTAAAAGAGTCATTTTTCCCTAGTTTATTCAACATCCCTGAGAGAACTTCCATACACATCACAAAAAGATATGGAGACATAGGGTCCCCTTGCCTAAGCCCTCTTCCCCCTTTGAAAAACCCTTCAAGAGCACCATTAATATTTATAGAGAACTTAGGAGAAGAGCAACAAGTAAGAATCCAACCACTCACTCTATCGGGCAATCCAAAACACTTCAACACCTCACCCAAAAAATCCCAAGAGACAGAGTCATAAGCTTTGGTCAAATCAATTTTCATGGCAACTCTAGCTGGAGACTCATCTTTATGGTAATGGAGTAATATCTCTTGAGCTAGCAGAATATTATCACAAATACTCCTACCCGGAACAAACCCAGATTGATTTGCACTTATACTCGAATCAAGAATGGGTTTCAGCCTATTAGCAATAATTTTTGCTATGCATTTATACAACACATTGCATATTGAAATAGGCCTGAACTCCGTCACTTTAGTAGGATTATCCACTTTGGGAATAAGAGAAATGGAAGTACAGTTTATCTCATAAAGCAATTGACCTGAAGCAAAAAAATCCATAATGGCATCCACCACCTCATTTCCAATAACATCCCAGGCCGCCTTATAAAACACAGCATTCAGACCATCCTGCCCTGGGGCTTTATCATCTTTTATAGCAAGGAAAATAGCTTTGATTTCTTCTCTGGTCACATCTCTATTCATGTCCATACTTTGCTCTAGAGAAATAGGGTGTTGAATAAACTCATTCAAAACAGGGATCCTGACCTCATCTCTTTTGGCAAAAAGATTCTTGTAAAATCCCACAATCTCTCTACTAACATAACCTTTATCAATCAGAACAATGCCATCCTCTCTAGTTATGGAAACTATATTGTTAAGAGATTTCCTTTGATTTGCAATCTTATGAAAATAGTTGGTGTTTTGATCTCCTAGCCTCAGCCATTGAATCCTAGATAACTGTCTATATAAACATTCCTCGGCATTTGACACTTTATAAAATTGTTTAAGACAGTCATTTTCTATTCTTTGAAAATCGTTATTACCAGGATCCAAATCCACCAAGCATTGAATGTTCAATAACTTTTTCCTAGCTTCGGACACTTGAGTTGGTAAATTATCAAAGTGAGTTTTATTGAGAATTTTCAAAGCATTCTTCACCATTTTCAGTTTCTGACTTACCACAAACATTTTACTCCCAGTAACCTGGCCATTCCACGCATCTCTTACCACTTGAATAAACTTATCAACTTATCATGCTTAGTTAAAAAATTGTTGAACCTAAAAGGCCTTTTAACCCTTTCCAACTCCATATGGATTTTAACCATAATACAAGCATGATCAGAAACACCTGGAGGCAAAAAAGATATTTCAGTGGATTGAAAATAATCAATCCAAGCTGAATTCACTAAGCATCTGTCCAGCTTACTAAACACATGACCATTGGACTAAGAAAATTTGATCCCATTATACTTCAAATCCATTAATCCTGCTTTGTCTAGCGCCTGACAACATTCCCTCATTTTTGCATTCCACTTGTCATCCCCACCCCATTTCTCATGTTGATATCTAATAGCATTTAAATCTCCCGCACAAATCTAGGGGCTGTTCTTCAAAGCCATGGAAATATCAAAAAGCTCTTTCCATAAAATCCTTCTCTCAATATTGTCATTACTTCCATAAATAAAGGTAGCGAAGCAATTGCAGATATTATCAATAGTACTCACTTTACAATGAAGAAATTGAGCATTGCCATTCAATAAATCCACATTCATCTTCTTTGGGTCCCAACAAATCCATAATCTCCCCAACTCCGCAAAATCATAATTATGAACTAACCTCCAACCTGGGCAAATCACTTTCAACACTTTATCAATATTGCTCTTTAAAACCTTTGTCTCAATCAAACAAAAAATAGAAATATCTAAAGATTTAATCATTAACTTTATTTCCTTTTGTTTCACTTCCCCATTAAGACCACGAACATTCCAAATATAGCAATTCATATGGAAAACTAATTTTGAGCAGACTGATCACCCCCCTTATCCTCTCTTTTCAAGACCCTTTTAGTTTTAATTTTCTTGTTAGAAATGGGTCCCAACATACCAACACCTGAAACCAACAAGGGAATTGGGTTCTGAATCCATTTCTCTTTTATACTGATCAAAGGGTTATCTCCAGCTTGATGACCATGCTTTTCTTCCTCTACCATTCCCCCTGGTTCATTTATAAGACCTTCATTTTCATAATCGATATCAATTCCCCAATCCTCCATTATCTCCCCATCATCAAAATCTCCCAAGAATGCGAATTTATTAGGGGAAAGAACATTTGTAATATCCCTAGGAACCTTTATCTTCAACTCATTTACATTCACCAGAACCTCATGATTTTTTAATTCATTTAACTCAACAATATTCTCAACCTCAACTACATTATTTCCTAAATTCTGAATATCCTTAGGTATACCATTAACCTGCTCCTGATTTATTGCATCAGAATTACTTCTTTCTCCAACTCTCTTCCCCACAACAACCCATTCTTTCTTAATCTCTTTAGTTTTTTGAATAGCATTTTGGACTTTCATTTTAACACAATTTTTGGAAGAATGTCCAAAAATCTCACAGTGTTCACATTTCATGGGAACCCATTGATATTCAATACCAATAGTAATAATTCTCCCATCAGCCAACTTGACCCCTACATCAGACGGAAAAACAGCTTTAATATCAACCTCAATACACATCCTGGCATAATTTAGTCTACCCCTATCATCAGTTTGAGAATCAGTATATAGAGGTCTCCCTAAAATGCTAGCAATATATCCCAACCCATCCGGAGTCCACAATTGTAATGGTATATGATAAAATTTAGCCCATATTGGAACACTTTTTAACCCTTGTTTATAGATAGCAAGATCAGGCCTCCACTTTTGCAACAACATAAGCTGGTTTGCAAAATGCCAAGGTCCGCTTTCTATAATAGAATTGGAACTTTCAACACTATCAAACTTGAACAAAAAGAAACCCCTATCAAGGCTCATAACCTCAGTCATACCATTTTTACCCCAGAGTCTCTTTGCAATGGAATTAACTGTTGGGAATGGTAGTTTCCTATCCATACAATAGCCCACTAAGCAATCCCTCCACAAATAACACCCCTTCATTTCGACATCATAAGGTATTTCAACAATTTTATCTTTCACAGCTTGTGGGAAGTAATTTAATTGCATTTTGTTCTTTGAAATATTTTTAGTTAAAGTATCTGCTCATGACAAGGTTTAACACCTTCATCACTCTCGTGCTTTTGCAAATTTTTACTCATCCCGGGATAATTCCCATTAATCGAAGAGCCTGAAGGAATCTCTACCACTGCCTCCTTAGACCCCTCAGCATTCATATTAATTTCAGACCTTCCTACAGACCCTTGGTGACCCTAAAATACACTACCTGCTACTGCTGCTAACACAGACTCCTTACCCTTAATTTCAGACCCCTGCTGTGAATCATTATGCAACATTTTCATATCACCCTCATGATTCCCAGCATTAATCTTATGTTTCCTAATCAGTTCATCATTTGCATGTAAAGCTTCCCTATACTCCTCAACCTGTTTCTTCAAATGTTCAATCTCAGCAGATTCCCCCATTATTAGTTACATACACCCCAAAACACAAAAAGGACACCAACCCTTACAAAAACAAAATAGGGCACCAACCCTTGCAAGAAAAATAAATGGGCACCAACCCAACAAGCCAAGGGGCTCCAACCCAATCGCAAGGGGCACCAACCCCAAATAAAAAGATGAAAATACTTACTCAAGCCTTACCACAGCTTCAGCTTCGTGAATTCAGTTAGCACAGCTTCATTCACTGCAATTAGCGCAGCAGCTACAGGAGATGGCTTTGGGTAAAAAACTGAATCGCCCCTTGCTCAGCTTCGTCTGAAAAACGGTCTGACGAACCCACGACCACCAAAATAATTACAGCACAAACCCAACAACCTATATTTCGATCAGATTCAGGGTATTGTGGGCATGAACCAGCACGTCCCTTAAGAAAAGATAGGCGTAACAGCTCTCAGTTCGCTGAACAGCTTCAGGGTCGCCGAACGTCCCTGGTGCTATCGTCGTCTTCAGTAGTCACGACCTGGACCGACTAGCGACCCACGACCACCTAAACGTCGCACACCCCTGCTCTTCGCACCACGCAGCTGTGAATGGCTCAGCAACGAAACCTTACTCAGACTTTAGGTTCGTCTGATGGTCGCCGAAACACAGCCTCCGCACTTCACAACTTCGTCCCCGACCACAGCCACCTGTTGGGATCTTCTCGCAAGCACCTCTTACAAGCAAAACCTGTGAAGAGACTACCGGAGCAGGGCTTTGGCGAGTAGAGACTAGAAGTCAACGGCCCAATATTAGAAAAAACCCTCAAGAAGAAACACTCAGATCTGAAAATCGTTTAGAAACTCAGTGTATTAATCTGATATTTGTCTTCACTCATGATAACTCAGTGGAATATCATAATAAATGAATTAGTCAAACCAAGTTTGACCGAGTCAACTCATTAACTCACTCCACTAACCCATTCTAGAGAGAAGGAAGAGCTTCACTCGAATCGTCTTATAAGTTGAATCGTTATTTGAAGATAATTCCTTCAGCATTATAAGACTCTAATGGACAACAATACTTATAAAGCATACGAAAATAGACAACACCTTCCTAACTGGATATTTTCTATCTCTCCAACCACCTTTTCTTTCTAAGTGTGAATCTTTCACTCGAATCAACTTATGAGCTGAATCGGAGTTTTTACATCATTCTTTAACAATTATAAGACTCTTATGGACAACAATACAATATAGCATACGAAAATAGTCCACACCTTCCTAACTTGACCATTTTCTTTAGAAGAGGGACGGTTTTCACTCGAATCGTCTTATAAGTTGAATCGTCCTAACTTGACCATTTTATAGTAATACTATAAATCAGACAAAAATAGACAACACCTTCCTAACAGGCACTTTTCTTAATCTCCAACCTCCTTTTCTTTCTAAGTGTGACGGATTTCACTCGACTCGTCTTATAAGTTGAATCGGTGTTTGTACATCATTCCTTCACACTTATAAAACTCTTTTGGACAACAATAATATAAATCATACAAAAATATTCTACACCTTCCTAACTCGCACTTTTCTTTATCTCCAACCTCCTTTTCTTTCTAAGTCGGACGGATTTCACTCGAATGGTCTGATAAGTTGAATCGGTGTTTGTACATCATTACTTCACACTTATAAAACTATTATGGACAACAATACTATAAATCATACAAAAATAGAAAACACCTTCCTAAATGACCCTTTTCCTTCTCTCCGACCTCATTTTCTTTCTAAGTGGGACGGGTTCACTCGAATTGTACTATAAGTTAAATCGGAGTTTTTACATCATTCTTTAACCATTATAAGACTCTTATGGACAACAATACAATTAAGCATACGAAAATAGTCCACACCTTCCTAACTTGACCATTTTCTTTAGAAGTGGGACGGATTTCACTCGAATCGTCTTATAAGTTGAATCGGTGTCTGTACATCATTCCTTCACACTTATAAGACTCTTATGGACAACAATACTATAAATAATACTAATATAGACAAGACCTTCCTAATTGGCCCTTTTCCTTCTCTCCAACCTTCTTTTCCCTCTAAGTGGGATGGATTCACTTGAATCGTCCTATAAGCTAAATCGGAGTTTCTACATCATTCTTTTACCATTATATAACTCTTATGGACAAAAATACTATAAAACCTCCAAAAATAGGGCACACCTTCCTAACTGGCAGTTTTCTTTATCTCCAACCTCCTTTTCTTTCTAAGTGGGACGGATTTCACTCGAATCGTCTTATAAGTTGAATCGGAGTTTGTACATCATTCCTTCAGACTTATAAAACTCTTATGTACAACAATACTATAAATCATACAAAAATAGACAACACCTTCCTAATTGGCCATTTTCCTTCTCTCCAACCTCATTTTCTTTCTAAGTGGGAAGGTTTCACTCGAATCGTCCTATAAGTTGAATCGTAGTTTTTTCATCAGTCTCTAACCAGTATATAACTCTTATGGAAACAATACTATAAATCATACAAAAATATACAACACCTTCCTGACAGGCACTTTTCTTAATATCCAACCTCCTTTTCTTTCTAAGTGTGACGGATTTCACTCGACTCGTCTTATAAGTTGAATCGGTGTTTGTATATCATTCCTTCACACTTATAAAACTCTTATGGACAACAATACTATAAATCATACAAAAATAGACAACACCTTCCTTACTGGCCATTTTCCTTCTCTCCAACCTCATTTTCTTTCTAAGTGTGAAGGTTTCACTCGAATCGTCCTATAAGTTGAATCGTAGTTTTTACATCATTCTCTAACCTGTATATAACTCTTATGGAAACAATACTATAAATCATACAAAAATATACAACACCTTCCTAACAGGCACTTTTCTTAATCTCCAACCTCCTTTTCTTTCTAAGTGTGACGGATTTCACTCGACTCGTCTTATAAGTTGAATCGATGTTTGTACATCATTCCTTCACACTTATAAAACTCTTTTGGACAACAATACTATAGTCATACAAAAATATTCTACACCTTCCTAACTGGCACTTTTCTTTATCTCCAACCTCCTTTTCTTTCTAAGTGGGACGGATTTCACTCGAATGGTCTTATAAGTTGAATCGGTGTTTGTACATCATTACTTCACACTTATAAAACTCTTATGGACAACAATACTATAAATCATACAAAAATAGACAACACCTTCTTAACTGGCCATTTTCCTTCTCTCCAACCTCATTTTCTTTCTAAGTGTGAAGGTTTCACTCGAATCGTCCTATAAGTTGAATCGGAGTTTTTACATCATTCTCTAACCTGTATATGACTCTTATGGAAGTAATACTATAAATCATACAAAAATAGACAACACCTTCCTAACTGACCCTTTTCCTTCTCTCCGACCTCATTTTCTTTCTAAGTGGGACGGATTTCACTCGAATCGTCTTATAAGTTGAATCGTTATTTGAACATCATTCCTTCAGCATTATAAGACTCTTATGGACAACAATACTATAAAGCTTACGAAAATAGACAACACCTTCCTAACTTGATATTTTCTTTCTCTCCAACCACCTTTTCTTTCTAAATGGGACGGGTTCACTCGAATTGTCCTATAAGTTGAATCGGAGTTCTTACATCATTATTTACCATTATAAGACTCTTATGGACAACAATACAATTAAGCATACGAAAATAGTCCACACCTTCCTAACTTGACCATTTTCATCAGAAGTGGGACGGATTTCATTCGAATCTGCTTATAAGTTGAATCGGTATTTGTACATTATTCCTTTACACTGATAAGACTCTTATGGACAACAATACTATAATTCATGCAAAAATAGACAACACCTTCCTAACTGGCCCTTTTCCTTCTCTCCATCCTCCATTTCTCTCTAAGTGAGATGGATTCACTCGAATCGTCCTATAAGCTAAATCGGAGTTTCTACATCATTCTTTAACCATTATATAACTCTTATGGAAAACAATACTATAAAGCCTCCAAAAATAGTGCACAATTTCCTAACTGACCCTTTTCCTTCTCTCCGACCTCATTTTCTTTCTAAGTGGGACGGATTTCACTCGAATCGTCTTATAAGTTGAATCGGTGTTTGTACATCATTCATTCACACTTATAAAACTCTTATGGACAACAATACTATAAATCATACGAAAATACACAACACCTTCCTAACCGGACCTTTTCGTTCTCTCCAACCTCATTTTCTTTCTAAGTGGGAAGGTTTCACTCGAATCGTCCTATAAGTTGAATCGGAGTTTTTACATCATTCTCAAACCAGTATATAACTCTTATGGAAACAATACTATAAATCAGACAAAAATAGACAACACCTTCCTAACTCACCCTTTTCCTTCTCTCCAACATTATTTTCTTACTAAGTGGGAAGTATTTCACTCGAATCCTCTTATACGTTGAATCGGTGTTTGTACATCATTCCTTCACACTTAATAAACTCTTATGGACAACAATACTATAAATCATACAAAAATAGACAACACCTTCCTAACTGGCCCTTTTCCTTCTCTCAAACCTCATTTTCTTTCTAAGTGGGACGGGTTCACTCGAATCGTCCTATAAGTTGAATCGGAGTTTTTACATCATTCTCTAACCAGTACATAACTCTTATGGAAACAATACTCTAAATCATACAAAAATAGACAACACCTTCCTAACTGACCCTTTTCATTCTCTCCAACCTCATTTTCTTTCTAAGTGGGACAGATTTCACTCGAATGGTCTTATAAGTTGAATCAGTGTTTGTACATCATTACTTCACACTTATAAAACTCTTATGGACAACAATACTATAAATCATACAAAAATAGACAACACCTTCCTAACTGGCCATTTTCCTTCTCTCCAACCTCATTTTCTTTCTAAGTGTGAAGGATTCACTCGAATCGTCCTATATGTTGAATCGGAGTTTTTACATCATTCTCTAACCTGTATATGACTCTTATGGAAGTAATACTATAAATCATACAAAAATAGACAACACCTTCCTAACTGACCCTTTTCCTTCTCTCCGACCTCATTTTCTTTCTAAGTGGGACGGATTTCACTCGAATCCTCTTATAAGTTGAATCGTTATTTGAACATCATTCCTTCAGCATTATAAGACTCTTATGGACAAAAATACTATAAAGCTTACGAAAATAGACAACACCTTCCTAACTTGATATTTTCTTTCTCTCCAACCACCTTTTCTATCTAAGTGGGACGGGTTCACTCGAATTGTCCTATAAGTTGAATCGGAGTTCTTACATCATTCTTTACCATTATAAGACTTTTATGGACAACAATACAATTAAGCATACGAAAATAGTCCACACCTTCCAAACTTGACCATTTTCTTCAGAAGTGGGACGGATTTCATTCGAATCGGCTTATAAGTTGAATCGGTGTTTGTACATTATTCCTTTACACTGATAAGACTCTAATGGACAACAATACTATAAATCATACAAAAATAGACAACACCTTCCTAACTGGCCCTTTTCCTTCTCTCCATCCACCATTTCTCTCTAAGTGAGATGGATTCACTCGAATCGTCCTATAAGTTGAATCGGAGTTTTTACATCATTCTTTAACCATTATATAACTCTTTTGGACAACAATACTATAAAGCATACGAAAATACTCCACACCTTCCTAACTGGCACTTTTTTTTTCTCTCCAACCTTCTTTTCTTTCTAAGTGGGACGGATTTCACTCGAATCGTCTTATAAGTTGAATCGGTGTTTGTACATCATTCCTTCACACTTATAAAACTCCTATGGAATCAATACTATAAATCATACGAAAATACACAAAACCTTCCTAACTGGCCCTTTTCCTTCTCTCCAACCTCTTTTTCTTTCTAAGTGGGACGGGTTCACTCGAATTATCCTATAAGTTAAATCGGAGTTTTTACATCATTCTTTAACCATTATAAGACTCTTATGGACAACAATACAATTAAGCATACGAAAATAGTCCACACCTTCCTAACTTGACCATTTTCTTTAGAAGTGGGACGGATTTCACTCGAATCGTCCTATAAGTTGAATCGGTGTTTGTACATCATTCTTCACACTTATAAGACTCTTATGGACAACAATACTATAAATAATACTAATATAGACAAGACCTTCCTAACTGGCCCTTTTCCTTCTCTCCAACCTTCTTTTCCCTCTAAGTGGGATGGATTCACTTGAATCGTCCTATAAGCTAAATCGGAGTTTCTACATCAGTCTTTTACCATTATATAACTCTTATGGATAACAATACTATAAAACCCCCAAAAATAGGGCACACCTTCCTAACTGGCAGTTTTCTTTATCTCCATTCTCCTTTTCTTTCTAAGTGGGACGGATTTCACTCGAATCGTCTTATAAGTTGAATTGGTGTTTGTACATCATTCCTTCAAACTTATAAAACTCTTATGGACAACAATACTATAAATCATGCAAAAATAGACAAAACCTTCCTAACTGGCCCTTTTCCTTCCCTCCAACCTCATTTTCTTTCTAAGTGGGAAGGTTTCACTCGAATCGTCCTATAAGTTGAATCGGAGTTTTTACATCATTCTCTAACCAGTATATAACTCTAATGGAAACAATACTATAAATCATACAAAAATAGACAACACATTCCTAACTGGCACTTTTCTTTATCTCCAACCTCCTTTTCTTTCTAAGTGGGACGGATTTCACTCGAATCGTCTTATAAGTTGAATCGGAGTTTGTACATCATTTATTCACACTTATAAAACTCTTATGGACAACAATACTATAAATCATACGAAAATACACAACACCTTCCTAACTGAACCTTTTCCTTCTCTCCAACCTCATTTTCTTTCTAAGTGGGAAGGTTTCACTCGAATCGTCCTATAAGTTGAGTAGGAGTTTTTACATCATTCTCAAACCAGTATGTAACTCTTCTGGAAACAATACTATAAATCAGACAAAAATAGACAACACCTTCCTAACTGACCTTTTCCTTCTCTCCAATATTATTTTCTTACTAAGTGGGAAGGATTTCACTCGAATCCTCTTATACGTTGAATCGGTGTTTGTACATCATTCCTTCACACTTATAAAACTCTTATGGACAACAATACTATAAATCATACAAAAATAGACAACACCTTCCTAACTGGCCATTTTCTTTCTCTCCAACCTCCATTTATCTCTAAGTGGGATGGATTCACTCGAATCGTCCTATAAGTTGAATCGGAGTTATTACATCATTCTTTAACCAGTATATAACTCTTATGGACAATAATACAATAAAGCATACGAAAATATTCTACACCTTCTTAACTGACACTTTTCTTTATCTCCAACTTCCTTTTCTTTCTAAGTGGGACGGATTTCACTCGAATCGTCTTATAACTTGAATCGGTGTTTGTACATCATTCATTCACACTTATAAAACTCTTATCGACAACAAAATTATATAAATCATACAAAAATAGACAACACCTTCCTAACTAGCCCTTTTCCTTCTCTCCAACCTTATTTTCTTTTTCTAAGTGGGAAGGTTTCACTCGAATCGTCCTATAAGTTGAATCGAAGTTTTTACATCATTCTCAGACCAATATATAACTCTTATGGAAACAATACTATAAATCAGACAAAAATAGATAACACCTTCCTAACTGACCCTTTTCCTTCTCTCCAACATTATTTTCTTACTAAATGGGAATGATTTCACTCGAATCCTTTTATACGTTGAATCGGTGTTTGTACATCATTCCTTCACACTTATAAAACTCTTATGGACAACAATACTATAAATCATAACAAAATAGACAACACCTTCCTAACTGGCCCTTTTCCTTCTCTCCACCCTCATTTTCCTTATAAGTGGTACGGGTTCACTCGAAGCGTCCTATAAGTTGAATCGGAGTTTTCACATCATTCTTTAACCATTATATAACTCTTATGGACAACAATACTATAAAGCATACGAAAATATTCCAGACATTCCTAACTGACACTTTCTTTTATCTCCAACCTCCTTTTCTTTCTAAGTGGGACGGATTTCACTCGAATCGTCTTATAAGTTGAATCGTTATTTGAACATCATTCCTTCAGCATTATAAGACTCTTATGGACAACAATACTATAAAGCATACGAAAATAGACAACACCTTCCTAACTGGAAATTTTCTTTCTCTCCAACCACCTTTTCTTTCTAAGTGGTACGGGTTCACTCGAATCGTATAATGAGTTGAATCGTAGTTTTACATCATTCTTTAACCATTATAAGACTTTTATGGAAAATAATATAATTAAGCATTCGAAAATAGTCCACACCTTCCTAACTTGACCATTTTCACTAGAATCGTCTTATATGTTAAATTGGTGTTTGAACATCATTCCTTCACACTCAAAAGACTCTTATGGACAACAATACTATAAATCATACAAAAATAAACGACACCTTCCTAACTGACACTTTTCTTTATCTCCAACCTCCATTACTTTCCAAGTGGGACGGATTCACTCGAATCGTCTTATAAGTAGAATCGGTGTTTGTACATCATTCCTTCACACTTATAAACCACTTATGGATAACAATACTATAAATCATAAAAATATATACAACACCATCCGAACTGGCCCTTTTCCTTCTCTCCAACCTCCTTTTCTTTCTAAATGGGAAGGTTTCACTCTAATCGTCCTATAAGTTGAATCAGAGTTTTTACATCATTCTTTAACTAGTATATAACTCTTATGGACAACAATACTATAAAGCATACGAAAATACTCCACACCTTCCTAACTGGCACTTTGTTTTCTCTCCAACCTTCTTTTGTTTCTAAGTGGGATGGATTTCACTCGAATCGTCTTATAAGTTGAATCGCTGTTTGAACATCATTCATTCATACTTATAAGCCTCTTATGGACAACAATACTATAAATCATACAAAAATAGACAACACCTTCCTAACTGGCCCTTTTCCTTTTCTCTAACCTCCTTTTCTTTCTAAGTGGGAAGGGTTCACTGGAATCGTCCTATAAGTTGAATCAGAGTTTTTACATCATTCTTTAACCATTATATAACTCTTATGGACAACAATACTATAAAGCATACGAAAATGCTCCACACCTTCCTAACATGCACTTTTTTTTCTCTCCAACCTCCTTTTGTTTCTAAGTAGGACGGATTTCACTCGAATCGTCTTATAAGTTGAATCGGTGTTTGTACATCATTCCTTCACACTAATAATACTATAAATCATAGAAAAATACACAAAACCAGCCTCACTGGCCCTTTTCCTTCTGTCCAACCTCCTTTTCTTTCAAAATGGGAAGGTTTAACTCGAATCGTCCTATAAGTTGAGTCGGAGTTTTAACACCATTCTTTAACCCGTATATAACTCTTACGGACAACAATACAATAAAGCATACGAAAATATTCTACACCTTCCTAACTGACACTTTTATTTATCTCCAACGTCCTTTTCTTTCTAAGTGGGGCGGATTCACTCGAACCGTCTTATAAGTTGAATCGGTGTTTGTACATCACTACTTCACACTAATAATACTATAAATCATAGAAAAATAGACAACACCTTCCTAACTGGCTCTTTTCCTTCTCTCCAACCTCATTTTCTTACTAAGTGGCACGGATTTCACTCGGATCGTCTTATAAGTTGAATCGGTGTTTGAACATCGTTCCTTCACACTTATAAGACTCTTATGGACAATAATACTATAAATCATACAAAAATAGACAACACCTTCCTAACTAGCACTTTTCTTTATCTCCAACATCCTTTTTTTTCTAAGTGGGACGGATTCACTCGAATCGTCTTATAAGTTGAATCGGTGTTTGTACATCATTACTTCACACTTATAAAATTCTTATAGACAACAATACTATAAATCATACAAAAATAGACAACACCTTCCTAACTGGCACTTTTCTTTATCTCCAACCTCCTTTAATTTCTAAGTGGGTCGGATTCACTCGAATCGTCTTATAAGTTGAATCGGTGTTTGTACATCCCTACTTCACACTTATAAAATTCTTATGCACAACAATACTATAAATCATACAAAAAGAGACAACACTTTCCTAACTGGCCCCTTTTTTTTTTTTGAAAGGTAAGCATTTTATAAAATAAAAGAGAAAAGGCAAAGCCTTACAAGATTCATGGGGCATACCCCAAGATAAAAAGACACCCCATACATAAATGGTATCCCCAAACCCACCATATTAAAAGAGACCAAGAAAAACAATGAAAATGTTGTCCTATAGCCTTATATTTGGCTTTACACAAGATCTGGAATTTAATACAAAGAGAAACAATAAGGTAATCAATTGTCTTTCTATGCCATTGCTTCCAACTTTGCCATTCTTCAATGAAAACAGTATCTTCATCGTTTGTCGAATACCCGTAATACTTGTAATCCCCATAATCATCCAGCTGCAGGATCAACCAAATAGCCCATTGAAAACCATTCGTATTGCTCCAAGTACCAAAACAGGTCTGCCCCACCTGCATCAAGCTCCAAGGACTAAAACCGAGAAGTAAAGTAGACCACATCACCATGCATTTGAAGCTCAAAAATCTGCTTGTAAATCTGCCCCAAGAAACCCCTAGGTTGCCCATCATTTGATGTTCAAGAACTTGCATGTAATTCTGAAATTTGTAGCCCATATATGAATCTGAAATTTTCTTTGAACTCCCCCTGCAGCAATCTGAAGTAGCCTCCCATGATAGGCACAACCTTGAAGCACCATTTGATCCACCTTCTTCTTGTCGACATTCTGATTTTTGTATCTCATGTAAATCTTCCGAGGCACCTCAAGGCCCCCCCAAAAACGAACCAGCCCAGCATGAGCTTCCTCCCGCAGCAGCAAGACGCAAATTTGCTCTTCGGAAAAAAAAATATATATAATAAAATAAAATAAAAAAATGGAACAGCTCCGAAAATGTGAAGTGCAGCAGCAGCAGGAGAAAACTGCAATGGAGCAGCACCAAAAAAAAAAAAAAAAAAAAAAATCTGCAATAAACTGCAGTGAAGCAGCTTCGAAAATCTGAAATGTAACAGCTCCGAAAATCTGACATGAAGCAGCTCCTCATCATAATACAACCGAAATCCAACATGTAAATCCCTAGCAAAAACCAGCCCCACATGAAGCTTCCTCCCGTAGTCAAGAAACTCCATCAGTTGGTTGTTGAAGATGCAACAATCTGTAGTGAACTGAAGTGTTGATTTCATGAATTAAGTTGTCTTCTGTTCTAGCTTCCCCCGCATACAACAGTCTTATAGGTTGTTGAAGATGCAATAATCTGTAGTGGCCCTTTTCCTTCTCTCCAACCTCATTTTCTTTCTAAGTGGGACGGATTTCACTCGAATCGTCTTATAGGTTGATTCGGTGTTTGTACATCATTCCTTCACACTTATAAACCTCTTATGGACAATAATACTATAAATCATAAAAATATACACAACACCTTCCTAACTAGCCCTTTTCCTTCTATCCAACCTCTTTTTCTTTCTAAAGGGGAAGGTTTCACTCGAATCGTCCTATAAGATGAATCAGAGTTTTTACATCATTCTTTAACTAGTATATAACTCTTTTGGACAACAATACTATAAAGCATCCGAAAATATTCCACACCTTCCAACTGGTACTTTTCTTTCTCTCCAACCTTCTTTTGGTTCTAAGTGGGACGGATTTCACTCGAATAGTCTAATAAGTTGAATCGGTGTTTGAACATCATTCCTTCACACTTATAAGACTCTTATGGACAACAATACTATAAATTATACAAAAATAGACAACACCTTCCTAACCGGCTCTTTTCTTTATCTCCAACCTCATTTTCTTTCTAAGTGGGACGGATTTCACTCGAATCGTCTTATAAGTTGAATCGGTGTTTGTACATCATTACCTCACACTTATAAAACTCTTATGGAAACAATACTATAAATCATACGAAAATAGACAACACCTTCCTAACTGACCCTTTTCCTTCTCTCCAACCTCATTTTCTTTCTAAATGGGACGAATTTCACTCGAATCGTCCTTATAAGTTGATTCGGTGTTTGTACATCATTCCTTCACACTTATAAACCTCTTATCGACAATAATACTATAAATCATAAAACTATACACAACACCTTCCTAACTAGCCCTTTTCCTTCTATCCAACCTCTTTTTCTTTCTAAAGGGGAAGGTTTCACTCGAATCGTCCTATAAGTTGAATCGGAGTTTTTACATCATTCTTTAACCAGTATATAACTCTTATGGACAACAATACTATAAAGCATACGAAAATATTCTATACCTTCCTAACAGGCATTTTTCTTTATCTCCAACCTCCTTTTCTTTCTAAGTGGGACGGATTTCACTCGAATCGTCTTATAAGTTGAATCGGTGTTTGAACATCATTACTTCACACTTATAAGACTCTTATGGACAACAATACTATAAATTATACAAAAATAGACAACACCTTCCTAACTGGTACTTTTCTTTATCTCCAACCTCCTTTACTTTCTAAGTGAGACGGATTCACTCGAATTGTCTTATAAGTTTAATCGGTGTTTGTACATCACTACTTCACACTAATAAAATTCTTATGGACAACAACACTATAAATCATAGAAAAATAGACAACACCTTCCTAACTGGCCCTTTTCCTTCTCTCCAACCTCATTTTCTTTCTAAATGGGACGGATTTCACTCGAATCTTCTTATAAGTTAATTCGGTGTTTGTACATCATTCCTTCACACTTATATACCTCTTATGGACAACAATACTATTAATCATAAAAATATACACAACACCTTCCTAACTGGCCCTTTTCCTTGTCTCCAACCTCACTTTCTTTCTAAATGGGAAGGTTTCACTCGAATCGTCCTATAAGTTGAATCGGAGTTTTTACGTCATTCTTTAACCGTATATTACTCTTATGGACAACAATACTATAAAGCACCTGAAAATACTCCTCACCTTCCAACTGGCACTTTTCTTTCTCTACAACCTTCTTTTGATTCTAAGTGGGACGGATTTCACTCGAATCGTCTTATAAGTTGAATCGGTGTTTGAACATCATTCATTCACACTTATAAGAATCTTAAGGACAACAATACTATAAATCACACAAGAATAGACAACACCTTCCTAACTGGCACTTTTCTTTATCTCCAACCTCATTTTCTTTCTAAGTGGGACGGATTTCACTCGAATCGTCTTATAAGTTGAATCGGTGTTTGTATATCATTACCTCACACTTATATACCTCTTATGGACAACAATACTATTAATCATAAAAATATACACAACACCTTCCTAACTGGCCCTTTTCCTTCTCTCCAACCTCCTTTTCATTCTAAATGGGAAGGTTTCACTCGAATCGTCCTATAAGTTGAATCGGAGTTTTTACATCATTCTTTAACCAGTATATAACTCTTATGGACAACAATACTATAAAGCATACGAAAATTTTCTACACCTTCCTTACTGGCACTTTTCTTTATCTCCGACCTCCTTTTCTTTCTAAGTGGGACGGATTTCACTCAAATTGTCTTATCAGTTGAATCGGTGTTTGTACATCATTCCTTCACACTTATAAACCTCTTATGGACAACAATACTATAAATAATAAAAGTATACACAACACCTTCCTAACTGGCCCTTTTCCTTCTATCCAACCTCTTTTTCTTTCTAAATGGGAAGGTTTCACTCGAATCGTCCTATAAGTTGAATCAGAGTTTTTACATCATTCTTTATCCAGTGTACAACTCTTATGGACAACAATACTATAAAGCATACGAAAATATTCTACACCTTCCTAACTGACACTTTTCTTTATCTCCAACCTCCTTTTATTTCTAAGTGGGACGGATTTCACTCGAATCATCTTATAAGTTGAATCGGTGTTTGAACATCATTCCTTCACACTTATAAGACTCTTATGGACAACAATACTATAAATCATACAAAAATAGACAACACCTTCCTAACTGACACTTTTCTTTATCTCCAACCTCCTTTTCTTTCTAAATTGGAAGGTTTCACTCGAATCGTCCTATAAGTTGAATCGGAGTAGTTACATCATTCTTTAACAAGTATATAACTCTTATGGACAACAATACTATAAAGCATACGAAAATATTCTACACCTTCCATACTGGCACATTTCTTTATCTCCAACCTCCTTTTCTTTCTAAGTGGGACGGATTTCACTCGAATCGTCTTATAAGTTGAATCGGTGTTTGTACATCATTCCATCACACTTATAAACCTCTTATGGACAACAGTACTATACATCATAAAAATATACACTACACATTCCTAACTGGCCCATTTCCTTCTCTACTACCTCATTTTCTTTCTAAGTGGGACGGATTTCACTCGAATCGTCTTATAAGTTGAATCGGTGTTTGTACATCATTCCTTCACACTTATAAACCTCTTATGGACAACAATACGATAAATCATAAAATTATACACAACACCTTCCTAACTGGCCCTTTTCCTTCTCTCCAACCTCCTTTTCATTCTAAATGGGAAGGTTTCACTCGAATCGTCTTATAAGTTGAATCGGAGTTTTTACATCATTCTTTAACCAGTATATAACTATTATGGACAACAATACTATAAAGCATACGAAAATATTCTACACCTTCCTTACTGACACTTTTCTTTATCTCCAACCTCCTTTTCTTTCTAAGTGGGACGGATTTCACTCGAATCGTCTTATAAGTTGAATCGGTGTTTGTACATCATTCCTTCACACTTATAAACCTCTTATGGACAACAATACTATAAATCATAAAAATATACACAAAGCCTTCCTAACTGACCCTTTTCCTTCTCTCCAACCTCCTTTTCATTCTAAATGGGAAGGTTTCACTCGAATCGTCCTATAAGTTGAATCGGAGTTTTTACATCATTCTTTAACCAGTATATAACTCTTATGGACAACAATACTATAAAGCATACGAAAATATTCTACACCTTCCTTACTGGCACTTTTCTTTATCTCCAACCTTCTTTTCTTTCTAAGTGGGACGAATTTCACTCGAATCGTCTTATAAGTTGAATCGGTGTTTGTACATCATTACTTCACACTTATAAAATTCTTATGGACAACAATACTATAAATCATGCAAAAATTGACAACACCTTTTTAACAGGCCCTTTTCCTTCTCTCCAATCTCATTTTCTTTCTAACTGGGACGGATTTCACTCGAATCGTCTTATAAGTTGAATCGCTGTTTGTACATCATTCATTCACACTTATAAACCTCTTATGGACAACAATACTATAAATCATAAAAATTTACACAACACCTTCCTAACTGGCCCTTTTCCTTCTTTCCAATCTCCTTTTCATTCTAAAAGGGAAGGTTTCACTCGAATCGTCCTATAAGTTGAATCGAAGTTTTTACATCATTCTTTAACCAGTATATAACTCTTATGGACAACAATACTATAAAGCATACGAAAATATTCTACACCTTCCTTACTGGCACTTTTCTTTATCTCCAACCTCCTTTTCTTTCTAAGTGGGACGGATTTCACTCGAATCGTCTTATAAGTTGAACCGGTGTTTGTACATCATTACTTCACACTTATAAAATTCTTATGGACAACAATACTATAAATCATACAAAAATTGACAACACCTTTTTAACTGTCCCTTTTCCTTCTCTCGAATCTCATTTTCTTTCTAAGTGGGACGGATTTCACTCAAATCGTCTTATAAGTTGAATCGGTGTTTGTACATCATTCCTTCACACTTATAAATCTCTTATGGACAACAATACTATAAATCATAAAAATATACACAACACCTTCCTAACTGGCCCTTTTCCTTCTATCCAACATCTTTTTCTTTCTAAATGGGAAGGTTTCACTCGAATCGTCCTATAAGTTGAATCGGAGTTTTTACATCATTCTTTAACCAGTATACAACTCTTATGGAAAACAATACTATAAAGCATACGAAAATATTCTACACCTTCCTAACTGGCACTTTTCTTTATCTCCAACCTCCTTTACTTTCTAAGTGGGACGGATTCACTCGAATCGTCTTATAAGTTGAATCGGTGTTTGAACATCATTCCTTCACACTTATAAGACTCTTATGGACAACAATACTATAAATCATACAAAAATAGACAACCTCTGCCTAACTGGCACTTTTCTTTATCTCCAACCTCCTTTTCTTTCTAAGCGGGACGGATTCACTCGAATCGTCTTATAAGTTGAATCGGTGTTTGAACATCATTCCTTCACACTTATAAGACTCTTAAGGACAACAATACTATAAATCATACAAAAATAAACAACACCTTCCTAACTGACACTTTTCTTTATCGCCAACCTCCTTTTCTTTCTAAGAGGGACGGACTCACACGAATCGTCTTATAAGTTGAATCGGTGTTTGAACATCATTCATTCACACTTATAAGACTCTTATGGACAACAATACTATAAATCATACAAAAATAGACAACCTCTTCCTAACAGGCACTTTTCTTTATCTCCAACCTCCTTTTCTTTCTAAGTGGGACGGATTCACTCGAATCGTATTATAAGTTGAATCGGTGTTTGAACATCATTCCTTCACACTTATAAGACTCTTATGGACAACAATACTATAAATCATACAAAAATAGACAACACCTTCCTAACTAGCCCTTTTCCTTCTCTCCAACCTCATTTTCTTTTTAAGTGGGACGGATTTAACTCGAATCGTCTTATAAGTTGATTCGGTGTTTGTACATCATTCTTTCACACTTATAAACCTCTTATGGACAACAATACTATAAATCAAAAAACTATACACAACACCTTCATAACTGGCCCTTTTCCTTCTCTCCAACCTCATTTTATTTCTTAGTGGGACGGATTTCACTCGAATTGTCCTATAAGTTGATTCGGTATTTGTACATCATTCCTTCACACTTATAAGACTCTTATGTACAACAATACTATAAATCATAAAAATATGCACAACACCTTCCTAATTGGCCCTTTTTCTTCTCTCCAACCTCCTTTTCTTTCTAAATGGGAAGGTTTCACTCGAATCGTCCTATAAGTTGAATCGGAATTTTTACATCATTCTTTAACCAGTATATAACTCTTATGGACAACAATACTATAAAAGCATACGAAAATATTCTACACCTTCCTAACTGGCACTTTTCTTTATCTCCAACCTCCTTTTCATTCTAATTGGGACGGATTTCACTCGAATCGTCTTATAAGTTGAATCGGTGTTTGAAAATCATTCCTTCACACTTATAAGACTCTTCTGGACAACAATACTATAAATCATAAAAATGTACACAACACCTTCTTAACTGGCAGTTTTCTTTATCTCCAACCTCCATTTCTTTCTAAGGGGGACGGATTCACTCGAATCGTCTTATAAGTTGAATCGGTGTTTGAACATGATTCCTTCACACTTATAAGACTCTTAAGGACAACAATACTATAAATCATACAAAAATAAACAACACCTTCCTAACTGACACTTTTCTTTATCTCCAACCTCCTTTTCTTTCTAAGAGGGACGGACTCACACGAATCGTCTTATAAGTTGAATCGGTGTTTGAACATCATTCCTTCACACTTATAAGACTCTTATGGACAACAATACTATAAATCATACAAAAATAGACAACCTCTTCCTAACAGGCACTTTTCTTTATCTCCAACCTCCTTTTGTTTCTAAGTGGGACGGATTCACTCGAATCGTCTTATAAGTTGAATCGGTGTTTGAACATCATTCCTTCACACTTATAAGACTCTTATGGACAACAATACTATAAATCATACAAAAATAGACAACACCTTCCTAACTAGCCCTTTTCCTTCTCTCCAACCTCATTTTCTTTTTAAGTGGGACGGATTTAACTCGAATCGTCTTATAAGTTGATTCGGTGTTTGTACATCATTCCTTCACACTTATAAACCTCTTATGGACAACAATACTATAAATCATAAAAATATACACAACACCTTCCTAACTGGCCCTTTTCCTACTCTCCAACCTCATTTTCTTTCTAAGTGGGACGGATTTCACTCGAATCGTCTTATAAGTTGATTCGGTGTTTGTACATCATTCTTTCGGACTTATAAACCTCTTTTGGACAACAATACTATAAATCATACAAATATACACAACACCTTTCTAATTGGCCCTTTTCCTTCTCTCCAACCTCCTTTTCTTTCTAAATTGGAAGGTTTCACTCGAATCGTCCTATAAGTTGAATCGGAGTAGTTACATCATTCTTTAACAAGTATATAACTCTTATGGACAACAATACTATAAAGCATACGAAAATATTCTACACCTTCCTAACTAGCACTTTTCTTTATATCTAACCTCCTTTTCATTCTAAATGGGACGGATTTCACTCGGATCGTCTTATAAGTTGAATCGGTGTTTGAACATCATTCCTTCGCACTTATAAGACTCTTAAGGACAACAATACTATAAATCATACAAAAATAAACAACACCTTCCTAACTGACACTTTTCTTTATCTCCAACCTCATTTTTTTTCTAAGAGGGACGGATTCACACGAATCGTCTTATAAGTTGAATCGGTGTTTGAACATCATTCCTTCACACTTATAAGACTCTTATGGACAACAGTACTATAAATCATAAAAATATGCACAACACCTTCCTAACTGGCCCTTTTCCTTCTCTCCAACCTCATTTTCTTTCTAAGTGAGACGGATTTCACTCGAATCGTCTTATAAGTTGATTCGGTGTTTGTACATCATTCCTTCACACTTATAAACCTCTTATGGACAACAATACTATAAATCAAAAAACTATACACAACACCTTCCTAACTGGCCCTTTTCCTTCTCTCCAACCTCATTTTATTTCTTAGTGGGAAGGATTTCACTCGAATTGTCCTATAAGTTGATTCGGTATTTGTACATCATTCCTTCACACTTATAAGACTCTTATGTACAACAATACTATAAATCATAAAAATATGCACAACACCTTCCTAATTGGCCCTTTTTCTTCTCTCCAACCTCCTTTTCTTTCTAAATGGGAAGGTTTCACTCGAATCGTCCTATAAGTTGAATCGGAATTTTTACATCATTCTTTAACCAGTATATAACTCTTATGGACAACAATACTATAAAAGCATACGAAAATATTCTACACCTTCCTAACTGGCACTTTTCTTTATCTCCAACCTCCTTTTCATTCTAATTGGGACGGATTTCACTCGAATCGTCTTATAAGTTGAATCGGTGTTTGAAAATCATTCCTTCACACTTATAAGACTCTTCTGGACAACAATACTATAAATCATAAAAATGTACACAACACCTTCTTAACTGGCAGTTTTCTTTATCTCCAACCTCCATTTCTTTCTAAGTGGGACGGATTCACTCGAATCGTCTTATAAGTTGAATCGGTGTTTGAACATCATTCCTTCACACTTATAAGACTCTTATGGACAACAATACTATAAATCATACAAAAATAGACAACCTCTTCCTAACTGGCACTTTTCTTTATCTCCAACCTCCTTTTCTTTCTAAGCGGGACGGATTCACTCGAATCGTCTTATAAGTTGAATCGGTGTTTGAACATGATTCCTTCACACTTATAAGACTCTTAAGGACAACAATACTATAAATCATACAAAAATAAACAACACCTTCCTAACTGACACTTTTCTTTATCTCCAACCTCCTTTTCTTTCTAAGAGGGACGGACTCACACGAATCGTCTTATAAGTTGAATCGGTGTTTGAACATCATTCCTTCACACTTATAAGACTCTTATGGACAACAATACTATAAATCATACAAAAATAGACAACCTCTTCCTAACAGGCACTTTTCTTTATCTCCAACCTCCTTTTCTTTCTAAGTGGGACGGATTCACTCGAATCGTCTTATAAGTTGAATCGGTGTTTGAACATCATTCCTTCACACTTATAAGACTCTTATGGACAACAATACTATAAATCATACAAAAATAGACAACACCTTCCTAACTAGCCCTTTTCCTTCTCTCCAACCTCATTTTCTTTTTAAGTGGGACGGATTTAACTCGAATCGTCTTATAAGTTGATTCGGTGTTTGTACATCATTCCTTCACACTTATAAACCTCTTATGGACAACAATACTATAAATCATAAAAATATACACAACACCTTCCTAACTGGCCCTTTTCCTACTCTCCAACCTCATTTTCTTTCTAAGTGGGACGGATTTCACTCGAATCGTCTTATAAGTTGATTCGGTGTTTGTACATCATTCCTTCGGACTTATAAACCTCTTTTGGACAACAATACTATAAATCATACAAATATACACAACACCTTTCTAATTGGCCCTTTTCCTTCTCTCCAACCTCTTTTTCTTTCTAAATTGGAAGGTTTCACTTGAATCGTCCTATAAGTTGAATCGGAGTAGTTACATCATTCTTTAACAAGTATATAACTCTTATGGACAACAATACTATAAAGCATACGAAAATATTCTACACCTTCCTAACTAGCACTTTTCTTTATATCTAACCTCCTTTTCATTCTAAATGGGACGGATTTCACTCGGATCGTCTTATAAGTTGAATCGGTGTTTGAACATCATTCCTTCGCACTTATAAGACTCTTAAGGACAACAATACTATAAATCATACAAAAATAAACAACACCTTCCTAACTGACACTTTTCTTTATCTCCAACCTCATTTTCTTTCTAAGAGGGACGGATTCACACGAATCGTCATATAAGTTGAATCGGTGTTTGAACATCATTCCTTCACACTTATAAGACTCTTATGGACAACAATACTATAAATCATAAAAATATGCACAACACCTTCCTAACTGGCCCTTTTCCTTCTCTCCAACCTCATTTTCTTTCTAAGTGAGACGGATTTCACTCGAATCGTCTTATAAGTTGATTCGGTGTTTGTACATCATTCCTTCACACTTATAAGACTCTTATGGACAACAATACTATAAATCATACAAAAATAGACAACACCTTCCTAACTAGCCCTTTTCCTTCTCTCCAACCTCATTTTCTTTTTAAGTGGGACGGATTTAACTCGAATCGTCTTATAAGTTGATTCGGTGTTTGTACATCATTCCTTCACACTTATAAACCTCTTATGGACAACAATACTATAAATCATTAAAATATACACAACACCTTCCTAACTGGCCCTTTTCCTACTCTCCAACCTCATTTTCTTTCTAAGTGGGACGGATTTCACTCGAATCGTCTTATAAGTTGATTCGGTGTTTGTACATCATTCCTTCGGACTTATAAACCTCTTTTGGACAACAATACTATAAATCATACAAATATACACAACACCTTTCTAATTGGCCCTTTTCCTTCTCTCCAACCTCCTTTTCTTTCTAAATTGGAAGGTTTCACTCGAATCGTCCTATAAGTTGAATCGGAGTAGTTACATCATTCTTTAACAAGTATATAACTCTTATGGACAACAATACTATAAAGCATACGAAAATATTCTACACCTTCCTAACTAGCACTTTTCTTTATATCTAACCTCCTTTTCATTCTAAATGGGACGGATTTCACTCGGATCGTCTTATAAGTTGAATCGGTGTTTGAACATCATTCCTTCGCACTTATAAGACTCTTAAGGACAACAATACTATAAATCATACAAAAATAAACAACACCTTCCTAACTGACACTTTTCTTTATCTCCAACCTCATTTTCTTTCTAAGAGGGACGGATTCACACGAATCGTCATATAAGTTGAATCGGTGTTTGAACATCATTCCTTCACACTTATAAGACTCTTATGGACAACAATACTATAAATCATAAAAATATGCACAACACCTTCCTAACTGGCCCTTTTCCTTCTCTCCAACCTCATTTTCTTTCTAAGTGAGACGGATTTCACTCGAATCGTCTTATAAGTTGATTCGGTGTTTGTACATCATTCCTTCACACTTATAAACCTCTTATGTACAACAATACTATAAATCAAAAAACTATACACAACACCTTCCTAACTGGCCCTTTTCCTTCTCTCCAACCTCATTTTATTTCTTAGTGGGACGGATTTCACTCGAATTGTCCTATAAGTTGATTCGGTATTTGTACATCATTCCTTCACACTTATAAGACTCTTATGTACAACAATACTATAAATCATAAAAATATGCACAACACCTTCCTAATTGGCCCTTTTTCTTCTCTCCAACCTCCTTTTCTTTCTAAATGGGAAGGTTTCACTCGAATCGTCCTATAAGATGAATCGGAATTTTTACATCATTCTTTAACCAGTATATAACTCTTATGGACAACAATACTATAAAAGCATACGAAAATATTCTACACCTTCCTAACTGGCACTTTTCTTTATCTCCAACCTCCTTTTCATTCTAATTGGGACGGATTTCACTCGAATCGTCTTATAAGTTGAATCGGTGTTTGAAAATCATTCCTTCACACTTATAAGACTCTTCTGGACAACAATACTATAAATCATAAAAATGTACACAACACCTTCTTAACAGGCAGTTTTCTTTATCTCCAACCTCCATTTCTTTCTAAGTGGGGCGGATTCACTCGAATCGTCTTATAAGTTGAATCGGTGTTTGAACATCATTCCTTCACACTTATAAGACTCTTATGGACAACAATACTATAAATCATACAAAAATAGACAACCTCTTCCTAACTGGCACTTTTCTTTATCTCCAACCTCCTTTTCTTTCTAAGCGGGACGGATTCACTCGAATCGTCTTATAAGTTGAATCGGTGTTTGAACATGATTCCTTCACACTTATAAGACTCTTAAGGACAACAATACTATAAATCATACAAAAATAAACAACACCTTCCTAACTGACACTTTTCTTTATCTCCAACCTCCTTTTCTTTCTAAGAGGGACGGACTCACACGAATCGTCTTATAAGTTGAATCGGTGTTTGAACATCATTCCTTCACACTTATAAGACTCTTATGGACAACAATACTATAAATCATAAAAATATGCACAACACCTTCCTAACTGGCCCTTTTCCTTCTCTCCAACCTCATTTTCTTTCTAAGTGAGACGGATTTCACTCGAATCGTCTTATAAGTTGATTCGGTGTTTGTACATCATTCCTTCACACTTATAAACCTCTTATGTACAACAATACTATAAATCAAAAAACTATACACAACACCTTCCTAACTGGCCCTTTTCCTTCTCTCCAACCTCATTTTATTTCTTAGTGGGACGGATTTCACTCGAATTGTCCTATAAGTTGATTCGGTATTTGTACATCATTCCTTCACACTTATAAGACTCTTATGTACAACAATACTATAAATCATAAAAATATGCACAACACCTTCCTAATTGGCCCTTTTTCTTCTCTCCAACCTCCTTTTCTTTCTAAATGGGAAGGTTTCACTCGAATCGTCCTATAAGTTGAATCGGAATTTTTACATCATTTTTTAACCAGTATATAACTCTTATGGACAACAATACTATAAAAGCATACGAAAATATTCTACACCTTCCTAACTGACACTTTTCTTTATCTCCAACCTCCTTTTCATTCTAATTGGGACGGATTTCACTCGAATCGTCTTATAAGTTGAATCGGTGTTTGAAAATCATTCCTTCACACTTATAAGACTCTTCTGGACAACAATACTATAAATCATAAAAATGTACACAACACCTTCTTAACTGGCAGTTTTCTTTATCTCCAACCTCCATTTCTTTCTAAGTGGGACGGATTCACTCGAATCGTCTTATAAGTTGAATCGGTGTTTGAACATCATTCCTTCACACTTATAAGACTCTTATGGACAACAATACTATAAATCATACAAAAATAGACAACCTCTTCCTAACTGACACTTTTCTTTATCTCCAACCTCCTTTTCTTTCTAAGTGGGACGGATTCACTCGAATCGTCTTATAAGTTGAATCGGTGTTTGAACATGATTCCTTCACACTTATAAGACTCTTAAGGACAACAATACTATAAATCATACAAAAATAAACAACACCTTCCTAACTGACACTTTTCTTTATCTCCAACCTCCTTTTCTTTCTAAGAGGGACGGACTCACACGAATCGTCTTATAAGTTGAATCGGTGTTTAAACATCATTCCTTCACACTTATAAGACTCTTATGGACAACAATACTATAAATCATACAAAAATAGACAACACCTTCCTAACTGGCCCTTTTCCTTCTCTCCAACCTCATTTTCTTTCTAAGTGAGACGGATTTCACTCGAATCGTCTTATAAGTTGATTCGGTGTTTGTACATCATTCCTTCACACTTATAAACCTCTTATGTACAACAATACTATAAATCAAAAAACTATACACAACACCTTCCTAACTGGCCCTTTTCCTTCTCTCCAACCTCATTTTATTTCTTAGTGGGACGGATTTCACTCGAATTGTCCTATAAGTTGATTCGGTATTTGTACATCATTCCTTCACACTTATAAGACTCTTATGTACAACAATACTATAAATCATAAAAATATGCACAACACCTTCCTAATTGGCCCTTTTTCTTCTCTCCAACCTCCTTTTCTTTCTAAATGGGAAGGTTTCACTCGAATCGTCCTATAAGATGAATCGGAATTTTTACATCATTCTTTAACCAGTATATAACTCTTATGGACAACAATACTATAAAAGCATACGAAAATATTCTACACCTTCCTAACTGGCACTTTTCTTTATCTCCAACCTCCTTTTCATTCTAATTGGGACGGATTTCACTCGAATCGTCTTATAAGTTGAATCGGTGTTTGAAAATCATTCCTTCACACTTATAAGACTCTTCTGGACAACAATACTATAAATCATAAAAATGTACACAACACCTTCTTAACAGGCAGTTTTCTTTATCTCCAACCTCCATTTCTTTCTAAGTGGGGCGGATTCACTCGAATCGTCTTATAAGTTGAATCGGTGTTTGAACATCATTCCTTCACACTTATAAGACTCTTATGGACAACAATACTATAAATCATACAAAAATAGACAACCTCTTCCTAACTGGCACTTTTCTTTATCTCCAACCTCCTTTTCTTTCTAAGCGGGACGGATTCACTCGAATCGTCTTATAAGTTGAATCGGTGTTTGAACATGATTCCTTCACACTTATAAGACTCTTAAGGACAACAATACTATAAATCATACAAAAATAAACAACACCTTCCTAACTGACACTTTTCTTTATCTCCAACCTCCTTTTCTTTCTAAGAGGGACGGACTCACACGAATCGTCTTATAAGTTGAATCGGTGTTTGAACATCATTCCTTCACACTTATAAGACTCTTATGGACAACAATACTATAAATCATAAAAATATGCACAACACCTTCCTAACTGGCCCTTTTCCTTCTCTCCAACCTCATTTTCTTTCTAAGTGAGACGGATTTCACTCGAATCGTCTTATAAGTTGATTCGGTGTTTGTACATCATTCCTTCACACTTATAAACCTCTTATGTACAACAATACTATAAATCAAAAAACTATACACAACACCTTCCTAACTGGCCCTTTTCCTTCTCTCCAACCTCATTTTATTTCTTAGTGGGACGGATTTCACTCGAATTGTCCTATAAGTTGATTCGGTATTTGTACATCATTCCTTCACACTTATAAGACTCTTATGTACAACAATACTATAAATCATAAAAATATGCACAACACCTTCCTAATTGGCCCTTTTTCTTCTCTCCAACCTCCTTTTCTTTCTAAATGGGAAGGTTTCACTCGAATCGTCCTATAAGTTGAATCGGAATTTTTACATCATTTTTTAACCAGTATATAACTCTTATGGACAACAATACTATAAAAGCATACGAAAATATTCTACACCTTCCTAACTGACACTTTTCTTTATCTCCAACCTCCTTTTCATTCTAATTGGGACGGATTTCACTCGAATCGTCTTATAAGTTGAATCGGTGTTTGAAAATCATTCCTTCACACTTATAAGACTCTTCTGGACAACAATACTATAAATCATAAAAATGTACACAACACCTTCTTAACTGGCAGTTTTCTTTATCTCCAACCTCCATTTCTTTCTAAGTGGGACGGATTCACTCGAATCGTCTTATAAGTTGAATCGGTGTTTGAACATCATTCCTTCACACTTATAAGACTCTTATGGACAACAATACTATAAATCATACAAAAATAGACAACCTCTTCCTAACTGACACTTTTCTTTATCTCCAACCTCCTTTTCTTTCTAAGTGGGACGGATTCACTCGAATCGTCTTATAAGTTGAATCGGTGTTTGAACATGATTCCTTCACACTTATAAGACTCTTAAGGACAACAATACTATAAATCATACAAAAATAAACAACACCTTCCTAACTGACACTTTTCTTTATCTCCAACCTCCTTTTCTTTCTAAGAGGGACGGACTCACACGAATCGTCTTATAAGTTGAATCGGTGTTTAAACATCATTCCTTCACACTTATAAGACTCTTATGGACAACAATACTATAAATCATACAAAAATAGACAACCTCTTCCTAACAGGCACTTTTCTTTATCTCCAACCTCCTTTTCTTTCTAAGTGGGACGGATTCACTCGAATCGTCTTATAAGTTGAATCGGTGTTTGAACATCATTCCTTCACACTTATAAGACTCTTATGGACAACAATACTATAAATCATACAAAAATAGACAACACCTTCCTAACTAGCCCTTTTCCTTCTCTCCAACCTCATTTTCTTTTTAAGTGGGACGGATTTAACTCGAATCGTCTTATAAGTTGATTCGGTGTTTGTACATCATTCCTTCACACTTATAAACCTCTTATGGACAACAATACTATAAATCATAAAAATATACACAACACCTTCCTAACTGGCCCTTTTCCTACTCTCCAACCTCATTTTCTTTCTAAGTGGGACGGATTTCACTCGAATCGTCTTATAAGTTGATTCGGTGTTTGTACATCATTCCTTCGGACTTATAAACCTCTTTTGGACAACAATACTATAAATCATACAAATATACACAACACCTTTCTAATTGGCCCTTTTCCTTCTCTCCAACCTCCTTTTCTTTCTAAATTGGAAGGTTTCACTCGAATCGTCCTATAAGTTGAATCGGAGTAGTTACATCATTCTTTAACAAGTATATAACTCTTATGGACAACAATACTATAAAGCATACGAAAATATTCTACACCTTCCTAACTAGCACTTTTCTTTATATCTAACCTCCTTTTCATTCTAAATGGGACGGATTTCACTCGGATCGTCTTATAAGTTGAATCGGTGTTTGAACATCATTCCTTCGCACTTATAAGACTCTTAAGGACAACAATACTATAAATCATACAAAAATAAACAACACCTTCCTAACTGACACTTTTCTTTATCTCCAACCTCATTTTCTTTCTAAGAGGGACGGATTCACACGAATTGAACATCATTCCTTCACACTTATAAGACTCTTATGGACAACAATACTATAAATCATAAAAATATGCACAACACCTTCCTAACTGGCCCTTTTCCTTCTCTCCAACCTCATTTTCTTTCTAAGTGGGACGAATTTCACTCGAATCGTCTTATAAGTTGATTCGGTGTTTGTACATCATTCCTTCGGACTTATAAACCTGTTCTGGACAACAATACTATAAATCATACAAATATACACAACACCTTTCTAATTGGCCCTTTTCCTTCTCTCCAACCTCCTTTTCTTTCTAAATTGGAAGGTTTCACTTGAATCGTCCTATAAGTTGAATTGGAGTAGTTACATCATTCTTTAACAAGTATATAACTCTTATGGACAACAATACTATAAAGCATACGAAAATATTCTACACCTTCCTAACTAGCACTTTTCTTTATATCTAACCTCCTTTTCATTCTAAATGGGACTGATTTCACTCGGATCGTCTTATAATTTGAATCGGTGTTTGAACATCATTCCTTCGCACTTATAAGACTCTTAAGGACAACAATACTATAAATCATACAAAAATAAACAACACCTTCCTAACTGACACTTTTCTTTATCTCCAACCTCATTTTCTTTCTAAGAGGGACGGATTCACACGAATCGTCTTATAAGTTGAATCGGTGTTTGAACATCATTCCTTCACACTTATAAGACTCTTATGGACAACAATACTATAAATCATACAAAAATAGACAACCTCTTCCTAACTGGCACTTTTCTTTATCTCCAACCTCCTTTTCTTTCTAAGTGGGATGGATTCACTCGAATCGTCTTATAAGTTGAATCGGTGTTTGAACATCATTCCTTCACACTTATAAGACTCTTATGGACAACAATACTATAAATCATACAAAAATAGACAACACCTTCCTAACTAGCACTTTTTTTTTTTTTTTTTTTTTGAAAGGTAAGTCAATAATATAAATCAGAAACGGCAAAAGCCTACAATAAACTTGGGCATTCCCAATGGTGGTATCCCCAAACCCACCAAATCTTAAGATTTAAATTGTTAAAAGGGATAAACCCTACAAAAACCATACTATCTCTATTACTAAACCAATAAAACAGAACATTACATGAAACAATTGCTTTAACAATAACCATTCTCCTCCAAAGCATAAATGAACCAGTCTTCATCAGATTGTGGACAACATTAATAAGAGCCTTGAAATCCTCACATATGAACATAATCAAGATAAATGAAACACATCGCAGAACATTTGGTCCATCATTTTCCATCATTTAAAACCGTGTCCATAATTTGAAAGCATCCTTGTCATTTGCATTAGCCCAGGGCATTGATATGATTTTGCCATCACAAAACTGCATTATAAAATAGCCCCGAACACAGGAAATCGACCCTTTCAGCCCTGGAATACTGAAAACTGCACTGAAAAAACTGCTTTTCAGCACTGAAACACTGAAAATACTGCAATTCAGCACTGAAAAAAACTGCATTTCAGTGCTGAAATACTGAAAACTGCACTGAAAAATCTGAATTTCGGCACTGAAAAATCTGCACTGATGAACTGCATTGCTGGCCGTCCCAAAACTGTAGTTTATAAACTGCACATAAGCACCGAACAACGACCGAAAACTTGAGTAGCCATCCATGAGGGTCTTCATAGCCATCCGAACTCCGTGAACTTTAGTCTCCAACTTATAACTCTGCACAATGTAAGCTAAGGGATCAAAAGATAATGCAACATTTAAAATATTTATCATAAAACACCTCCCACGCATTATGAACCAAATCCTGAACCATACCCCCAACAACACTGAAACAGGCTCTCTACCACTCATCCAGCTAGACATCCTGAACATAAATTCCAGGAAAAATGAGCAAAAAATAATCCTCTCACCCATTGCTAGAAACTCTATCTCCATTTTGAATATCCAACAAGTGAAACAATCTAAATTTGACAGAAGAATTTATCTCCTTAACAAGTTGGTCCTCCTTTTTAAACTCTCCAGCAAACAGCCTGAGATTCCTTTCCCTCCATAAAATGTAAACACTAGCAACCAATGTTAGTTTGGTAACACATGTCTTTAAAGTATTATTTGTACAGTGGACATTGCACCAATTTACCATATCCGTCCACTTCTTCCCAACATGCCTCAACCCATTATCAATTGTAACTGAAGACCAAACATGAGAAGAGAACCTGCATTCAAAAAATATATGCTCCCTACTTTCACACGGTAAGTCACAGAAGACACATTTTTGTTATTGTATCATCCCATAAAGGACCAATTTATCTTGTGTCTGCAACCTATTATGAATTAAAGTCCATAAGATGAAAGCATGTCTTGGAATATTATTTGGGAACCACACAATCTTGTACCATTGAACTTGATTATTCCTATTCCTTAACAAGTTCCAAGCTGAGCTAATAGAATACTTACCCTTGGTAGGCTTCCAAATCAAAGTATCAACATCATGACAATCTGGAGGGGGAAGGGTAGCAATATCATCTCTTAACTCCATTAATTTATGAGAGTTTGCAAAAGGAGGAAACCATTGCCCATTTCTGATTATAGCATTGACTTTACAATTGTTTCTTAACCCAGAATCATACCTGATCCTATCCCCATGCTTTTCTACAATAGAGTTGGGATACAACCAATCATCATGCCAAAGAAGAATATTATCCCCATTCCCAACCTTATACTCAATGTATTGTCTAAATGTATCTCTTAGACCCATTATCTTCTTCCATGACCAAGATCTTTTATCCGGGACCTTAAGCAGCCAGAAATTCTGGTCTTTCATGAGCTCAATCCTTGCCCACTTACTCCAGAGGTTAGTGGGAATAGGCTGCAACAGGTTCCATAGCTGCTTACCAATAGCTGCCACATTCCAAGCTATCAAATATTTTAATCCTAAGCCCCCTTCATCTTTCGGCAAACACACTTTAGGCCAAGCCAACTTCTCACCACCACTCTTCAAATCAGCCCCTTTCCATAAGAATTTCCTCATAATCTCGTTCAGTTGTTTAAACACAGATTTTGGAAGGATATAAGTAGAACTCCAATAAACCTGAACTGAAAACAACACTGAAACAATCAATTGTAACCTACCCGCAAAGGAAAGGAATCTGCAATTCCAAGCCTGAACCCTTCTAGTAATTTTCAATACTAACTCTTGACAATCAGCTGCATTAAGCTTTGAAGAAATCAGAGGCACCCCTAAATACTTGACAGGCAATTTTCCAATTGAAAAGCTGGACCCAAGTATAATATTATCTAATACTCTACCCTCCACACCCGATGTAAAAATGGAGCTCTTTGAAGTATTAGGAATTAAACCTGAAAATTCACTAAACTTTCTCAAAATATCCAGCATACACTTCACTGAATTTTCACTACCCTCACAAAAGAGGAATAGGTCATCAGCAAACATCAAATGATTAATCTCCAATCTTTTACATTTGGCATGGAACTTAAAAGAGTCATTTTTCCCCAGTTTATTCAACATCCCCGAGAGAACTTTCATACACATCACAAAAAGATAAGGAGACATAGGGTCCCCTTGCCTACGCCCTCTTCCCCCTTTGAAAAACCCTTCAAGAGCACCATTAATATTTATAGAGAACTTAGGAGAAGAGCAACAGGTAAGAATCCAACCTCTAACTCTATCAGGCAATCCAAAACACTTCAACACCTCACCCAAAAAATCCCAAGAGACTGAGTCATAAGCTTTAGTCAAATCAATTTTCATGGCAACTCTAGCTGGAGACTCATCTTTATGGTAATGGAGTAATATCTCTTGAGCTAGCAGAACATTATCACTAATACTCCTACCCGGAACAAACCCAGATTGATTTGCACTTATACTCGATTCAAGAATGGGTTTCAATCTATTAGCAATAATTTTTGCTATGCATTTATATAACACATTGCATACAGAAATAGGCCTGAACTCCGTCACTTTAGTAGGATTATCAACTTTGGGAATAAGAGAAATGGAAGTACAGTTAATCTCAGAAAGCAAATGACCCGAAGCAAAGAAGTCCATAATGGCATCCACCACCTCATTTCCAATAACATCCCAGGCAGCCTTATAAAACACTGCATTCAAACCATCCGGCCCTGGGGCTTTGTCATCTTTTATAGCAAGGAAAGTAGCTTTGATTTCTTCTCTGGTCACATCTCTATTCATGGCCATACTTTGCTCAAGAGAGATAGGGTGATGAATAAACTCATTTAAACTAGGGATCCTGACCTCATCTCTCTTAGCAAAAAGATTCTTATAAAATCCCACAATCTCTCTACTAACATCACCTTTATCAGTAAGAACAGTGCCATCCTCTCGAGTTATGGAAACTATAGTGTTAAGAGATTTTCTCTGATTTCCAATCTTATGAAAATAGCTGGTGTTTTAATCTCCTAGCCTCAACCATTGAATCCTAGATAATTGTCTATATAAACATTCCTCGGCATTAGACACTTTATAAAAATGTTTAACACTCCTAACTAGCACTTTTCCTTCTCTCCAACCTCATTTTCTTTCTAAGTGGGACAGATTTAACTCGAATCGTCTTATAAGTTGATTCGGTGTTTGTACATCATTCCTTCACACTTATAAACCTCTAATGGACAACAATACTATAAATAAAAAAAATATACACAACACCTTCCTAACTTGCCCTTTTCCTTCTCTCCAACCTCATTTTCTTTCTTAGTGGGACGGATTTCATTCGAATTGTCCTATAAGTTGATTCGGTGTTTGTACATCATTCCTTCACACTTATAAACCTCTTATGGACAACAATACTATAAATCATAAAAATATACACAACACCTTCGTAACTGGCCCTTTTCCTTCTCTCCAACCTCATTTTCTTTCTAAGTGGGACGGATTTCACTCGAATCGTCTTATAAGTTGATTCGGTGTTTGTACATCATTCCTTCGGACTTATAAACCTCTTCTGGACAACAATACTATAAATCATACAAATATACACAACACCTTTCTAATTGGCCATTTTCCTTCTCTCCAACCTCCTTTTCTTTCTAAATTGGAAGGTTTCACTCGAATCGTCCTATAAGTTGAATCGGAGTAGTTACATCATTCTTTAACCAGTATATAACTCTTATGGACAACAATACTATAAAGCATACGAAAATATTCTACACCTTCCTAACTGGCACTTTTCTATATATCTAACCTCCTTTTCATTCTAAATGGGACGGATTTCACTCGAATCGTCTTATAAGTTGAATCGGTGTTTGAAAATCATTCCTTCACACTTATAAGACTCTTATGGACAACAATACTATAAATCATAAAAATTTACACAACACCTACCTAACTGACAGTTTTCTTTATCTCTAACCTCCTTTTCTTTCTAAGTGGGACGGATTCACTCGAATCGTCTTATAAGTTGAATCGGTGTTTGAACATCATTCATTCACACTTATAAGACTCTTATGGACAACAATACTATAAATTATACAAAAATAGACAACCTCTTCCTAACTGGCACTTTTCTTTATCTCCAACCTCCTTTTCTTTCTAAGTGGGACGGATTCACTCGAATTGTCTTATAAGTTGAATCGGAGTTTGAACATCATTCATTCACACTTATAACACTCTTATGGACAACAATACTATAAATCATAAAAATATGCACAACACCTTCCTAACTGGCCCTTTTCCTTCTCTCCAACCTCATTTTCTTTCTAAGTGAGATGGATTTCACTCGAATCGTCTTATAAGTTGATTCGGTATTTGTACATCATTCCTTGACACTTATAAACCTCTTATGGACAACAATACTATAAATCAAAAAAATATACACAACACCTTCCTATCTGGCCCTTTTCCTTCTCTCCAACCTCATTTTCTTTCTTAGTGGAACGGATTTCACTCGAATTGTCCTATAAGTTGATTCGGTGTTTGTACATCATTCCTTCACACTTATAAGACTCTTACGGACAACAATACTATAAATCATAAAAATATGCACAACACCTTCCTATTTGGCCCTTTTCCTTCTCTCCAACCTCCTTTTCTTTCTAAATGGGAAGGTTTCACTCCAATCGTCCTATAAGTTGAATCGGAATTTTTACATCATTCTTTAACAAGTATATAACTCTTATGGACAACAATACTATAAAAGCATACGAAAATATTCTACACCTTCCTAACTGGCACTTTTCTTTATCTCCAACCTTCTTTTCATTCTAAGTGGGACGGATTTCACTCGAATCGTCTTATAAGTTGAATCGGTGTTTGAAAATCATTCCTTCACACTTATAAGACTCTTATGGACAACAATACTATAAATCATAAAAATTTACACAACACCTTCCTAACTGGAAGTTTTCTTTATCTCCAACCTCCTTTTCTTTCTAAGTGGGACGGATTCACTCGAATCGTCATATAAGTTGAATCGATTTTTGAACATCATTCCTTCACACTTATAAGACTCTTATGGACAACAATACTATAAATCATACAAAAATAGACAACACCTTCCTAACTTGCCCTTTTCCTTCTCTCCAACCTCATTTTCTTTCTAAGTGGGACGGATTTAACTCGAATCGTCTTATAAGTCTATTCGGTGTTTGTACATCATTCCTTCACACTTATAAACCTCTAATGGACAACAATACTATAAATCAAAAAAATATACACAACACCTTCCTAACTTGCCCTTTTCCTTCTCTCCAACCTCATTTTCTTTCTTAGTGGGACGGATTTATCTAGAATTGTCCTATAAGTTGATTCGGTGTTTGTACATCATTCCTTCACACTTATAAACCTCTTATGGACAACAATACTATAAATCATAAAAATATACACAACACCTTCCAAACTGGCCCTTTTCCTTCTCTCCAACCTCATTTTCTTTCTAAGTGAGACGGATTTCACTTGAATCGTCTTATAAGTTGATTCGGTGTTTGTACATCATTCCTTCGGACTTCTAAACCTCTTCTAGAAAAAAATACTTTAAATCATACAAATATACACAACACCTTTCTAATTGGCCATTTTCCTTCTCTCCAACCTCCTTTTCTTTCTAAATTGGAAGGTTTCACTCGAATCGTCCTATAAGTTGAATCGGAGTAGTTACAACATTCTTTAACCAGTATATAACTCTTATGGACAACAATACTATAAAGCATACGAAAATATTCTACACCTTCCTAACTGGCACTTTTCTTTATATCTAACCTCCTTTTCATTCTAAATGGGACGGATTTCACTCGAATCGTCTTATAAGTTGAATCGGTGTTTGAACATCATTCCTTCGCACTTATAAGACTCTTAAGGACAACAATACTATAAATCATACAAAAATAAACAACACCTTCCTAACTGACACTTTTCTTTATCTCCAACCTCATTTTCTTTATAAGAGGGACGGATTCACACGAATCGTCTTATAAGTTGAATCGGTGTTTGAACATCATTCCTTCACACTTATAAGACTCTTATGGACAACAATACTATAAATCATACAAAAATAGACAACCTCTTCCTAACTGGCACTTTTCTTTATCTCCCACCTCCTTTTCTTTCTAAGTGGGACGGATTCACTCGAATCGTCTTATAAGTTGAATCGGTGTTTTAACATCATTCCTTCACACTTATAAGACTCTTATGGACAACAATACTATAAATCATAAAAATATGCACAACACCTTCCTAACTGGCCCTTTTCCTTCTCTCCAACCTCATTTTCTTTCTAAGTGAGACGGATTTCCTTCGAATCGTCTTATAAGTTGATTCGGTATTTGTACATCATTACTTCACACTTATAAACCTCTTATGGACAACAATACTATAAATCAAAAAAATATACACAACACCTTCCTAACTGGCCCTTTTCCTTCTCTCCAACATCATTTTCTTTCTTAGTGGGACGGATTTCACTCGAATTGTCCTATAAGTTGATTCGGTGTTTGTACATCATTGCTTCACACTTATAAGACTCTTATGGACAACAATACTATAAATCATAAAAATATGCACAACACCTTCCTAATTGGCCCTTTTCCTTCTCTCCAACCTCCTTTTCTTTCTAAATGGGAAGGTTTCTCTCCAATCGTCCTATAAGTTGAATCGGAATTTTTACATCATTCTTTAACCAGTATATAACTCTTATAGACAACAATACTATAAAAGCATACGAAAATATTCTACACCTTCCTAACTGGCAATTTTCTTTATCTCCAACCTCCTTTTCATTCTAAGTGGGACGGATTTCACTCGAATCGTCTTATAAGTTGAATCGGTGTTTGAAAATCATTCCTTCGCACTTATAAGACTCTTATGGACAACAATACTATAAATCATAAAAATGTACACAACACCTTCCTAACTGGCAGTTTTCTTTATCTCCAAACTCCTTTTCTTTCTAAGTGGGACGGATTCACTCGAATCGTCTTATAAGTTGAATCGGTGTTTGAACATCATTCCTTCACACTTATAAGACTCTTATGGACAACAATACTATAAATCATACAAAAATAGACAACACCTTCCTAACTTGCCCTTTTCTTTCTCTCCAACCTCATTATCTTTCTAAGTGGGACGGATTTAACTCGAATCGTCTTCTAAGTTGATTCGGTGTTTGTACATCATTCCTTCACACTTATAAACCTCTAATGGACAACAATACTATAAATCAAAAAAATATACACAACACCTTCCTAACTTGCCATTTTCCTTCTCTCCAACCTCATTTTCTTTCTTAGTGGGACGGATTTCACTCGAATTGTCCTATAAGTTGATTCGGTGTTTGTACATCATTCCTTCACACTTATAAACCTTTTATGGACAACAATACTATAAATCATAAAAATATACACAACACCTTCCTAACTGGCCCTTTTCCTTCTCTCCAACCTCATTTTCTTTCTAAGTGGGACGGATTTCACTCGAATCGTCTTATTAGTTGATTCGGTGTTTGTACATCATTCCTTCGGACTTATAAACCTCTTCTGGACAACAATACTATAAATCATACAAATATACACAACACCTTTCTAATTGGCCCTTTTCCTTCTCTCCAACCTCCTTTTCTTTCTAAATTGTAAGGTTTCACTCGAATCGTCCTATAAGTTGAATCGGAATAGTTACATCATTCTTTAACCAGTATATAACTCTTATGGACAACAATACTATAAAGCATACAAAAATATTCTACACCTTCCAAACTGGCACTTTTCTTTATATCTAACCAGCTTTTCATTCTAAATGGGACGGATTTCACTCGAATCGTCTTATAAGTTGAATCGGTGTTTGAACATCATTCCTTCGCACTTATAAGACTCTTAAGGACAACAATACTATAAATCATACAAAAATAAACAACACCTTCCTAACTGACACTTTTCTTTATCTCCAACCTCATTTTCTTTCTAAGAGGGACGGATTCACACGAATCGTCTTATAAGTTGAATCGGTGTTTGTACATCATTCCTTCGGACTTATAAACCTCTTCTGGACAACAATACCATAAATCATACAAATATACACAACACCTTTCTAATTGGCCCTTTTCCTTCTCTCCAACCTCCTTTTCTTTCTAAATTGGAAGGTTTCACTCGAATCGTCCTATAAGTTGAATCGGAGTAGTTACAACATTCTTTAACCAGTATATAACTCTTATGGACAACAATACTATAAAGTATACGAAAATATTCTACACCTTCCTAACTGGCACTTTTTTTTTTTTTTTGAAAAGTAAGTCAATTGTATAGAAAAATCAAAAAATGGCTAGAAGCCTACAAAATACTTGGGGCATACCCCAAGGGTGGAACCCCCAAAACCACCAAAGAGTTAAGCTTAACTTTAAACACAGGGGGATATGAGAAAAAATCACCATAACCCTGACAACAATAAAACAAGTCTGATAATACATAAGACTATAACACTAAATGTTTAACATATCTCTAGAACACCTCACTACAAATAAAATATACATAATCTTCATCAAATAGCAAAAATTTATTCCTATCATAGTGAGGGTCTTCATAGCCATCCGAACCCCGTGAACTTCAGCCACCAACTTATAAATCTGCACAATGTAAGCAAAGGGAACAAAAGATAATGCAACATTTATAAAATTTATCATAAAACACCTCCCACGAAGTCTGAACCAAATCCTGCACCATACCCCCAACAACACTGAAACATGCTCTCTACCACTCATCCAGACAGATACCCAGAACATTAATTCCAAGAAAAAGAGCAAAAAATATGCCCCTCACCCATTGCTAGAAACTCTATCTCCATTTTGAATATCCAACAAGTGAAACAATCTAAATTTGACTGAAGAATTTATCTCCTTAACAAGTTGATCCTCCTTTTTAAACTCTCCAGCAAACAACCTGAGATTCCTTTCCCTCCATAAAATGTAAACACTAGCAGCCAATGATAGTTTGGTACCACATGCCTTTAAAGTATTATTTGTACAGTGGACATTGCACCAATTAACCATATCCACCCACCTCTTCCCAACATGCCTCAAACCATTTTCAATAGCAACCGAAGACCAAACTTGCGAAGAGAAACTGCATTCAAAAAATAGATGCTCCCTACTTTCACACGGTAAGTCACAAAATACACATTTTTCTTGCTGAAGCATCCCATAAAGGACCAATTTATCTTGTGTCTGCAACCTATTATGAATTAAAGTCCATAAAATGAAAGCATGTCTTGGAATATTATTTGGGAACCACACAGTCTTGTACCATTGAACTTGATTATCCATGTTCCTTAACAAATTCCAAGCTGAACTAATAGAGTACTTACCCCTAGTAGGCTTCCAAATCAAAGTATCAACATCATGACAATTTGGAGGGGGAATGGCAGCAATATCATCTCTTAACTCCATTAATTTATGAGAGTTTGCAAAAGGAGGAACCCACTGCCCATTTCTGATTATAGCACTGACTTTACAATTGTTTCTTAACCCAGAATCATACCTAATCCTATCCCCATGTTTTTCTACAATAGAATTGGGATACAACCAATCATCATGCCAAAGAAGAATATTTTCGCCATTCCCAACCTTGTACTCAATGTACTGTCTAAATGTATCTCTTAGACCCATTATCTTCTTCCAAGACCAAGATCTTTTATCCGGGACCTTAAGCAACCAGAAATTCTGGTCTTTCATGAGCTCAATCCTTGCCCACTTACTCCAGAGGTTAGTGGGAATAGGCTGCAACAGGTTCCATAGCTGCTTTCCAATAGCTGCCACATTCCAAGCTATCAAATCTTTTAATCCTAAGCCCCCTTCATCTTTCGGCAAACACACTTTAGTCCATGCCAATTTCTCACCACCACTCTTCAAATCAGCCCCTTTCCATAAGAATTTCCTCATAATCTCATTCAGTTGTTTAAACACAGATTTTGGAAGGATATAAGTAGAACTCCAATAAACTTGAACAGAAAACAACACTGAGGCAATCAACTGTAACCTACCCGCAAAGGAAAGGAATCTGCAATTCCAAGCCTGAACCCTTCTGGTAATTTTCAATACTAACTCTTGACAGTCAGCCGCATTAAGCTTAGAAGAAATCAGGGGCACCCCTAAATATTTGACAGGCAATTTCCCAATTGAAAAGTTGGACCCAATGACAATATTTTCTAAGACTCTACCCTCCACACCCGATGTAAAAATGGAGCTCTTTGAAGTATTAGGAATTAAACCTGAAAATTCACTAAACTTCCTCAATACATCCAACATACAGTTCACTGAATTTTCACTACCCTCACAGAAGAGGAATAGGTCATCAGCAAACATCAAATGATTAATCTCCAATTTTTTACATTTGGCATGGAACCTAAAAGAGTCATTATTCCCCAGTTTATTCAACATCCCTGAAAGAACCTCCATACACATCACAAAAAGATATGGAGACATAGGGTCCCCTTGCCTAAGCCCTCTTCCCCCTTTGAAAAATCCTTCAAGACCACCATTAATATTTATAGAGAACTTAGGAGAAGAACAACAAGTAAGAATCCAACCTCTAACTCTATCAGGCAAACCAAAACCCTTCAACACCTCACCCAAAAAATCCCAAGAGACAGAGTCATTAGCTTTAGTCAAATCAATTTTCATGGCAACTCTAGCTGGAGACTCATCTTTATGGTAATGGAGTAATATCTCTTGAGCTAGCAGAACATTATCACAAATACTCCTACCCGGAACAAACCCAGATTGATTTGCACTTATACTCGAGTCTAGAATGGGCTTCAACCTATTAGCAATAATTTTTGCTATGCATTTATACAACACATTGCATACTGAAATAGGCCTGAACTCCGTCACTTTAGTAGGATTATCAACTTTGGGGATGAGAGAAATGGAAGTACAGTTTACTTCAGAAAGCAATTGACCTGAAGCAAAGAAATCCATTATGGCATCCACCACCTCATTTCCAATAACATCCCAAGCCGCCTTATAAAACACTGAATTCAAACCATCCGGCCCTGGGGCTTTGTCATCTTTTATTGCAAGGAAGGTAGCTTTGATTTCTTCTCTGGTCACATCTCTATTCATGTCCATACTTTGCTCTATAGAAATAGGGTTTTGAATAAACTCATTCAGAACAGGGATCCTGACCTCTTCTCTCTTGGCAAAAAGATTCTTGTAAAATCCCACAATCTCTCTGCTAACATCACCTTTATCAGTCAGAACAGTACCATCCTCTCTAGTTATGGAAACTATATTGTTAAGAGCTTTCCTCTGATTAGCAATCTTATGAAAATAACTGGTATTTTGATCTCCTAGCCTCAGCCATTGAATCCTAGATAGCTGTCTATATAAACATTCCTCGGCATTTGACACTTTATAAAATTGTTTAAGACAGTCCTTTTCTATTCTTTGAAATTCGTGATTTCCAGGATCCAAATCCACTAAGCATTGAATGTTCAATAACTTTTTCCTAGCTTCAGACACTTGAGTTGGTAAATTTTCAAAGTGAGTTTTATTTAAAATTTTCAAAGCATTCTTTACCGTTTTCAGCTTTTGACTTACCACAAACATTTTACTCCCAGTAACATGGTCGTTCCACGCATCTCTCACCACTTGAGTAAACTTTTCATGTTTAGTTAAAAAATTGTTGAACCTAAATGGTCTTTTAACCCTCTCTACCTCCATATAGAGTTTAACCGTAATACAAGCATGATCCGAAACCCCTGGAGGCAAAAAAGAAACTTCAGTGGTTTGAAAATAATCAACCCAAGCTGAATTCACTAAGCATCTATCCAGCTTACAAAACACATGACCATTGGACCAAGAAAATTTGATACCATTATACTTCAAGTCCATTAATCCTGCTCTATCTAGAGCCTGCCCACATTCCCTCATTTTTGCATTCCACTTGTCATCCCCACCCCATTTCTCATGTTGATATCTAATAGCATTTAAGTCACCCGCACAAATCCAGGGGCTGTTCTTCAAAGCCATGGAAATATCAAACAATTCTTTCCATAAAATCCTTCTCTCAATATAATCATTACTTCCATAAATAAAAGTAGCGAAACACTTATAAATTTTATCAACAGTACTCACTTTACAGTGAAGAAATTGAGCATTGCCCTTCAATAAATCCACATTCATTTTCTTTGGGTCCCAACAAATCCATAATCTTCCCAAATCCGTAAAATCATAATTATTAACTAACTTCCAACCTGGGTAAATCACTTTCATCACTTTATCAACTTTGTTCTTTAAAACCTTTGTTTCAATCAGACAAAATATAGAAATATCTAATGTTTTAATCATTAACTTAACTTCCTTCTGTTTCACCTCCCCATTAAGACCACGAACATTCCAAATATAGCAATTCATATGGAAACTAATTTTGAGTAGGCTGATCTCCCCCCTTATCCTCTCTTTTCAAGATCCTTTTAGTTTTAAATTTCTTGTTAGATATAGGGCCCGACATACCAACACCTGAGACTAACAAGGGAATAGAGCTCTTACTCCCTATCTCTTTAATACACAGAGGGTTTTCCCCAGCTTTATGACCATGCTTTACTTCCTTTACCCTTCTCCCTGGGTCATGTATAAAACCTTCCTTATCATTTACTGTATCAGTTCCCTAATCCTCCATTATCTCCCCATCATCAAAATCTCCCAAGCATGAGAATTTATTAGGAGACAGAACATTTGTATTATCTCTAGGATCCTTTATCTTCAACTCATTTACATTCACTAGAACCTCATGATTTTTTAATTCATTTGACTCAACAATATTCTCAACCTCAACAACTTTATTTCCTACATTCTGAATATCTTTAGGTAAAACATTAACCTGCTCCTGATTTATTGCATCAGAATTACTTGTTTCACCTACTTTCTTCCTACAACAACCCATTCTTTCTTAATCTCTTTAGTTTTTAGGATTGCATTTTGGACATTCATTTTAACACAATTTTTGGAAGAATGTCCAAAAATCTCACAGTGTTCACATTTCATGGGCACCCATTGATATTCAACACCAATAGTAACAATTCTCCCATCCGCCAACTTGACCCCTACCTCAGATGGAAAATCAGCGTTAATATCAACCTCAATACACATCCTGGCATAATTTAATCTACCCCTATCATCAGTTTGGGAATCAGTATATAGAGGTCTCCCCAAAATGCTAGCAATGTAACCCAACCCATCCGGTGTCCACAATTGTAATGGAACATGATAAAATTTAGCCCATATTGGAACACTTTTTAACCCTTGTTTATAGATAGCAAGATCAGGCCTCCACTTTTGCAGCACCATAAGCTGGTTTGCAAAATGCCAAGGTCAGCTTTCTATAATAGAATTACAACTTTCAGCACTATCAAATTTGAACAAAAAGAAACCCCTATCTAGGCTCATCACCTCAGTCATTCCATTTTTACCCCAGAGTCTCTTTGCAATGGAATTTATAGTTGGGAATGGTAGTTTCCTATCCATACAGTATCCCACTATACAATCCCTCCACAAATAACACCCCTTCATTTCGACATCATAAGGTATTTCAACAATTTTATCTTTCACAGCTTGTGGGAAGTATTTTAATTGCATTTTGTTCTTAGAAATATTTTTAATTAGAGTATCTGCCCATGACAAAGTAGGTTTAACAGTACCTTCATCACCCCCTAGCTTCGGCAAGTTATCACTCACCCCAGAAAAATTCCCATTCATCGAAGAGACTGAAGGAACAACAACCTTAGTACCCTCAACACACATATTAATTTCAGACCGTTCAACATACATTTGGTGTTCATTTGAAACCCCGCCTGAAACTACTTCAATCGCAGAATCATTTCCTTTTATAGGAGACCCCTGTTGTGAAACATTGTGTAACCCTAACTAACTGGCACTTTTCTTTATATCTAACCTCCTTTTCATTCTAAATGGGACGGATTTCACTCGAATCGTCTTATAAGTTGAATCGGTGTTTGAACATCATTCCTTCACACTTATAAGACTCTTAAGGACAACAATACTATAAATCATACAAAAATAAACAACACCTTCCTAACTGACACTTTTATTTATCTCCAACCTCCTTTTCTTTCTAAGAGGGACGGATTCACACGAATCGTCTTATAAGTTGAATCGGTGTTTGAACATCATTCCTTCACACTTATAAGACTCTTATGAACAACAATTTCTATAAATCATACAAAAATAGACAACCTCTTCCTAACTGGCACTTTTCTTTATCTCCAACCTCCTTTTCTTTTTAAGTGGGACGGATTCACTCGAATCGTCTTATAAGTTGAATCGGTGTTTGAACATCATTCCTGCACACTTATAAGACTCTTATGGACAACAATACTATAAATCATAAAAATATGCACAACACCTTCCTAACTGGCCCTTTTCCTTCTGTCCAACCTCATTTTATTTCTAAGTGAGACGGATTTCACTCGAATCGTCTTATAAGTTGATTCGGTGTTTGTACATCATTCCTTCACACTTATAAACCTCTTATGGACAACAATACTATAAATAAAAAAAATATACACAACACCTTCCTAACTGGCCCTTTTCCTTCTCTCCAACCTCATTTTCTTTCTTAGTGGGACGGATTTCACTCGAATTGTCCTATAAGTTGATTCGGTGTTTGTACATCATTCCTTCACACTTATAAGACTCTAATGGACAACAATACTATAAATCATAAAAATATGCACAACACCTTCCTAATTGGCCCTTTTCCTTCTCTCCAACCTCCTTTTCTTTCTAAATGGGAAGGTTTCACTATAATCGTCCTATAAGTTGAATCGGAATTTTTACATCATTCTTTAACCAGTATATAACTCTTATGGACAACAATACTATAAAAGCATACGAAAATATTCTACACCTTCCTAACTGACACTTTTCTTTATCTCCAACCTCCTTTTCATTCTAAGTGGGACGGATTTCACTCGAATCGTCTTATAAGTTGAATCGGTGTTTGAAAATCATTCCTTCACACTTATAAGATTCTTATGGACAACAATACTATAAATCATAAAAATGTACACAACACCTTCCTAACTGGCACTTTTCTTTATCTCCAACCTCCATTTCTTTCTAAGTGGGACGGATTCACTCGAATCGTCTTATAAGTTGAATCGGTGTTTGAACATCATTCCTTCACACTAATAAGACTCTTATGGACAACAATACTATAAATCATACAAAAATAGACAACACGGATTTAACTCGAATCGTCTTATAAGTTGATTCGGTGTTTGTTCATCATTCCTTCAAACTTATAAATCTCTAATGGACAACAATAATATAAATCAAAAAAATATACACAACACCTTCCTAACTTGCCCTTTTCCTTTTCTCCAACCTCATTTTCTTTCTTAGTGGGACGGATTTCACTCGAATTGTCCTATAAGTTGATTCGGTGTTTGTACATCATTCCTTCATACTTATAAACATCTTATGGACAACAATACTATAAATCATAAAAATATACACAACACCTTCCTAACTGGCCCTTTTCCTTCTCTCCAACCTCATTTTCTTTCTTAGTGGGACGGATTTCACTCGAATTGTCCTATAAGTTGATTCGGTGTTTGTACATCATTCCTTCACACTTATAAGACTCTAATGGACAACAATACTATAAATCATAAAAATATGCACAACACCTTCCTAATTGGCCCTTTTCCTTCTCTCCAACCTCCTTTTCTTTCTAAATGGGAAGGTTTCACTATAATCGTCCTATAAGTTGAATCGGAATTTTTACATCATTCTTTAACCAGTATATAACTCTTATGGACAACAATACTATAAAAGCATACGAAAATATTCTACACCTTCCTAACTGACACTTTTCTTTATCTCCAACCTCCTTTTCATTCTAAGTGGGACGGATTTCACTCGAATCGTCTTATAAGTTGAATCGGTGTTTGAAAATCATTCCTTCACACTTATAAGATTCTTATGGACAACAATACTATAAATCATAAAAATGTACACAACACCTTCCTAACTGGCACTTTTCTTTATCTCCAACCTCCATTTCTTTCTAAGTGGGACGGATTCACTCGAATCGTCTTATAAGTTGAATCGGTGTTTGAACATCATTCCTTCACACTAATAAGACTCTTATGGACAACAATACTATAAATCATACAAAAATAGACAACACGGATTTAACTCGAATCGTCTTATAAGTTGATTCGGTGTTTGTTCATCATTCCTTCAAACTTATAAATCTCTAATGGACAACAATAATATAAATCAAAAAAATATACACAACACCTTCCTAACTTGCCCTTTTCCTTTTCTCCAACCTCATTTTCTTTCTTAGTGGGACGGATTTCACTCGAATTGTCCTATAAGTTGATTCGGTGTTTGTACATCATTCCTTCATACTTATAAACATCTTATGGACAACAATACTATAAATCATAAAAATATACACAACACCTTCCTAACTGGCCCTTTTCCTTCTCTCCAACCTCATTTTCTTTCTAAGTGGGACGGATTTCACTCGAATCGTCTTATAAGTTGATTCGGTGTTTGTACATCATTCCTTCACACTTATAAACCTCTTCTGGACAACAATACTATAAATCATACAAATATACGCAACACCTTTCTTATTGGCCCTTTTCCTTCTCTCCAACCTCCTTTTCTTTCTAAATTGGAAGGTTTCACTCGAATCGTCCTATAAATTGAATCGGAGTAGTTACATCATTCTTTAACCAGTATATAACTCTTATGGACAACAATACTATAAAGCATACGAAAATATTCTACACCTTCCTAACTGGCACTTTTCTTTATATCTAACCTCCTTTTCATTCTAAATGGGACGGATTTCACTAGAATCGTCTTATAAGTTGAATCGGTGTTTGAACATCATTCCTTCACACTTATAAGACTCTTAAGGACAACAATACTATAAATCATACAAAAATAAACAACACATTCCTAACTGACACTTTTCTTTATCTCCAACCTCCTTTTCTTTCTAAGAGGGACGGATCCACACGAATTGTCTTATAAGTTGAATCGGTGTTTGAACATCATTCATTCACACTTATAAGACTCTTATGGACAACAATACTATAAATCATACAAAAATAGATAACCTCTTCCTAACTGGCACTTTTTTTTTTTTTTTTTTTTGAAAAGTAAGTCAATATTATAGAAAATTAAAAAATGGCTAGAAGCCTACAAAATACTTGTGGTATACCCCTAGGGTGGAACCCCCAAACCCACCAAAGAGTTAAGCTTAACTCTAAACACAGGGGATTATACAAGAGAATCACCATAACCCTTACAACAATAAAACAAGTCTGATAAAACATAAGACTATAGGAACCAATGTTTAACATATCTCTAGAGCACCTCCCCACAAATATAATATACATAATCTTCATCAGATTACAGAAATTAAATTCTATCACAGTGAGAGTCTTCATAGCCATCCGAACCCCTTGAACTTCAGCAACCAACTTATAAATCTGCACAATGTAAACAAAGGGATCAAAAGATAATGCAACATTTATAAAAAAGATCACAAAACACCTCCCACGAAGTCTGAACCATTTCCTAAACCATAATCCCATAAACACTGACTCTCTACCACTCATCCAAACACAAACCCAGAACATAAATTCCAGGAAAGCTAAGCAAATATTCCCCTCACCCATTGCTTGAAACTCTGTCTCCATTTTGAATATCCAAAAAGTGATACAATCTAAATTTGACAGAAGAATTTATCTCCTGAACAAGTTGAACATCCTTTTTAAACTCTCCTGCATACAACCTGAGGTTTCTCTCCCTCCATAAGATGTAAACACTTGCAGCCAATGCGAGTTTGGTAACACATGCCTTTAAAGTATTGTTAGTACAATGGTCATTGCACCAATTTACTATATCCACCCACTTATTCCCAACTTGCTTCAAACCATTTTTAATAGCAACCGAAGACCAAACTTGAGAAGAGAAACTGCATTCAAAAAAATAGATGTTCCCTGTTTTCACACGGTAAGTCACAGAAGACACATTTTTTTTGCTGAAGCAACCCATAAATGACCAATTTATCTTGAGTTTGCATCCTATTATGAATTAAAGTCCATAAAATGAAAGCATGTCTTGGAATATTATTTGGGAACCACACAGTCTTGTACCATTTAACTTGACTATCCCTGTTCCTTAACAAATTCCAAGCCGAACTAATAGAATACTTACCCTTGGTAGGCTTCCAAATCAAAGTATCAACATCATGGCAATCAGGAGGGGGGAGGATTGCAATATCATCTCTTAACTCCATTAATTTGTGAGAGTTTGCAAAAGGAGGGTACCATTGCCCATTTCTGATTATGGCATTGACTTTACAATTGGTTCTTAACCCAGAATCATACCTGATCCTATCCCCATGTTTTTCTATAATAGAAGTGGGATACAACCAATCATCATGCCAAAGAAGAATATTATTGTCATTCCCAACTTTGTACTCAATGTAATGTCTAAATGTATCTCTTAGCCCCATTATCTTTTTCCATGACCAAGATCTTTTATCCGGGACCTTAAGCAACCAAAAATTTTGGTCTTTCATGAGCTCTATCCTAGCCCACTTACTCCAAAGGTTGGTGGGAATAGGCTGCAATAGGATAAAAAGCTGCTTACCAATAGCAGCCACATTCCAAGCTATCAAATCTTTTAAGCCTAAGCCCCCTTCGTCCTTCGGCAGACACACTTTAGTCCATGCCATTTTTCTTTATCTCCAACCTCCTTTTCTTTCTAAGTGGGACGGATTCACTCGAATCGTCTTATAAGTTGAATCGGTGTTTGAACATCATTCCTTCACACTTATAAGACTCTTATGGACAACAATACTATAAATCATAAAAATATGCACAACACCTTCCTAACTGGCCCTTTTCCTTCTGTCCAACCTCATTTACTTTCTAAGTGAGACGGATTTCACTCGAATCGTCTTATAAGTTGATTCGGTGTTTGTACATCATTCCTTCACACTTATAAACCTCTTATGGACAACAATACTATAAATCAAAAAAATATACACAACACCTTCCTAACTGGCCCTTTTCCTTCTCTCCAACCTCATTTTCTTTCTTAGTGAGACGGATTTCACTCGAATTGTCCTATAAGTTGATTCGGTGTTTGTACATCATTCATTCACACTTATAAGACTCTTATGGACAACAATACTATAAATCATAAAAATATGCACAACACCTTCCTAATTGGCCCTTTTCCTTCTCTCCAACCTCCTTTTCTTTCTAAATGGGAAGGTTTCACTCGAATCGTCCTATAAGTTGAATCGGAATTTTTACATCATTCTTTAACCAGTACATAACTCTTATGGACAACAATACTATAAAAGCATACGAAAATATTCTACACCTTCCTAACTGGCACTTTTCTTTATCTCCAACCTCCTTTTCATTCTAAGTGGGACGGATTTCACTCGAATCGTCTTATAAGTTGAATCGGTGTTTGAAAATCATTCCTTCACACTTATAAGACTCTTATGGACAACAATACTATAAATCATAAAAATGTACACAACACCTTCCTAACTGGCAGTTTTCTTTATCTCCAACCTCCTTTTCTTTCTAAGTGGGACGGATTCACTCGAATCGTCTTATAAGTTGAATCGGTGTTTGAACATCATTCCTTCACACTTATAAGACTCTTATGGACAACAATACTATAAATCATACAAAAATAGACAACACCTTCCTAACTTGTCCTTTTCTTTCTCTCCAACCTCATTTTCTTTCTAAGTGGGACGGATTTAACTCGAATCGTCTTCTAAGTTGATTCGGTGTTTGTACATCATTCCTTCACACTTATAAACCTCTAATGGACAACAATACTATAAATCAAAAAAATATACACAACACCTTCCTAACTTGCCCTTTTCCTTCTCTCCAACCTCATTTTCTTTCTTAGTGGGACGGATTTCACTCGAATTGTCCTATAAGTTGATTCGGTGTTTGTACATCATTCCTTCACACTTATAAACCTCTTATGGACAACAATACTATAAATCATAAAAATATACACAACACCTTCCTAACTGGCCCTTTTCCTTCTCTCCAACCTCATTTTCTTTCTAAGTGGGACGGATTTCACTCGAATCGTCTTATAAGTTGATTCGGTGTTTGTACATCATTCCTTCACACATATAAACCTCTTATGGACAACAATACTATAAATCAAAAAAATATACACAACACCTTCCTAACTTGCCCTTTTCCTTCTCCCCAACCTCATTTTCTTTCTTAGTGCGGATTTCACTCGAATTGTCCTATAGTTGATTCGGTGTTTGTACATCATTCCTTCACACTTATAAACCTCTTATGGACAACAATACTATAAATCAAAAAAATATACACAACACCTTCCTAACTAGCCCTTTTCCTTCTCTCCAACCTCATTTTCTTTCTAAGTGGGACGGATTTCACTCGAATCGTCTTATAAGTTGATTCGGTGTTTGTACATCATTCCTTCGGACTTATAAACCTCTTCTGGACAACAGTACTATAAATCATACAAATATACACAACACCTTTCTAATTGGCCATTTTCCTTCTCTCCAACCTCCTTTTCTTTCTAAATTGGAAGGTTTCACTCAAATCGTCCTATAAGTTGAATCGGAGTAGTTACATCTTTCTTTAACCAGTATATAACTCTTATGGACAACAATACTATAAAGCATACGAAAATATTCTACACCTTCCTAACTGGCACTTTTCTTTATCTCCAACCTCATTTTCATTCTAAGTGGGACGGATTTCACTCGAATCGTCTTATAAGTTGAATCGGTGTTTGAACATCATTCCTTCACACTTATAAGACTCTTATGGACAACAATACTATAAATCATAAAAATGTACACAACACCTTCCTAACTGGCAGTTTTCTTTATCTCCAACCTCCTTTTCTTTCTAAGTGGGACGGATTCACTCGAATCGTCTTATAAGTTGAATCGGTGTTTGAACATCATTCCTTCACACTTATAAGACTCTTATGGACAACAATACTATAAATCATACAAAAATAGACAACACCTTCCTAACTTGTTCTTTTCTTTCTCTCCAACCTCATTTTCTTTCTAAGTGGGACGGATTTAACTCGAATCGTCTTCTAAGTTGATTCGGTGTTTGTACATCATTCCTTCACACTTATAAACCTCTAATAGACAACAATACTATAAATCAAAAAAATATACACAACACCTTCCTAACTTGCCCTTTTCCTTCTCTCCAACCTCATTTTCTTTCTTAGTGGGACGGATTTCACTCGAATTGTCCTATAAGTTGATTCGGTGTTTGTACATCATTCCTTCACACTTATAAACCTCTTATGGACAACAATACTATAAATCACAAAAATATACACAACACCTTCCTAACTGGCCCTTTTCCTTCTCTCCAACCTCATTTTCTTTCTAAGTGGGACGGATTTCACTCGAATCGTCTTATAAGTTGATTCGGTGTTTGTACATCATTCCTTCACACTTATAAACCTCTTATGTACAACAATACTATAAATCAAAAAAATATACACAACACCTTCCTAACTTGCCCTTTTCTTTCTCCCCAACCTCATTTTCTTTCTTAGTGCGGATTTCACTCGAATTGTCCTATAGTTGATTCGGTGTTTGTACATCATTCCTTCACACTTATAAACCTCTTATGGACAACAATACTATAAATCAAAAAAATATTCACAACACCTTCCTAACTGGCCCTTTTCCTTCTCTCTAACCTCATTTTCTTTCTAAGTGGGACGGATTTCACTCGAATCGTCTTATAAGTAGATTCGGTGTTTGTACATCATTCCTTCGGACTTATAAACCTCTTCTGGACAACAATACTATAAATCATACAAATATACACAACACCTTTCTCATTGGCCATTTTCCTTCTCTCCAACCTCCTTTTCTTTCTAAATTGGAAGGTTTCACTCGAATCGTCCTATAAGTTGAATCGGAGTAGTTACATCTTTCTTTAACCAGTATATAACTCTTATGGACAACAATACTATAAAGCATACGAAAATATGCTACACCTTCCTAACTAGCACTTTTCTTTATATCTAACCTCCTTTTCATTCTAAATGGGACGGATTTCAGTCGAATCGTCTTATAAGTTGAATCGGTGTTTGAACATCATTCCTTCACACTTATAAGACTCTTATGGACAACAATACTATAAATCATAAAAATATGCACAACACCTTCATACTATAAATTTTTTTTTTTTTTTTTTTTTTTTTTTTTTTTTTTTTTTTTGAAAAGTAAGTCAATATTATAGAAAATTATAAAATGGCAAGAAGCCTACAAAATAATTGGGGCATACCCCAAGGGTGGAACCCCCAAACCCACCAGAGAGTTAAGCTTAACTCTAAACACAGGGGATTATACAAGAGGATCACCATAACTCCTAACTGGCCCTTTGCCTTATCTCCAACCTCATTTTCTTTCTAAGTGAGACGGATTTCACTCGAATATTCTTATAAGTAGATTCGGTATTTGTACATCATTCCTTCACACTTATAAACCTCTTATGGACAACAATACTATGAATCATACAAAAATAAACAACACCTTCCTAACTGACACTTTTCTTTATCTCCAACCTCCTTTTCTTTCTAAGAGGGACGGATTCATATCAATCGTCTTATAAGTTGAATCGGTGTTTGAACATCATTCCTTCACACATATAAGACTCTGATGGACAACAATACTATAAATCATACAAAAATAGACAACCTCTTCCTAACTGGCACTTTTCTTTATCTCCAACCTCCTTTTCTTTCTAAGTGGGACGGATTCACTCGAATCGTCTTATAAGTTGAATCGGTGTTTGAACATCATTCTTTCACACTTATAAGACTCTTATGGACAACAATACTATAAATCATAAAAATATGCACAACACCTTCCTAACTGGCCCTTTTCCTTCTCTCCAACCTCATTTTCTTTCTAAGTGAGACGGATTTCATTCGAATCGTCTTATAATTTGATTCGGTGTCTGTACATCATTCCTTCACACTTATAAACCTCTTATGGACAACAATACTATAAATCAAAAAAATATACACAACACCTTCCTAACTGGCCATTTTCCTTCTCTGCAACCTCATTTTCTTTCTAAGTGAGACGGATTTCACTCGAATCGTCTTATAAGTAGATTCGGTATTTGTACATCATTCCTTCACACTTATAAACCTCTTATGGACAACAATACTATAAATCAAAAAAATATACACAACACCTTCCTAACTGGCCCTTTTCCTTCTCTCCAACCTCATTTTCTTTCTTAGTGGGACGGATTTCACTCGAATTGTCCTATAGTTGATTCGGTGTTTGTACATCATTCCTTCACACTTATAAGATTCTTATGGACAACAATACTATAAATCATAAAAATATGCACAACATCTTCCTAATTGGCCCTTTTCCTTCTCTCCAACCACCTTTTCTTTCTAAATGGGAAGGTTTCACTCGAATCGTCCTATAAGTTGAATCGGAATTTTTACATCATTCTTTAACCAGTATATATAACTCTTATGGACAACAATACTATAAAAGCATACGAAAATATTCTACACCTTCCTAACTGGCACTTTTCTTTATCTCCAACCTTCTTTTCATTCTAAGTGTGACGGATTTCACTCGAATTGTCTTATAAGTTGAATCGGTGTTTGAAAATAATTCCTTCACACTTATAAGACTCTTATGGACAACAATACTATAAATCATAAAAATGTACACAACACCTTCCTAACTGGCAGTTTTCTTTATCTCCAAACTCCTTTTCTTTCTAAGTGGGACGGATTCACTCGAATCGTCTTATAAGTTGAATCGGTGTTTGAACATCATTCCTTCACACTTATAAGACTCTTATGGACAACAATACTATAAATCATACAAAAATAGACAACACCTTCCTAACTAGCCCTTTTCCTTCTCTCCAACCTCATTTTCTTTCTAAGTGGGACGGATTTAACTCGAATCGTCTTATAAGTTGATTCGGTGTTTGTACATCATTTCTTCACACTTATAAACCTCTAATGGACAACAATACTATAAATCAAAAAAATATACACAACACCTTCCTAACTTGCCCTTTACCTTCTCCCCAACCTCATTTTCTTTCTTAGTGGGACGGATTTCACTCGAATTGTCCTATAAGTTGATTCGGTGTTTGTACATCATTCCTTCACACTTATAAACCTCTTATGGACAACAATACTATAAATCATAAAAATATACACAACACCTTCCTAACTGGCCCTTTTCCTTCTCTCCAACCTCATTTTCTTTCTAAGTGGGACGGATTTCACTCGAATCGTCTTATAAGTTGATTCGGTGTTTGTACATCATTCCTTCAGACTTATAAACCTCTTCTGGACAACAATACTATAAATCATACAAATATACACAACACCTTTCTAATTGGCCCTTTTCCTTTTCTCCAACCTCCTTTTCTTTCTAAATTGGAAGGTTTCACTCGAATCGTCCTATAAGTAGAATCGGAGTAGTTACAACATTCTTTAACCAGTATATAACTCTTATGGACAACAATACTATAAAGCATACGAAAATATTCTACACCTTCCTAACTGGCACTTTTCTTTATATCTAACCTCCTTTTCATTCTAAATGGGACGGATTTCACTAGAATCGTCTTATAAGTTGAATCGGTGTTTGAAAATCATTCCTTCACACTTATAAGACTCTTATGGACAACAATACTATAAATCATAAAAATGTACACAACATCTTCCTAACTGACAGTTTTCTTTATCTCCAACCTCCTTTTCTTTCTAAGTGGGACGGATTCACTCGAATCGTCTTATAAGTTGAATCGGTGTTTGAACATCTTTCCTTCACACTTATAAGACTCTTATGGACAACAATACTATAAATCATACAAAAATAGACAACCTCTTCCTAACTGGGACTTTTCTTTATCTCCAACCTCCTTTTCTTTCTAAGTGGGACGGATTCACTCGAATCGTCTTATAAGTTGAATCGGTGTTTGAACAACATTGCTTCACACTTATAAGACTCTTATGGACAACAATACTATAAATCATAAAAATATGCACAACACCTTCCTAACTGGCCCTTTTCCTTCTCTCCAACCTCATTTTCTTTCTAAGTGAGACGGATTTCACTCGAATCGTCTTATAATTTGATTCGGTGTTTGTACATCATTCCTTCACACTTATAAACCTGTTATGGACAACAATACTATAAATCAAAAAAATATACACAACACCTTCCTAGCTGGCCCTTTTCCTTCTCTCCAACCTCATTTTCTTTCTTAGTGGGACGGATTTCACTCGAATTGTCCTATAGTTGATTCGGTGTTTGTACATCATTCCTTCACACTTATAAGACTCTTATGGACAACAATACTATAAATCATAAAAATATGCACAACACCTTCCTAATTGGCCCTTTTTTTTTTTTTTTTTTTTTTTTTGAAAAGTAAGTCAATTTTATAGAGAAATTAAAAAATGGCTAGAAGCCTACGAAATACTTGGGGCATTCCCCAAGGGTGGAACCCCCAAACCCACCAAAGAGTTAAGCTTAACTCTGAACACATGGGAAAATACAAGAAAATCACCATAACCCTGAGAACAAAAAACCAAGTCTCATAATACATGTGACTATAGCACCCAATGTTTAACATATCTCTAGAGCACCTCACTACAAATAAAATATACATAATCTTCATCAGATTACGAAAATTAAATCCTATCACCGTGAAGGTCTTCATAGACATCCGAACCCCGTGAACTTCAGCCACCAACTTATAAAGCTTAATATGAGCCTTGAAATCCCCACATATGAACATAATCAAGATAAATGAAACAAATAGCAGAGCATTTGATCCATCATTTTCCATCAATAAACCCGTGTCCATAAATTGAAGAGCATCCTTGTCAAATAACCTAGAGCACTGAAACGAGTCTGCCATCACAAAACTGCACTATAAAATAGCCCTGAAACACTGAAAAACGTCCATTTCAGCACTGAAATACTGAAATCAGCACTGAAAAAACTGCATTTCAGCACTGAAACACTGAAAAAACTGCATTTCAGCACTGAAAAAAACTGCATTTCAGTACTGAAACACTGAAATCTGCACTGAAAAATCTGAATTTCAGCACTGATAAATCTGCACTGAAAAACTGCATTGCTGGCTGTCACAAAACTGCAGTTTACAAACTGCACTGAAGCCCTGAACAACGACCGAAAACTGTAGTAGCCATTCGCGAGGGACTTCATAGCCATCCGAACCCCGTGAAACTCAGTCACCAACTTATAAATCTGCACAATGTAAGCAAAGGGATCAAAAGATAATGCAACATTTAAAAAATTTATCATAAACCACCTCCCCCGCATTCTGAACCAAATCCTGAACCATACCCCCAACAACACTGAAACATGCTCTCTACCACTCATCCAGAACGAAATCCTGAACATAAATTCCAGGAAAACTGAGCAAAAAATAAATCCCTCACCCATTGCTAGAAACTCTATCTCCATTTTGAATATCCAACAAGTGAAACAATCTAAATTTGACAGAAGAATTTATCTCCTTAACAAGTTGATCTTCCTTTTTAAATTCTCCAGCAAACAGCCTGAGATTCCTTTCCCTCCATAAAATGTAAACACTAGCAGCCAATGCTAGTTTGGTAACACATGCCTTTAAAGTATTATTTGTACAGTGGACATTGCACCAATTTACCATATCCACCCACTTCTTCCTAACTAGCCTCAAACCATTATCAATGGCAACCGAAGACCAAACTTGAGAAGAGAAACTGCATTCAAAAAATATATGCTCCCTGCTTTCACACGGTAAGTCACAGAAGACACATTTTTGTTGCTGAATCATCCCATAAAGGACCAATTTATCTTGTGTTTGCATCCTATTATGAATTAAAGTCCATAAGATGAAAGCATATCTTGGAATATTATTTGGGAACCACACAGTCTTGTACCATTGAACTTGATTATCCATGTTCCTTAACAAATTCCAAGCTGAACTAATAGAATACTTACCCTTGGTAGGCTTCCAAATCAAGGAATCAACTTCATGACAATCAGGAGGGGGAAGGGTAGCAATATCATCTCTTAACTCCATTAATTTATGAGAGTTTGCAAAAGGAGGAAACCATTGCCCATTTCTGATTATAGCATTGACTTTACAATTGTTTCTTAACCCAGAATCATACCTGATCCTATCCCCATGTTTTTCTACAATAGAGTTGGGATACAACCAATCATCATGCCAAAGAATAATATTATCGCCATTCCCAACCTTGTACTCAATGTATTGTCTAAATGTATCTCTTAGACCCATTATCTTCTTCCATGACCAAGATCTTTTATCCGGGACCTTAAGCATCCAGAAATTATGGTCTTTCATGAGCTCAATCCTTGCCCACTTACTCCAGAGGTTAGTGGGAATAGGCTGTAAAAGGTTCCATAGCTGCTAACCAATAGCTGCCACATTCCAAGCTATCAAATCTTTTAATCCTAAGCCCCCTTCATCTTTCGGCAAACACACTTTAGCCCATGCCAACTTCTCACCACCACTCTTCAAATCAGCCCCTTTCCATAAGAATTTGCTCATTATCTCATTCAGTTGTTTAAACACAGATTTTGGAAGGATATAAGTAGAACTCCAATAAACCTGACCTGAAAACAACACTGAGGCAATCAATTGTAACCTACCCGCAAAGGACAGGAATCTGCAATTCCAAGCCTGAACCCGTCTGGTAATTTTCAATACTAACTCTTGACAGTCAGCCGCATTAAGCTTTGAAGAAATCAGAGGCACCCCTAAATACTTGACAGGCAATTTCCCAATTGAAAAGTTGGACCCAAGGACAATATTTTCTAAGACTCTACCCTCCACACCCGATGTAAAAATGGAGCTCTTTGACGTATTAGGAATTAAACCTGAAAATTCACTAAACTTCCTCAAAACATCCAGCATACAGTTCACTGAATTTTCACTACCCTCACAGAAGAGGAAAAGGTCATCAGCAAACATCAAATGATTAATCTCCAATTTTTTACATTTGGCGTGGAACTTAAAAGAGTCATTTTTCCCCAGTTTATTCAACATCCCTGAGAGGACTTCCATACACATCACAAAAAGATAAGGAGACATAGGGTCCCCTTGCCTAAGCCCTCTTCCCCCTTTGAAAAACCCTTCAAGAGCACCATTAATATTTATAGAGAACTTAGGAGAAGAGCAACAAGTAAGAATCCAACCTCTAACTCTATCAGGCAAACCAAAACACTTCAACACCTCACCCAAAAAATCCCAAGAGACAGAGTCATAAGCTTTAGTCAAATCAATTTTCATGGCAACTCTAGCTGGAGACTCATCTTTATGGTAATGGAGTAATATCTCTTGAGCTAGCAGAATATTATCACAAATACTCCTACCCGGAACAAACCCAGATTGATTTGCACTTATACTCGAGTCTAGAATGGGCTTCAACCTATTAGCAATAATTTTTGCTATGCATTTATACAACACATTGCATACTGAAATAGGCCTGAACTCCGTCACTTTTGTAGGATTATCAAGTTTGGGGATGAGAGAAATGGAAGTACAGTTTACTTTAGAAAGCAATTGACCTGAAGCAAAGAAATCCATTATGGCATCCACCACCTCATTTCCAATAACATCCCAGGCCGCCTTATAAAACACTGCATTCAAACCATCCGGTCCTGGGGCTTTGTCATCTTTTATTACAAGGAAAGTAGCTTTGATTTCTTCTCTGGTCACATCTCTATTCATGTCCATACTTTGCTCTAGAGAAATAGGGTGTTGAATAAACTCATTCAAAACAGGGATCCTGACCTCTTCTCTCTTGGCAAAAAGAGTCTTGTAAAATCCCACAATCTCTCTACTAACATCACCTTTATCCGTCAGAACAGTGCCATCCTCTCTAGTTATGGAAACTATATTGTTAATAGCTTTCCTCTGATTAGCAATCTTATGAAAATAGCTGGTGTTTTGATCTCCTAGCCTCAGCCATTGAATCCTAGATAGCTGTCTATATAAACATTCCTCGGCATTTGACACTTTATAAAATTGTTTAAGACAGTCCTTTTCTATTCTTTGAAATTCGTGATTTCCAGGCTCCAAATCCACCAAGCATTGAATGTTCAATAACCTTTTCCTAGCTTCAGATACTTGGGTTGGTAAATTATCAAAGTGAGATTTATTTAAAATTTTCAATGCATTCTTAACCATTTTTAGCTTCTGACTTACCACAAACATTTTACTCCCAGTAACATGGCCATTCCACGCATCTCTCACCACTTGAGTAAACTTTTCATGTTTAGTTAAAAAATTGTTGAACCTAAATGGTCTTTTAACCCTCTCTACCTCCATAGAGATTTTAACCGTAATACAAGCATGATCCGAAACCCCTGGAGGCAAAAAAGAAACTTCAGTGGTTTGAAAATAATCAACCCAAGCTGAATTCACTAAGCATCTATCCAGCTTACTAAACACATGACCATTGGACCAAGAAAATTTGATACCATTATACTTTAAATCCATTAATCCTGCTCTATCTAGAGCCTGCCCACATTCCCTCATTTTTGCATTCCACTTGTCATCCCCACCCCATTTCTCATGTTGATATCTAATAGCATTTAAGTCACCCGCACAAATCCTGGGGCTGTTCTTCAAAGCCATGGAAATATCAAACAACTCTTTCCATAAAATCCTTCTCTCAATATAATCATTACTTCCATAAATAAATGTAGCGAAGCAATTATAAATTTTATCAACAGTACTCACTTTACAGTGAAGAAATTGAGCATTGCCCTTCAATAAATCCACATTCATTTTCCTTGGGTCCCAACAAATCCATAATCTTCCCAAATCCGCAAAATCATAATTATTAACTAACTTCCAACCTGGGCAAATCACTTTCATCACTTTATCAACATTGTTCTTTAAAACCTTTGTCTCAATCAAACAAAATATAGAAATATCTAATGATTTAATCATTAACTTAATTTCCTTCTGTTTCACCTCCCCATTAAGACCACGAACATTCCAAATATAACAATTCATATGGAAACTAATTTTGAGCAGACTGATCTCCCCCCTTTTCCTCTCTTTTCAAGACCCTTTTAGTTTTAAATTTCTTGTTAGAAATGGGGCCCAACATACCAACACCTAGAACCAACAAGGGAATTGAGCTCTTAATCCTTTTCTCTTTTAAACTGATCAGAGGGTTTTCTCCATCTTTATGACCATGCCTTTCTTCCTCTACCCTTCTCCCTGGTTCATGTAGAAAACCTTCCTGTTCATTATCAATATCAATTCCCCAATCCTCCATTATCTCCCCTTCATCCAAATCTCCCAAGCATGAAAATTTATTAGGAGAAAGAACATTTGTGTTATCCCTAGGGGCCTCTATCTTCAACTCATTTACATTCACTAGAACCTCGTGATTTTTTAATTCATTTGACTCAACAATATTCTCAACCTCAACAACTTTATTTCCTACATTCTGAATATCTTTAGGTAAAGCATTAACCTGCTCCTGATTTATTGCATCAGAATTACTTGTTTCTCCAACTTTCTTCCCAACAACAACCCATTCTTTCTTAATCTCTTTAGTTTTTTGGATTGCATTTTGGACTTTCATTTTAACACAATTTTTGGAAGAATGTCCAAAAATCTCACAGTGCTCACATTTCATGGGTACCCATTGATATTCAACACCAATAGTAACAATTCTCCCATCAGCCAACTTGACCCCTACCTCAGACGGAAATTCAGCTTTAATATCAACCTCAATACACATCCTGGCATAATTTAATCTACCCCTATCATCAGTTTGAGAATCAGTATATAGAGGTCGCCCCACAATGCTAGCAATATATCCCAACCCCTCCGGAGTCCACAATTGTAATGGAATATGATAGAATTTAGCCCATATTGGAACGCTTTTTAACCCTTGTTTATAGATAGCAAGATCAGGCCTCCACTTTTGCAGCACCATAAGCTGATTTGCAAAATGCCAAGGTCCGCTTTCTATAATAGAATTACTACTTTCTGCACTATCAAACTTGAACAAAAAGAAACCCCTATCAAGGCTCATAACCTCAGTCATCCCATTTTTACCCCAGAGTCTCTTTGCAATGGAATTTACAGTTGGGAATGGAAGTTTCCTATCCATACAATAACCCACTAAACAATCCCTCCACAAATAACACCCCTTCATTTCGACATCAAATGGAATTTCAACAATCTTATCTTTCACAGCTTGTGGGAAGTAATTTAATTGCATTTTGTTCTTTGAAATATTTTTAGTTAGAGTATCTGCCCATGACATAGTAGGTTTAACACTACTACCCTCATCATTCCCAGGCATCTGCAAATTTTTACTCATCCCAGACAAATTCCCTTTAATCGAAGAGCCTAACGGAATCTCTGCCTCCTTTGCCCCTTCAGCTCTAAGGATAATTTCAGACTTCCCTACAGACACTTGGTGACACGTAAGCACACCACCTGAAACTCCTTCTAACACAGAGTCCTTACCCTTAATTTCAGACCCCTGCTGTGGATCATTGTGCTTCATTTTCATATTACCCTCATGATTTCCAGTATTAATCAAATGTTTCTCAATCAGTTCATTACTAGCCTGTAAAGCTACCCTGTATTCCTCAACTTGTTTTTTCATACGTTCAAATTATGCAGAATCCCCCATTACCAATTAAAATCAAACACACAAAGAGGGCTCCAACCCTTACAAGAAAATAAAATGGGCTCCAACCCAACGAGCCAAGGGGCTCCAACCCAGACTACAAGGGGCACCAACCCCAAAATAAAGAGATGAAAAGAAAATGAAATAGATGAAAACCTTACCCAACAGCACAATCACCAGTTTCGTGGAAACAGCTAACCGTCTAGCACAACAACAGCAGTTTCCTGAAAAATCAAGAGCACAGATTAGCCCTGCTTCGGTAACAGCAGTAGCGGCTATCAGGCTGCGCTCACCGAAACACGCCCTGGCAATTAAGCAGTAGCAACTTCGATCAGTTTCTGCGGCAGGCCGGCGTGTACGCACCTGGAGACACGCCCACCAGCGATATTCAGGCACCGTCGCTCGAGACCACGATCCACCGACTCTTCGTCTGAACAAGAACACCACAACCCGACAGGTGAAAACACCCCCAAATCACCCCTTTCACAGCTTTCGTCTTCGAACTGGAAAGAAACTTCAACTGACGAGAACCCACGACCACCGAAACAATAGCTTCGATCCCTTACTCAGACTTAAGGGTATTGTGGTCAAGAGTCGCCGCACACCCCTTTGCTTTGAACTGTAATCTCCAACTAGAACGATGCAGGACACCGAAATGAAGAGAGAAAGAACGCAAGCCAGCACCCAAAACTTACTAAGACAATCGAAATAGGCACAGATCAGCAATACTATAAGTATACGAAAATATTCTACACCTTCCTAACTGGCACTTTTCTTTATCTCCAACCTCCTTTTCATTCTAAGTGGGACGAATTTCACTCGAATCGCCTTATAAGTTGAATCCGTGTTTGAAAATCATTCCTTCACACTTATAAGACTCTTATGGACAACAATACTATAAATCATAAAAATGTACACAACACCTTCCTAACTGGCAGTTTTCTTTATCTCCAACCTCCTTTTCATTCTAAGTGGGACGGATTCACTCGAATCGTCTTATAAGTTGAATCGGTGTTTGAACATCATTCCTTCACACTTATAAGACTCTTATGGACAACAATACTATAAATCATACAAAAATAGACAACACCTTCCTAACTAGCCCTTTTCCTTCTCTCCAACCTCATTTTCTTTCTAAGTGGGACGGATTTAACTCGAATCGTCTTATAAGTTGATTCGGTGTTTGTACATCATTCCTTCACACTTATAAACCTCTAATGGACAACAATACTATAAATCAAATAAATATACACAACACCTTCCTAACTTGCCCTTTTCCTTCTCCCCAACCTCATTTTCTTTCTTAGTGGGACGAATTTCACTCGAATTTTCCTATAAGTTGATTCGGTGTTTGTACATCATTCCTTCACACTTATAAACCTCTTATGGACAAAAATACTATAAATCATAAAAATATACACAAGACCTTCCTAACTGGCCCTTTTCCTTCTCTCCAACCTCATTTTCTTTCAAAGTGGGACGGATTTCACTCGAATCGTCTTATAAGTTGATTCGGTGTTTGTACATCATTCCTTCGGACTTATAAACCTCTTCTGGACAACAATACTATAAATCATACAAATATACACAACACATTTCTAATTGGCCCTTTTCCTTCTCTCCAACCTCCTTTTCTTTCTAAATTGGAAGGTTTCACTCGAATCTTCCTATAAGTTGAATCGGAGTAGTTACAACATTCTTTAACCAGTATATAACTCTTATGGACAACAATACTATAAAGCATACGAAAATATTCTACACCTTCCTAACTGACACTTTTCTTTATCTCCAACCTCCTTTTCTTTCTAAGAGGGACGGATTCACACGAATCATCTTATAAGTTGAATCGGTGTTTGAACATCATTCCTTCACACTTATAAGACTCTTAAGGACAACAATATTATAAATCATACAAAAATAAACAACACCTTCCTAACTGACACTTTTCTTTATCTCCAACCTCATTTTCTTTCTAAGAGGAACGGATTCACACGAATCGTCTTATAAGTTGAATCGGTGTTTGAACATCATTCCTTCACACTTAAAAGAATCTTATGGACAACAATACTATAAATCATACAAAAATAGACAACCTCTTCCTAACTGGCACTTTTCTTTATCTCCAACCTCCTTTTCTTTCTAAGTGGGACGGATTCACTCAAATCGTCTTATAAGTTGAATCGGTTTTTGAACATCATTCCTTCACACTTATAAGACTCTTATGGACAACAATACTATAAATCAAAAAAATATGCACAACACCTTCCTAACTGGCCCCTTTTCCTTCTCTCCAACCTCATTTTCTTTCTAAGTGGGACGGATTTCACTCGAATCGTCTTATAAGTAGATTCGGTGTTTGTACATCATTCCTTCGGACTTATAAACCTCTTCTGGATAACAATACTATAAATCATACAAATATACACAACACCTTTCTAATTGGCCCTTTTCCTTCTCTCCAACCTCATTTTCTTTCTAAATTGGAAGGTTTCACTCGAATCGTCCTATAAGTTGAATCGGAGTAGTTACAACATTCTTTAACAAGTATATAACTCTTATGGACAACAATACTATAAAGCATACGAAAATATTCTACACCTTCCTAACTAGCACTTTTCTTTATATCTAACCTCCTTTTCATTCTAAATGGGACGGATTTCACTAGAATCGTCTTATAAGTTGAATCGGTGTTTGAAAATCATTCCTTCACACTTATAAGACTCTTATGGACAACAACTCTATAAATCATAAAAATGTACACAACACCTTCCTAACTGGCAGTTTTCTATATCTCCAACCTCATTTTCTTTCTAAGTGGGACGGATTCACTCGAATCGTCTTATAAGTTGAATCGGTGTTTGAACATCATTCCTTCACACTTTTAAGTCTCTTATGGACAACAATACTATAAATCATACAAAAATAGACAACCTCTTCGTAACTGGCACTTTTCTTTATCTCCAACCTCCTTTTCTTTCTAAGTGGAACGGATTCATTCGAATCGTCTTATAAGTTGAATCGGTGTTTGAACATCATTCCTTCACACTAATAAGACTCTTATGGACAACAATACTATAAATCATAAAAATATGCACAACACCTTCCTAACTGGCCATTTTTCTTCTCTCCAACCTCATTTTCTTTCTAAGTGAGACGGATTTCACTCGAATCGTCTTATAATTTGATTCGGTGTTTGTACATCATTCCTTCACACTTATAAACCTCTTATGGACAACAATACTGTAAATCAAAAAAATATACACAACACCTTCCTAACTGGCCCTTTTCCTTCTCTCCAACCTCATTTTCTTTCTTAGTGGGACGGATTTCACTCGAATTGTCCTATAGTTGATTCGGTGTTTGTACATCATACCTTCACACTTATAAGACTCTTATGGACAACAATATTATAAATCATAAAAATATGCACAACACCTTCCTAATTGGCCCTTTTCCTTCTCTCCAACCTCCTTTTCTTTCTAAATGTGAAGGTTTCACTCGAATCGTCCTATAAGTTGAATCGGAATTTTTACATCATTCTTTAACCAGTATATAACTCTTATGGACAACAATACTATAAAAGCATACGAAAATATTCTACACCTTCCTAACTGGCACTTTTCTTTATCTCCAACCTCTTTTTCATTCTAAGTGGGACGGATTTCACTCGAATCGTCTTATAAGTTGAATCGGTGTTTGAAAATCATTCCTTCACACTTATAAGACTCTTATGGACAAAAATACTATAAATCATAAAAATGTACACAACACCTTCCTAACTGGCAGTTTTCTTTATCTCCAACCTCCTTTTCTTTCTAAGTGGGACGGATTCACTCGAATCGTCTTATAAGTTGAATCGGTGTTTGAACATCATTCCTTCACACTTATAAGACTCTTATGGACAACAATACTATAAATCATACAAAAATAGACAACACCTTCCTAACTAGCCATTTTCCTTTTCTCCAACCTCATTTTCTTTCTAAGTGGGACGGATTTAACTCGAATCGTCTTATAAGTTGATTCGGTGTTTGTACATCATTCCTTCACACTTATAAACCTCTAATGGACAACAATACTAAAAATCAAAAAAATATACACAACACCTTCCTAACTTGCCCTTTTCCTTCTCTCCAACCTCATTTTCTTTCCTAGTGGTACGAATTTCACTCGAATTGTCCTATAAGTTGATTCGGTGTTTGTACATCATTCCTTCACACTTATAAACCTCTTATGGACAACAATACTATAAATCATAAAAATATACACAACACCTTCCTAACTGGCCCTTTTCCTTCTCTCCAACCTCATTTTCTTTCTAAGTGGGACGGATTTCACTCGAATCGTCTTTTAAGTAGATTCGGTGTTTGTACATCATTCCTTCGGACTTATAAACCTCTTCTGGACAACAATACTATAAATCATACAAATATACAAAACACCTTTCTAATTGGCCCTTTTCCTTCTCTCCAACTTCCTTTTCTTTCTAAATTGGAAGGTTTCACTCGAATCGTCGTATAAGTTGAATCGGAGTAGTTACATCATTCTTTAACCAGTATATAACTCTTATGGACAACAATACTATAAAGCATACGAAAGTATTCTACAACTTCCAAACTGGCACTTTTATTTATATCTAACCTCCTTTTCATTCTAAATGGGACGGATTTCACTCGAATCGTATTATAAGTTGAATCGGTGTTTGAGCATCATTCCTTCACACTTATAAGACTCTTAAGGACAACAATACTATAAATCATACAAAAATAAACAACACCTTCCTAACTGACACTTTTCTTTATCTCCAACCTCCTTTTCGTTCTAAGATGGACGGATTCACACGAATTGTCTTATAAGTTGAATCGGTGTTTGAACATCATTCCTTCACACTTATAAGACTCTTATGGACAACAATATTATAAATCATAAAACTATGCACAACACCTTCCTAATTGGCCCTTTTCCTTCTCTCCAACCTCCTTTTCTTTCTAAATGGGAAGGTTTCACTCGAATCGTCCTATAAGTTGAATCGGAATTTTTACATCATTCTTTAACCAGTATATAACTCTTATGGACAACAATACTATAAAAGCATACGAAAATATTCTACACCTTCCTAACTGGCACTTTTCTTTATCTCCAACCTCTTTTTCATTCTAAGTGGGACGGATTTCACTCGAATCGTCTTATAAGTTGAATCGGTGTTTGAAAATCATTCCTTCACACTTATAAGACTCTTATGGACAACAATACTATAAATCATAAAAATGTACACAACACCTTCCTAACTGGCAGTTTTCTTTATCTCCAACCTCCTTTTCTTTCTAAGTGGGACGGATTCACTCGAATCGTCTTATAAGTTGAATCGGTGTTTGAACATCATTCCTTCACACTTATAAGACTCTTATGGACAACAATACTATAAATCATACAAAAATAGACAACACCTTCCTAACTAGCCCTTTTCCTTTTCTCCAACCTCATTTTCTTTCTAAGTGGGACGGATTTAACTCGAATCGTCTTATAAGTTGATTCGGTGTTTGTACATCATTCCTTCACACTTATAAACCTCTAATGGACAACAATACTAAAAATCAAAAAAATATACACAACACCTTCCTAACTTGCCCTTTTCCTTCTCTCCAACCTCATTTTCTTTCCTAGTGGTACGAATTTCACTCGAATTGTCCTATAAGTTGATTCGGTGTTTGTACATCATTCCTTCACACTTATAAACCTCTTATGGACTACAATACTATAAATCATAAAAATATACACAACACCTTCCTAACTGGCCCTTTTCCTTCTCTCCAACCTCATTTTCTTTCTAAGTGGGACGGATTTCACTCGAATCGTCTTTTAAGTTGATTCGGTGTTTGTACATCATTCCTTCGGACTTATAAACCTCTTCTGGACAACAATACTATAAATCATACAAATATACAAAACACCTTTCTAATTGGCCCTTTTCCTTCTCTCCAACTTCCTTTTCTTTCTAAATTGGAAGGTTTCACTCGAATCGTCGTATAAGTTGAATCGGAGTAGTTACATCATTCTTTAACCAGTATATAACTCTTATGGACAACAATACTATAAAGCATACGAAAGTATTCTACAACTTCCTAACTGGCACTTTTATTTATATCTAACCTCCTTTTCATTCTAAATGGGACGGATTTCACTCGAATCGTATTATAAGTTGAATCGGTGTTTGAGCATCATTCCTTCACACTTATAAGACTCTTAAGGACAACAATACTATAAATCATACAAAAATAAACAACACCTTCCTAACTGACAGTTTTCTTTATCTCCAACCTCCTTTTCTTTCTAAGATGGACGGATTCACACGAATTGTCTTATAAGTTGAATCGGTGTTTGAACATCATTCCTTCACACTTATAAGACTCTTATGGACAACAATATTATAAATCATAAAACTATGCACAACACCTTCCTAATTGGCCCTTTTCCTTCTCTCCAACCTCCTTTTCTTTCTAAATGGGAAGGTTTCACTCGAATCGTCCTATAAGTTGAATCGGAATTTTTACATCATTCTTTAACCAGTATATAACTCTTATGGACAACAATACTATAAAAGCATACGAAAATATTCTACACCTTCCTAACTGGCACTTTTCTTTATCTCCAACCTCTTTTTCATTCTAAGTGGGACGGATTTCACTCGAATCGTCTTATAAGTTGAATCGGTGTTTGAAAATCATTCCTTCACACTTATAAGACTCTTATGGACAACAATACTATAAATCATAAAAATGTACACAACACCTTCCTAACTGGCAGTTTTCTTTATCTCCAACCTCCTTTTCTTTCTAAGTGGGACGGATTCACTCGAATCGTCTTATAAGTTGAATCGGTGTTTGAACATCATTCCTTCACACTTATAAGACTCTTATGGACAACAATACTATAAATCATACAAAAATAGACAACACCTTCCTAACTAGCCCTTTTCCTTTTCTCCAACCTCATTTTCTTTCTAAGTGGGACGGATTTAACTCGAATCGTCTTATAAGTTGATTCGGTGTTTGTACATCATTCCTTCACACCTATAAACCTCTAATGGACAACAATACTAAAAATCAAAAAAATATACACAACACCTTCCTAACTTGCCCTTTTCCTTCTCTCCAACCTCATTTTCTTTCCTAGTGGTACGGATTTCACTCGAATTGTCCTATAAGTTGATTCGGTGTTTGTACATCATTCCTTCACACTTATAAACCTCTTATGGACAACAATACTATAAATCATAAAAATATACACAACACCTTCCTAACTGGCCCTTTTCCTTCTCTCCAACCTCATTTTCTTTCTAAGTGGGACGGATTTCACTCGAATCGTCTTTTAAGTTGATTCGGTGTTTGTACATCATTCCTTCGGACTTACAAACCTCTTCTGGACAACAATACTATAAATCATACAAATATACAAAACACCTTTCTAATTGGCCCTTTTCCTTCTCTCCAACTTCCTTTTCTTTCTAAATTGGAAGGTTTCACTCGAATCGTCGTATAAGTTGAATCGGAGTAGTTACATCATTCTTTAACCAGTATATAACTCTTATGGACAACAATACTATAAAGCATACGAAAGTATTCTGCAACTTCCTAACTGGCACTTTTATTTATATCTAACCTCCTTTTCATTCTAAATGGGACGGATTTCACTCGAATCGTATTATAAGTTGAATCGGTGTTTGAGCATCATTCCTTCACACTTATAAGACTCTTAAGGACAACAATACTATAAATCATACAAAAATAAACAACACCTTCCTAACTGACACTTTTCTTTATCTCCAACCTCCTTTTCTTTCTAAGATGGACGGATTCACACGAATTGTCTTATAAGTTGAATCGGTGTTTGAACATCATTCCTTCACACTTATAAGACTCTTATGGACAACAATATTATAAATCATAAAACTATGCACAACACCTTCCTAATTGGCCCTTTTCCTTCTCTCCAACCTCCTTTTCTTTCTAAATGGGAAGGTTTCACTCGAATCGTCCTATAAGTTGAATCGGAATTTTTACATCATTCTTTAACCAGTATATAACTCTTATGGACAACAATACTATAAAAGCATACGAAAATATTCTACACCTTCCTAACTGGCACTTTTCTTTATCTCCAACCTCTTTTTCATTCTAAGTGGGACGGATTTCACTCGAATCGTCTTATAAGTTGAATCGGTGTTTGAAAATCATTCCTTCACACTTATAAGACTCTTATGGACAACAATACTATAAATCATAAAAATGTACACAACACCTTCCTAACTGGCAGTTTTCTTTATCTCCAACCTCCTTTTCTTTCTAAGTGGGACGGATTCACTCGAATCGTCTTATAAGTTGAATCGGTGTTTGAACATCATTCCTTCACACTTATAAGACTCTTATGGACAACAATACTATAAATCATACAAAAATAGACAACACCTTCCTAACTAGCCCTTTTCCTTTTCTCCAACCTCATTTTCTTTCTAAGTGGGACGGATTTAACTCGAATCGTCTTATAAGTTGATTCGGTGTTTGTACATCATTCCTTCACACTTATAAACCTCTAATGGACAACAATACTAAAAATCAAAAAAATATACACAACACCTTCCTAACTTGCCCTTTTCCTTCTCTCCAACCTCATTTTATTTCCTAGTGGTACGGATTTCACTCGAATTGTCCTATAAGTTGATTCGGTGTTTGTACATCATTCCTTCACACTTATAAACCTCTTATGGACAACAATACTATAAATCATAAAAATATACACAACACCTTCCTAACTGGCCCTTTTCCTTCTCACCAACCTCATTTTCTTTCTAAGTGGGACGGATTTCACTCGAATCGTCTTTTAAGTTGATTCGGTGTTTGTACATCATTCCTTCGGACTTATAAACCTCTTCTGGACAACAATACAATAAATCATACAAATATACAAAACACCTTTCTAATTGGCCCTTTTCCTTCTCTCCAACTTCCTTTTCTTTCTAAATTGGAAGGTTTCACTCGAATCGTCGTATAAGTTGAATCGGAGTAGTTACATCATTCTTTAACCAGTATATAACTCTTATGGACAACAATACTATAAAGCATACGAAAGTATTCTGCAACTTCCTAACTGGCACTTTTATTTATATCTAACCTCCTTTTCATTCTAAATGGGACGGATTTCACTCGAATCGTATTATAAGTTGAATCGGTGTTTGAGCATCATTCCTTCACACTTATAAGACTCTTAAGGACAACAATACTATAAATCATACAAAAATAAACAACACCTTCCTAACTGACACTTTTCTTTATCCCCAACCTCCTTTTCTTTCTAAGATGGACGGATTCACACGAATTGTCTTATAAGTTGAATCGGTGTTTGAACATCATTCCTTCACACTTATAAGACTCTTATGGACAACAATATTATAAATCATAAAACTATGCACAACACCTTCCTAATTGGCCCTTTTCCTTCTCTCCAACCTCCTTTTCTTTCTAAATGGGAAGGTTTCACTCGAATCGTCCTATAAGTTGAATCGGAATTTTTACATCATTCTTTAACCAGTATATAACTCTTATGGACAACAATACTATAAAAGCATACGAAAATATTCTACACCTTCCTAACTGGCACTTTTCTTTATCTCCAACCTCTTTTTCATTCTAAGTGGGACGGATTTCACTCGAATCGTCTTTTAAGTTGAATCGGTGTTTGAAAATCATTCCTTCACACTTATAAGACTCTTATGGACAACAATACTATAAATCATAAAAATGTACACAACACCTTCCTAACTGGCAGTTTTCTTTATCTCCAACCTCCTTTTCTTTCTAAGTGGGACGGATTCACTCGAATCGTCTTATAAGTTGAATCGGTGTTTGAACATCATTCCTTCACACTTATAAGACTCTTATGGACAACAATACTATAAATCATACAAAAATAGACAACACCTTCCTAACTAGCCCTTTTCCTTTTCTCCAACCTCATTTTCTTTCTAAGTGGGACGGATTTAACTCGAATCGTCTTATAAGTTGATTCGGTGTTTGTACATCATTCCTTCACACTTATAAACCTCTAATGGACAACAATACTAAAAATCAAAAAAATATACACAACACCTTCCTAACTTGCCCTTTTCCTTCTCTCCAACCTCATTTTATTTCCTAGTGGTACGGATTTCACTCGAATTGTCCTATAAGTTGATTCGGTGTTTGTACATCATTCCTTCACACTTATAAACCTCTTATGGACAACAATACTATAAATCATAAAAATATACACAACACCTTCCTAACTGGCCCTTTTCCTTCTCTCCAACCTCATTTTCTTTCTAAGTGGGACGGATTTCACTCGAATCGTCTTTTAAGTTGATTCGGTGTTTGTACATCATTCCTTCGGACTTATAAACCTCTTCTGGACAACAATACTATAAATCATACAAATATACAAAACACCTTTCTAATTGGCCCTTTTCCTTCTCTCCAACTTCCTTTTCTTTCTAAATTGGAAGGTTTCACTCGAATCGTCGTATAAGTTGAATCGGAGTAGTTACATCATTCTTTAACCAGTATATAACTCTTATGGACAACAATACTATAAAGCATACGAAAGTATTCTGCAACTTCCTAACTGGCACTTTTATTTATATCTAACCTCCTTTTCATTCTAAATGGGACGGATTTCACTCGAATCGTATTATAAGTTGAATCGGTGTTTGAGCATCATTCCTTCACACTTATAAGACTCTTAAGGACAACAATACTATAAATCATACAAAAATAAACAACACCTTCCTAACTGACACTTTTCTTTATCTCCAACCTCCTTTTCTTTCTAAGATGGACGGATTCACACGAATTGTCTTATAAGTTGAATCGGTGTTTGAACATCATTCCTTCACACTTATAAGACTCTTATGGACAACAATATTATAAATCATAAAACTATGCACAACACCTTCCTAATTGGCCCTTTTCCTTCTCTCCAACCTCCTTTTCTTTCTAAATGGGAAGGTTTCACTCGAATCGTCCTATAAGTTGAATCGGAATTTTTACATCATTCTTTAACCAGTATATAACTCTTATGGACAACAATACTATAAAAGCATACGAAAATATTCTACACCTTCCTAACTGGCACTTTTCTTTATCTCCAACCTCTTTTTCATTCTAAGTGGGACGGATTTCACTCGAATCGTCTTATAAGTTGAATCGGTGTTTGAAAATCATTCCTTCACACTTATAAGACTCTTATGGACAACAATACTATAAATCATAAAAATGTACACAACACCTTCCTAACTGGCAGTTTTCTTTATCTCCAACCTCCTTTTCTTTCTAAGTGGGACGGATTCACTCGAATCGTCTTATAAGTTGAATCGGTGTTTGAACATCATTCCTTCACACTTATAAGACTCTTATGGACAACAATACTATAAATCATACAAAAATAGACAACACCTTCCTAACTAGCCCTTTTCCTTTTCTCCAACCTCATTTTCTTTCTAAGTGGGACGGATTTAACTCGAATCGTCTTATAAGTTGATTCGGTGTTTGTACATCATTCCTTCACACTTATAAACCTCTAATGGACAACAATACTAAAAATCAAAAAAATATACACAACACCTTCCTAACTTGCCATTTTCCTTCTCTCCAACCTCATTTTCTTTCCTAGTGGTACGGATTTCACTCGAATTGTCCTATAAGTTGATTCGGTGTTTGTACATCATTCCTTCACACTTATAAACCTCTTATGGACAACAATACTATAAATCATAAAAATATACACAACACCTTCCTAACTGGCCCTTTTCCTTCTCTCCAACCTCATTTTCTTTCTAAGTGGGACGGATTTCACTCGAATCGTCTTTTAAGTTGATTCGGTGTTTGTACATCATTCCTTCGGACTTACAAACCTCTTCTGGACAACAATACTATAAATCATACAAATATACAAAACACCTTTCTAATTGGCCCTTTTCCTTCTCTCCAACTTCCTTTTCTTTCTAAATTGGAAGGTTTCACTCGAATCGTCGTATAAGTTGAATCGGAGTAGTTACATCATTCTTTAACCAGTATATAACTCTTATGGACAACAATACTATAAAGCATACGAAAGTATTCTGCAACTTCCTAACTGGCACTTTTATTTATATCTAACCTCCTTTTCATTCTAAATGGGACGGATTTCACTCGAATCGTATTATAAGTTGAATCGGTGTTTGAGCATCATTCCTTCACACTTATAAGACTCTTAAGGACAACAATACTATAAATCATACAAAAATAAACAACACCTTCCTAACTGACACTTTTCTTTATCCCCAACCTCCTTTTCTTTCTAAGATGGACGGATTCACACGAATTGTCTTATAAGTTGAATCGGTGTTTGAACATCATTCCTTCACACTTATAAGACTCTTATGGACAACAATATTATAAATCATAAAACTATGCACAACACCTTCCTAATTGGCCCTTTTCCTTCTCTCCAACCTCCTTTTCTTTCTAAATGGGAAGGTTTCACTCGAATCGTCCTATAAGTTGAATCGGAATTTTTACATCATTCTTTAACCAGTATATAACTCTTATGGACAACAATACTATAAAAGCATACGAAAATATTCTACACCTTCCTAACTGGCACTTTTCTTTATCTCCAACCTCTTTTTCATTCTAAGTGGGACGGATTTCACTCGAATCGTCTTTTAAGTTGAATCGGTGTTTGAAAATCATTCCTTCACACTTATAAGACTCTTATGGACAACAATACTATAAATTATAAAAATGTACACAACACCTTCCTAACTGGCAGTTTTCTTTATCTCCAACCTCCTTTTCTTTCTAAGTGGGACGGATTCACTCGAATCGTCTTATAAGTTGAATCGGTGTTTGAACATCATTCCTTCACACTTATAAGACTCTTATGGACAACAATACTATAAATCATACAAAAATAGACAACACCTTCCTAACTAGCCCTTTTCCTTTTCTCCAACCTCATTTTCTTTCTAAGTGGGACGGATTTAACTCGAATCGTCTTATAAGTTGATTCGGTGTTTGTACATCATTCCTTCACACTTATAAACCTCTAATGGACAACAATACTAAAAATCAAAAAAATATACACAACACCTTCCTAACTTGCCCTTTTCCTTCTCTCCAACCTCATTTTCTTTCCTAGTGGTACGGATTTCACTCGAATTGTCCTATAAGTTGATTCGGTGTTTGTACATCATTCCTTCACACTTATAAACCTCTTATGGACAACAATACTATAAATCATAAAAATATACACAACACCTTCCTAACTGGCCCTTTTCCTTCTCTCCAACCTCATTTTCTTTCTAAGTGGGACGGATTTCACTCGAATCGTCTTTTAAGTTGATTCGGTGTTTGTACATCATTCCTTCGGACTTATAAACCTCTTCTGGACAACAATACTATAAATCATACAAATATACAAAACACCTTTCTAATTGGCCCTTTTCCTTCTCTCCAACTTCCTTTTCTTTCTAAATTGGAAGGTTTCACTCGAATCGTCGTATAAGTTGAATCGGAGTAGTTACATCATTCTTTAACCAGTATATAACTCTTATGGACAACAATACTATAAAGCATACGAAAGTATTCTGCAACTTCCTAACTGGCACTTTTATTTATATCTAACCTCCTTTTCATTCTAAATGGGACGGATTTCACTCGAATCGTATTATAAGTTGAATCGGTGTTTGAGCATCATTCCTTCACACTTATAAGACTCTTAAGGACAACAATACTATAAATCATACAAAAATAAACAACACCTTCCTAACTGACACTTTTCTTTATCTCCAACCTCCTTTTCTTTCTAAGATGGACGGATTCACACGAATTGTCTTATAAGTTGAATCGGTGTTTGAACATCATTCCTTCACACTTATAAGACTCTTATGGACAACAATACTATAAATCATACAAAAATAGACAACACCTTCCTAACTAGCCCTTTTCCTTTTCTCCAACCTCATTTTCTTTCTAAGTGGGGCGGATTTAACTCGAATCGTCTTATAAGTTGATTCGGTGTTTGTACATCATTCCTTCACACTTATAAACCTCTAATGGACAACAATACTAAAAATCAAAAAAATATACACAACACCTTCCTAACTTCCCTTTTCCTTCTCTCCAACCTCATTTTCTTTCCTAGTGGTACGGATTTCACTCGAATTGTCCTATAAGTTGATTCGGTGTTTGTACATCATTCCTTCACACTTATAAACCTCTTATGGACAACAATACTATAAATCATAAAAATATACACAACACCTTCCTAACTGGCCCTTTTCCTTCTCTCCAACCTCATTTTCTTTCTAAGTGGGACGGATTTCACTCGAATCGTCTTTTAAGTTGATTCGGTGTTTGTACATCATTCCTTCGGACTTATAAACCTCTTCTGGACAACAATACTATAAATCATACAAATATACAAAACACCTTTCTAATTGGCCCTTTTCCTTCTCTCCAACTTCCTTTTCATTCTAAATTGGAAGGTTTCACTCGAATCGTCGTATAAGTTGAATCGGAGTAGTTACATCATTCTTTAACCAGTATATAACTCTTATGGACAACAATACTATAAATCATACGAAAGTATTCTGCAACTTCCGAACTGGCACTTTTATTTATATCTAACCTCCTTTTCATTCTAAATGGGACGGATTTCACTCGAATCGTATTATAAGTTGAATCGGTGTTTGAGCATCATTCCTTCACACTTATAAGACTCTTAAGGACAACAATACTATAAATCATACAAAAATAAACAACACCTTCCTAACTGGCACTTTTCTTTATCTCCAACCTCTTTTTCATTCTAAGTGGGACGGATTTCACTCGAATCGTCTTATAAGTTGAATCGGTGTTTGAAAATCATTCCTTCACACTTATAAGACTCTTATGGACAACAATATTATAAATCATAAAACTATGCACAACACCTTCCTAATTGGCCCTTTTCCTTCTCTCCAACCTCCTTTTCTTTCTAAATGGGAAGGTTTCACTCGAATCGTCCTATAAGTTGAATCGGAATTTTTACATCATTCTTTAACCAGTATATAACTCATATGGACAACAATACTTTAAAAGCATACGAAAATATTCTACACCTTCCTAACTGGCACTTTTCTTTATCTCCAACCTCTTTTTCATTCTAAGTGGGACGGATTTCACTCGAATCGTCTTATAAGTTGAATCGGTGTTTGAAAATCATTCCTTCACACTTATAAGACTCTTATGGACAACAATACTATAAATCATAAAAATGTACACAACACCTTCCTAACTGGCAGTTTTATTTATCTCCAACCTCCTTTTCTTTCTAAGTGGGACGGATTCACTCGAATCGTCTTATAAGTTGAATCGGTGTTTGAACATCATTCCTTCACACTTATAAGACTCTTATGGACAACAATACTATAAATCATACAAAAATACTCAACACCTTCCTAACTAGCCCTTTTCCTTTTCTCCAACCTCATTTTCTTTCTAAGTGGGGCGGATTTAACTCGAATCGTCTTATAAGTTGATTCGGTGTTTGTACATCATTCCTTCACACTTATAAACCTCTAATGGACAACAATACTAAAAATCAAAAAAATATACACAACACCTTCCTAACTTGCCCTTTTCCTTCTCTCCAACCTCATTTTCTTTCCTAGTGGTACGGATTTCACTCGAATTGTCCTATAAGTTGATTCGGTGTTTGTACATCATTCCTTCACACTTATAAACCTCTTATGGACAACAATACTATAAATCATAAAAATATACACAACACCTTCCTAACTGGCCCTTTTCCTTCTCTCCAACCTCATTTTCTTTCTAAGTGGGACGGATTTCACTCGAATCGTCTTTTAAGTTGATTCGGTGTTTGTACATCATTCCTTCGGACTTATAAACCTCTTCTGGACAACAATACTATAAATCATACAAATATACAAACCACCTTTCTAATTGGCCCTTTTCCTTCTCTCCAACTTCCTTTTCTTTCTAAATTGGAAGGTTTCACTCGAATCGTCGTATAAGTTGAATCGGAGTAGTTACATCATTCTTTAACCAGTATATAACTCTTATGGACAACAATACTATAAAGCATACGAAAGTATTCTGCAACTTCCTAACTGGCACTTTTATTTATATCTAACCTCCTTTTCATTTTAAATGGGACGGATTTCACTCGAATCGTATTATAAGTTGAATCGGTGTTTGAGCATCATTCCTTCACACTTATAAGACTCTTAAGGACAACAATACTATAAATCATACAAAAATAAACAACACCTTCCTAACTGACACTTTTCTTTATCTCCAACCTCCTTTTCTTTCTAAGATGGACGGATTCACACGAATTGTCTTATAAGTTGAATCGGTGTTTGAACATCATTCCTTCACACTTATAAGACTCTTATGGACAACAATACTATAAATCATACAAAAATAGACAACACCTTCCTAACTAGCCCTTTTCCTTTTCTCCAACCTCATTTTCTTTCTAAGTGGGGCGGATTTAACTCGAATCGTCTTATAAGTTGATTCGGTGTTTGTACATCATTCCTTCACACTTATAAACCTCTAATGGACAACAATACTAAAAATCAAAAAAATATACACAACACCTTCCTAACTTGCCCTTTTCCTTCTCTCCAACCTCATTTTCTTTCCTAGTGGTACGGATTTCACTCGAATTGTCCTATAAGTTGATTCGGTGTTTGTACATCATTCCTTCACACTTATAAACCTCTTATGGACAACAATACTATAAATCATAAAAATATACACAACACCTTCCTAACTGGCCCTTTTCCTTCTCTCCAACCTCATTTTCTTTCTAAGTGGGACGGATTTCACTCGAATCGTCTTTTAAGTTGATTCGGTGTTTGTACATCATTCCTTCGGACTTATAAACCTCTTCTGGACAACAATACTATAAATCATACAAATATACAAAACACCTTTCTAATTGGCCCTTTTCCTTCTCTCCAACTTCCTTTTCATTCTAAATTGGAAGGTTTCACTCGAATCGTCGTATAAGTTGAATCGGAGTAGTTACATCATTCTTTAACCAGTATATAACTCTTATGGACAACAATACTATAAATCATACGAAAGTATTCTGCAACTTCCTAACTGGCACTTTTATTTATATCTAACCTCCTTTTCATTCTAAATGGGACGGATTTCACTCGAATCGTATTATAAGTTGAATCGGTGTTTGAGCATCATTCCTTCACACTTATAAGACTCTTAAGGACAACAATACTATAAATCATACAAAAATAAACAACACCTTCCTAACTGGCACTTTTCTTTATCTCCAACCTCTTTTTCATTCTAAGTGGGACGGATTTCACTCGAATCGTCTTATAAGTTGAATCGGTGTTTGAAAATCATTCCTTCACACTTATAAGACTCTTATGGACAACAATATTATAAATCATAAAACTATGCACAACACCTTCCTAATTGGCCCTTTTCCTTCTCTCCAACCTCCTTTTCTTTCTAAATGGGAAGGTTTCACTCGAATCGTCCTATAAGTTGAATCGGAATTTTTACATCATTCTTTAACCAGTATATAACTCATATGGACAACAATACTTTAAAAGCATACGAAAATATTCTACACCTTCCTAACTGGCACTTTTCTTTATCTCCAACCTCTTTTTCATTCTAAGTGGGACGGATTTCACTCGAATCGTCTTATAAGTTGAATCGGTGTTTGAAAATCATTCCTTCACACTTATAAGACTCTTATGGACAACAATACTATAAATCATAAAAATGTACACAACACCTTCCTAACTGGCAGTTTTATTTATCTCCAACCTCCTTTTCTTTCTAAGTGGGACGGATTCACTCGAATCGTCTTATAAGTTGAATCGGTGTTTGAACATCATTCCTTCACACTTATAAGACTCTTATGGACAACAATACTATAAATCATACAAAAATACTCAACATCTTCCTAACTAGCCCTTTTCCTTTTCTCCAACCTCATTTTCTTTCTAAGTGGGGCGGATTTAACTCGAATCGTCTTATAAGTTGATTCGGTGTTTGTACATCATTCCTTCACACTTATAAACCTCTAATGGACAACAATACTAAAAATCAAAAAAATATACACAACACCTTCCTAACTTGCCCTTTTCCTTCTCTCCAACCTCATTTTCTTTCCTAGTGGTACGGATTTCACTCGAATTGTCCTATAAGTTGATTCGGTGTTTGTACATCATTCCTTCACACTTATAAACCTCTTATGGACAACAATACTATAAATCATAAAAATATACACAACACCTTCCTAACTGGCCCTTTTCCTTCTCTCCAACCTCATTTTCTTTCTAAGTGGGACGGATTTCACTCGAATCGTCTTTTAAGTTGATTCGGTGTTTGTACATCATTCCTTCGGACTTATAAACCTCTTCTGGACAACAATACTATAAATCATACAAATATACAAACCACCTTTCTAATTGGCCCTTTTCCTTCTCTCCAACTTCCTTTTCTTTCTAAATTGGAAGGTTTCACTCGAATCGTCGTATAAGTTGAATCGGAGTAGTTACATCATTCTTTAACCAGTATATAACTCTTATGGACAACAATACTATAAAGCATACGAAAGTATTCTGCAACTTCCTAACTGGCACTTTTATTTATATCTAACCTCCTTTTCATTTTAAATGGGACGGATTTCACTCGAATCATATTATAAGTTGAATCGGTGTTTGAGCATCATTCCTTCACACTTATAAGACTCTTAAGGACAACAATACTATAAATCATACAAAAATAAACAACACCTTCCTAACTGACACTTTTCTTTATCTCCAACCTCCTTTTCTTTCTAAGATGGACGGATTCACACGAATTGTCTTATAAGTTGAATCGGTGTTTGAACATCATTCCTTCACACTTATAAGACTCTTATGGACAACAATACTATAAATCATACAAAAATAGACAACACCTTCCTAACTAGCGCTTTTCCTTTTCTCCAACCTCATTTTCTTTCTCAGTGGGGCGGATTTAACTCGAATCGTCTTATAAGTTGATTCGGTGTTTGTACATCATTCCTTCACACTTATAAACCTCTAATGGACAACAATACTAAAAATCAAAAAAATATACACAACACCTTCCTAACTTGCCCTTTTCCTTCTCTCCAACCTCATTTTCTTTCCTAGTGGTACGGATTTCACTCGAATTGTCCTATAAGTTGATTCGGTGTTTGTACATCATTCCTTCACACTTATAAACCTCTTATGGACAACAATACTATAAATCATAAAAATATACACAACACCTTCCTAACTGGCCCTTTTCCTTCTCTCCAACCTCATTTTCTTTCTAAGTGGGACGGATTTCACTCGAATCGTCTTTTAAGTTGATTCGGTGTTTGTACATCATTCCTTCGGACTTATAAACCTCTTCTGGACAACAATACTATAAATCATACAAATATACAAAACACCTTTCTAATTGGCCCTTTTCCTTCTCTCCAACTTCCTTTTCATTCTAAATTGGAAGGTTTCACTCGAATCGTCGTATAAGTTGAATCGGAGTAGTTACATCATTCTTTAACCAGTATATAACTCTTATGGACAACAATACTATAAATCATACGAAAGTATTCTGCAACTTCCTAACTGGCACTTTTATTTATATCTAACCTCCTTTTCATTCTAAATGGGACGGATTTCACTCGAATCGTATTATAAGTTGAATCGGTGTTTGAGCATCATTCCTTCACACTTATAAGACTCTTAAGGACAACAATACTATAAATCATACAAAAATAAACAACACCTTCCTAACTGGCACTTTTCTTTATCTCCAACCTCTTTTTCATTCTAAGTGGGACGGATTTCACTCGAATCGTCTTATAAGTTGAATCGGTGTTTGAAAATCATTCCTTCACACTTATAAGACTCTTATGGACAACAATATTATAAATCATAAAACTATGCACAACACCTTCCTAATTGGCCCTTTTCCTTCTCTCCAACCTCCTTTTCTTTCTAAATGGGAAGGTTTCACTCGAATCGTCCTATAAGTTGAATCGGAATTTTTACATCATTCTTTAACCAGTATATAACTCATATGGACAACAATACTTTAAAAGCATACGAAAATATTCTACACCTTCCTAACTGGCACTTTTCTTTATCTCCAACCTCTTTTTCATTCTAAGTGGGACGGATTTCACTCGAATCGTCTTATAAGTTGAATCGGTGTTTGAAAATCATTCCTTCACACTTATAAGACTCTTATGGACAACAATACTATAAATCATAAAAATGTACACAACACCTTCCTAACTGGCAGTTTTATTTATCTCCAACCTCCTTTTCTTTCTAAGTGGGACGGATTCACTCGAATCGTCTTATAAGTTGAATCGGTGTTTGAACATCATTCCTTCACACTTATAAGACTCTTATGGACAACAATACTATAAATCATACAAAAATACTCAACACCTTCCTAACTAGCCCTTTTCCTTTTCTCCAACCTCATTTTCTTTCTAAGTGGGGCGGATTTAACTCGAATCGTCTTATAAGTTGATTCGGTGTTTGTACATCATTCCTTCACACTTATAAACCTCTAATGGACAACAATACTAAAAATCAAAAAAATATACACAACACCTTCCTAACTTGCCCTTTTCCTTCTCTCCAACCTCATTTTCTTTCCTAGTGGTACGGATTTCACTCGAATTGTCCTATAAGTTGATTCGGTGTTTGTACATCATTCCTTCACACTTATAAACCTCTTATGGACAACAATACTATAAATCATAAAAATATACACAACACCTTCCTAACTGGCCCTTTTCCTTCTCTCCAACCTCATTTTCTTTCTAAGTGGGACGGATTTCACTCGAATCGTCTTTTAAGTTGATTCGGTGTTTGTACATCATTCCTTCGGACTTATAAACCTCTTCTGGACAACAATACTATAAATCATACAAATATACAAACCACCTTTCTAATTGGCCCTTTTCCTTCTCTCCAACTTCCTTTTCTTTCTAAATTGGAAGGTTTCACTCGAATCGTCGTATAAGTTGAATCGGAGTAGTTACATCATTCTTTAACCAGTATATAACTCTTATGGACAACAATACTATAAAGCATACGAAAGTATTCTGCAACTTCCTAACTGGCACTTTTATTTATATCTAACCTCCTTTTCATTTTAAATGGGACGGATTTCACTCGAATCGTATTATAAGTTGAATCGGTGTTTGAGCATCATTCCTTCACACTTATAAGACTCTTAAGGACAACAATACTATAAATCATACAAAAATAAACAACACCTTCCTAACTGACACTTTTCTTTATCTCCAACCTCCTTTTCTTTCTAAGATGGACGGATTCACACGAATTGTCTTATAAGTTGAATCGGTGTTTGAACATCATTCCTTCACACTTATAAGACTCTTATGGACAACAATATTATAAATCATAAAACTATGCACAACACCTTCCTAATTGGCCCTTTTCCTTCTCTCCAACCTCCTTTTCTTTCTAAATGGGAAGGTTTCACTCGAATCGTCCTATAAGTTGAATCGGAATTTTTACATCATTCTTTAACCAGTATATAACTCTTATGGACAACAATACTATAAAAGCATACGAAAATATTCTACACCTTCCTAACTGGCACTTTTCTTTATCTCCAACCTCTTTTTCATTCTAAGTGGGACGGATTTCACTCGAATCGTCTTATAAGTTGAATCGGTGTTTGAAAATCATTCCTTCACACTTATAAGACTCTTATGGACAACAATACTATAAATCATAAAAATGTACACAACACCTTCCTAACTGGCAGTTTTCATTATCTCCAACCTCCTTTTCTTTCTAAGTGGGACGGATTCACTCGAATCGTCTTATAAGTTGAATCGGTGTTTGAACATCATTCCTTCACACTTATAAGACTCTTATGGACAACAATACTATAAATCATACAAAAATAGACAACACCTTCCTAACTAGCCCTTTTCCTTTTCTCCAACCTCATTTTCTTTCTAAGTGGGACGGATTTAACTCGAATCGTCTTATAAGTTGATTCGGTGTTTGTACATCATTCCTTCACACTTATAAACCTCTAATGGACAACAATACTAAAAATCAAAAAAATATACACAACACCTTCCTAACTTGCCCTTTTCCTTCTCTCCAACCTCATTTTCTTTCCTAGTGGTACGGATTTCACTCGAATTGTCCTATAAGTTGATTCGGTGTTTGTACATCATTCCTTCACACTTATAAACCTCTTATGGAAAACAATACTATAAATCATAAAAATATACACAACACCTTCCTAACTGGCCCTTTTCCTTCTCTCCAACCTCATTTTCTTTCCTAGTGGTACGGATTTCACTCGAATTGTCCTATAAGTTGATTCGGTGTTTGTACATCATTCCTTCACACTTATAAACCTCTTATGGACAACAATACTATAAATCATAAAAATATACACAACACCTTCCTAACTGGCCCTTTTCCTTCTCTCCAACCTCATTTTCTTTCTAAGTGGGACGGATTTCACTCGAATCGTCTTTTAAGTTGATTCGGTGTTTGTACATCATTCCTTCGGACTTATAAACCTCTTCTGGACAACAATACTATAAATCATACAAATATACAAAACACCTTTCTAATTGGCCCTTTTCCTTCTCTCCAACTTCCTTTTCTTTCTAAATTGGAAGGTTTCACTCGAATCGTCGTATAAGTTGAATCGGAGTAGTTACATCATTCTTTAACCAGTATATAACTCTTATGGACAACAATACTATAAAGCATACGAAAGTATTCTGCAACTTCCTAACTGGCACTTTTATTTATATCTAACCTCCTTTTCATTCTAAATGGGACGGATTTCACTCGAATCGTATTATAAGTTGAATCGGTGTTTGAGCATCATTCCTTCACACTTATAAGACTCTTAAGGACAACAATACTATAAATCATACAAAAATAAACAACACCTTCCTAACTGGCACTTTTCTTTATCTCCAACCTCTTTTTCATTCTAAGTGGGACGGATTTCACTCGAATCGTCTTATAAGTTGAATCGGTGTTTGAAAATCATTCCTTCACACTTATAAGACTCTTATGGACAACAATATTATAAATCATAAAACTATGCACAACACCTTCCTAATTGGCCCTTTTCCTTCTCTCCAACCTCCTTTTCTTTCTAAATGGGAAGGTTTCACTCGAATCGTCCTATAAGTTGAATCGGAATTTTTACATCATTCTTTAACCAGTATATAACTCATATGGACAACAATACTTTAAAAGCATACGAAAATATTCTACACCTTCCTAACTGGCACTTTTCTTTATCTCCAACCTCTTTTTCATTCTAAGTGGGACGGATTTCACTCGAATCGTCTTATAAGTTGAATCGGTGTTTGAAAATCATTCCTTCACACTTATAAGACTCTTATGGACAACAATACTATAAATCATAAAAATGTACACAACACCTTCCTAACTGGCAGTTTTATTTATCTCCAACCTCCTTTTCTTTCTAAGTGGGACGGATTCACTCGAATCGTCTTATAAGTTGAATCGGTGTTTGAACATCATTCCTTCACACTTATAAGACTCTTATGGACAACAATACTATAAATCATACAAATGTACACAACACCTTCCTAACTGGCAGTTTTATTTATCTCCAACCTCCTTTTCTTTCTAAGTGGGACGGATTTAACTCGAATCGTCTTATAAGTTGAATCGGTGTTTGAACATCATTCCTTCACACTTATAAGACTCTTATGGACAACAATACTATAAATCATACAAAAATACACAACACCTTCCTAACTAGCCCTTTTCCTTTTCTCCAACCTCATTTTCTTTCTAAGTGGGGCGGATTTAACTCGAATCGTCTTATAAGTTGATTCGGTGTTTGTACATCATTCCTTCACACTTATAAACCTCTAATGGACAACAATACTAAAAATCAAAAAAATATACACAACACCTTCCTAACTTGCCCTTTTCCTTCTCTCCAACCTCATTTTCTTTCCTAGTGGTACGGATTTCACTCGAATTGTCCTATAAGTTGATTCGGTGTTTGTACATCATTCCTTCACACTTATAAACCTCTTATGGACAACAATACTATAAATCATAAAAATATACACAACACCTTCCTAACTGGCCCTTTTCCTTCTCTCCAACCTCATTTTCTTTCTAAGTGGGACGGATTTCACTCGAATCGTCTTTTAAGTTGATTCGGTGTTTGTACATCATTCCTTCGAACTTATAAACCTCTTCTGGACAACAATACTATAAATCATACAAATATACAAACCACCTTTCTAATTGGCCCTTTTCCTTCTCTCCAACTTCCTTTTCTTTCTAAATTGGAAGGTTTCACTCGAATCGTCGTATAAGTTGAATCGGAGTAGTTACATCATTCTTTAACCAGTATATAACTCTTATGGACAACAATACTATAAAGCATACGAAAGTATTCTGCAACTTCCTAACTGGCACTTTTATTTATATCTAACCTCCTTTTCATTTTAAATGGGACGGATTTCACTCGAATCGTATTATAAGTTGAATCGGTGTTTGAGCATCATTCCTTCACACTTATAAGACTCTTAAGGACAACAATACTATAAATCATACAAAAATAAACAACACCTTCCTAACTGACACTTTTCTTTATCTCCAACCTCCTTTTCTTTCTAAGATGGACGGATTCACACGAATTGTCTTATAAGTTGAATCGGTGTTTGAACATCATTCCTTCACACTTATAAGACTCTTATGGACAACAATATTATAAATCATAAAACTATGCACAACACCTTCCTAATTGGCCCTTTTCCTTCTCTCCAACCTCCTTTTCTTTCTAAATGGGAAGGTTTCACTCGAATCGTCCTATAAGTTGAATCGGAATTTTTACATCATTCTTTAACCAGTATATAACTCTTATGGACAACAATACTATAAAAGCATACGAAAATATTCTACACCTTCCTAACTGGCACTTTTCTTTATCTCCAACCTCTTTTTCATTCTAAGTGGGACGGATTTCACTCGAATCGTCTTATAAGTTGAATCGGTGTTTGAAAATCATTCCTTCACACTTATAAGACTCTTATGGACAACAATACTATAAATCATAAAAATGTACACAACACCTTCCTAACTGGCAGTTTTCATTATCTCCAACCTCCTTTTCTTTCTAAGTGGGACGGATTCACTCGAATCGTCTTATAAGTTGAATCGGTGTTTGAACATCATTCCTTCACACTTATAAGACTCTTATGGACAACAATACTATAAATCATACAAAAATAGACAACACCTTCCTAACTAGCCCTTTTCCTTTTCTCCAACCTCATTTTCTTTCTAAGTGGGACGGATTTAACTCGAATCGTCTTATAAGTTGATTCGGTGTTTGTACATCATTCCTTCACACTTATAAACCTCTAATGGACAACAATACTAAAAATCAAAAAAATATACACAACACCTTCCTAACTTGCCCTTTTCCTTCTCTCCAACCTCATTTTCTTTCCTAGTGGTACGGATTTCACTCGAATTGTCCTATAAGTTGATTCGGTGTTTGTACATCATTCCTTCACACTTATAAACCTCTTATGGAAAACAATACTATAAATCATAAAAATATACACAACACCTTCCTAACTGGCCCTTTTCCTTCTCTCCAACCTCATTTTCTTTCCTAGTGGTACGGATTTCACTCGAATTGTCCTATAAGTTGATTCGGTGTTTGTACATCATTCCTTCACACTTATAAACCTCTTATGGACAACAATACTATAAATCATAAAAATATACACAACACCTTCCTAACTGGCCCTTTTCCTTCTCTCCAACCTCATTTTCTTTCTAAGTGGGACGGATTTCACTCGAATCGTCTTTTAAGTTGATTCGGTGTTTGTACATCATTCCTTCGGACTTATAAACCTCTTCTGGACAACAATACTATAAATCATACAAATATACAAAACACCTTTCTAATTGGCCCTTTTCCTTCTCTCCAACTTCCTTTTCTTTCTAAATTGGAAGGTTTCACTCGAATCGTCGTATAAGTTGAATCGGAGTAGTTACATCATTCTTTAACCAGTATATAACTCTTATGGACAACAATACTATAAAGCATACGAAAGTATTCTGCAACTTCCTAACTGGCACTTTTATTTATATCTAACCTCCTTTTCATTCTAAATGGGACGGATTTCACTCGAATCGTATTATAAGTTGAATCGGTGTTTGAGCATCATTCCTTCACACTTATAAGACTCTTAAGGACAACAATACTATAAATCATACAAAAATAAACAACACCTTCCTAACTGGCACTTTTCTTTATCTCCAACCTCTTTTTCATTCTAAGTGGGACGGATTTCACTCGAATCGTCTTATAAGTTGAATCGGTGTTTGAAAATCATTCCTTCACACTTATAAGACTCTTATGGACAACAATATTATAAATCATAAAACTATGCACAACACCTTCCTAATTGGCCCTTTTCCTTCTCTCCAACCTCCTTTTCTTTCTAAATGGGAAGGTTTCACTCGAATCGTCCTATAAGTTGAATCGGAATTTTTACATCATTCTTTAACCAGTATATAACTCATATGGACAACAATACTTTAAAAGCATACGAAAATATTCTACACCTTCCTAACTGGCACTTTTCTTTATCTCCAACCTCTTTTTCATTCTAAGTGGGACGGATTTCACTCGAATCGTCTTATAAGTTGAATCGGTGTTTGAAAATCATTCCTTCACACTTATAAGACTCTTATGGACAACAATACTATAAATCATAAAAATGTACACAACACCTTCCTAACTGGCAGTTTTATTTATCTCCAACCTCCTTTTCTTTCTAAGTGGGACGGATTCACTCGAATCGTCTTATAAGTTGAATCGGTGTTTGAACATCATTCCTTCACACTTATAAGACTCTTATGGACAACAATACTATAAATCATACAAATGTACACAACACCTTCCTAACTGGCAGTTTTATTTATCTCCAACCTCCTTTTCTTTCTAAGTGGGACGGATTTAACTCGAATCGTCTTATAAGTTGATTCGGTGTTTGTACATCATTCCTTCACACTTATAAACCTCTAATGGACAACAATACTAAAAATCAAAAAAATATACACAACACCTTCCTAACTTGCCCTTTTCCTTCTCTCCAACCTCATTTTCTTTCCTAGTGGTACGGATTTCACTCGAATTGTCCTATAAGTTGATTCGGTGTTTGTACATCATTCCTTCACACTTATAAACCTCTTATGGAAAACAATACTATAAATCATAAAAATATACACAACACCTTCCTAACTGGCCCTTTTCCTTCTCTCCAACCTCATTTTCTTTCCTAGTGGTACGGATTTCACTCGAATTGTCCTATAAGTTGATTCGGTGTTTGTACATCATTCCTTCACACTTATAAACCTCTTATGGACAACAATACTATAAATCATAAAAATATACACAACACCTTCCTAACTGGCCCTTTTCCTTCTCTCCAACCTCATTTTCTTTCTAAGTGGGACGGATTTCACTCGAATCGTCTTTTAAGTTGATTCGGTGTTTGTACATCATTCCTTCGGACTTATAAACCTCTTCTGGACAACAATACTATAAATCATACAAATATACAAAACACCTTTCTAATTGGCCCTTTTCCTTCTCTCCAACTTCCTTTTCTTTCTAAATTGGAAGGTTTCACTCGAATCGTCGTATAAGTTGAATCGGAGTAGTTACATCATTCTTTAACCAGTATATAACTCTTATGGACAACAATACTATAAAGCATACGAAAGTATTCTGCAACTTCCTAACTGGCACTTTTATTTATATCTAACCTCCTTTTCATTCTAAATGGGACGGATTTCACTCGAATCGTATTATAAGTTGAATCGGTGTTTGAGCATCATTCCTTCACACTTATAAGACTCTTAAGGACAACAATACTATAAATCATACAAAAATAAACAACACCTTCCTAACTGGCACTTTTCTTTATCTCCAACCTCTTTTTCATTCTAAGTGGGACGGATTTCACTCGAATCGTCTTATAAGTTGAATCGGTGTTTGAAAATCATTCCTTCACACTTATAAGACTCTTATGGACAACAATATTATAAATCATAAAACTATGCACAACACCTTCCTAATTGGCCCTTTTCCTTCTCTCCAACCTCCTTTTCTTTCTAAATGGGAAGGTTTCACTCGAATCGTCCTATAAGTTGAATCGGAATTTTTACATCATTCTTTAACCAGTATATAACTCATATGGACAACAATACTTTAAAAGCATACGAAAATATTCTACACCTTCCTAACTGGCACTTTTCTTTATCTCCAACCTCTTTTTCATTCTAAGTGGGACGGATTTCACTCGAATCGTCTTATAAGTTGAATCGGTGTTTGAAAATCATTCCTTCACACTTATAAGACTCTTATGGACAACAATACTATAAATCATAAAAATGTACACAACACCTTCCTAACTGGCAGTTTTATTTATCTCCAACCTCCTTTTCTTTCTAAGTGGGACGGATTCACTCGAATCGTCTTATAAGTTGAATCGGTGTTTGAACATCATTCCTTCACACTTATAAGACTCTTATGGACAACAATACTATAAATCATACAAATGTACACAACACCTTCCTAACTGGCAATTTTATTTATCTCCAACCTCCTTTTCTTTCTAAGTGGGACGGATTTAACTCGAATCGTCTTATAAGTTGAATCGGTGTTTGAACATCATTCCTTCACACTTATAAGACTCTTATGGACAACAATACTATAAATCATACAAAAATACACAACACCTTCCTAACTAGCCCTTTTCCTTTTCTCCAACCTCATTTTCTTTCTAAGTGGGGCGGATTTAACTCGAATCGTCTTATAAGTTGATTCGGTGTTTGTACATCATTCCTTCACACTTATAAACCTCTAATGGACAACAATACTAAAAATCAAAAAAATATACACAACACCTTCCTAACTTGCCCTTTTCCTTCTCTCCAACCTCATTTTCTTTCCTAGTGGTACGGATTTCACTCGAATTGTCCTATAAGTTGATTCGGTGTTTGTACATCATTCCTTCACACTTATAAACCTCTTATGGACAACAATACTATAAATCATAAAAATATACACAACACCTTCCTAACTGGCCCTTTTCCTTCTCTCCAACCTCATTTTCTTTCTAAGTGGGACGGATTTCACTCGAATCGTCTTTTAAGTTGATTCGGTGTTTGTACATCATTCCTTCGGACTTATAAACCTCTTCTGGACAACAATACTATAAATCATACAAATATACAAAACACCTTTCTAATTGGCCCTTTTCCTTCTCTCCAACTTCCTTTTCTTTCTAAATTGGAAGGTTTCACTCGAATCGTCGTATAAGTTGAATCGGAGTAGTTACATCATTCTTTAACCAGTATATAACTCTTATGGACAACAATACTATAAAGCATACGAAAGTATTCTGCAACTTCCTAACTGGCACTTTTATTTATATCTAACCTCCTTTTCATTCTAAATGGGACGGATTTCACTCGAATCGTATTATAAGTTGAATCGGTGTTTGAGCATCATTCCTTCACACTTATAAGACTCTTAAGGACAACAATACTATAAATCATACAAAAATAAACAACACCTTCCTAACTGACACTTTTCTTTATCTCCAACCTCCTTTTCTTTCTAAGATGGACGGATTCACACGAATTGTCTTATAAGTTGAATCGGTGTTTGAACATCATTCCTTCACACTTATAAGACTCTTATGGACAACAATATTATAAATCATAAAACTATGCACAACACCTTCCTAATTGGCCCTTTTCCTTCTCTCCAACCTCCTTTTCTTTCTAAATGGGAAGGTTTCACTCGAATCGTCCTATAAGTTGAATCGAAATTTTTACATCATTCTTTAACCAGTATATAACTCTTATGGACAACAATACTATAAAAGCATACGAAAATATTCTACACCTTCCTAACTGGCACTTTTCTTTATCTCCAACCTCTTTTTCATTCTAAGTGGGACGGATTTCACTCGAATCGTCTTATAAGTTGAATCGGTGTTTGAAAATCATTCCTTCACACTTATAAGACTCTTATGGACAACAATACAATAAATCATAAAAATGAACACAACACCTTCCTAACTGGCAGTTTTCTTTATCTCCAACCTCCTTTTCTTTCTAAGTGGGACGGATTCACTCGAATCGTCTTATAAGTTGAATCGGTGTTTGAACATCATTCCTTCACACTTATAAGACTCTTATGGACAACAATACTATAAATCATAAAAATGTACACAACACCTTCCTAACTGGCAGTTTTCTTTATCTCCAACCTCCTTTTCTTTCTAAGTGGGACGGATTCACTCGAATCGTCTTATAAGTTGAATCGGTGTTTGAACATCATTCCTTCACACTTATAAGACTCTTATGGACAACAATACTATAAATCATACAAAAATAGACAACACCTTCCTAACTAGCCCTTTTCCTTTTCTCCAACCTCATTTTCTTTCTAAGTGGGGCGGATTTAACTCGAATCGTCTTATAAGTTGATTCGGTGTTTGTACATCATTCCTTCACACTTATAAACCTCTAATGGACAACAATACTAAAAATCAAAAAAATATACACAACACCTTCCTAACTTGCCCTTTTCCTTCTCTCCAACCTCATTTTCTTTCCTAGTGGTACGGATTTCACTCGAATTGTCCTATAAGTTGATTCGGTGTTTGTACATCATTCCTTCACACTTATAAACCTCTTATGGACAACAATACTATAAATCATAAAAATATACACAACACCTTCCTAACTGGCCCTTTTCCTTCTCTCCAACCTCATTTTCTTTCTAAGTGGGACGGATTTCACTCGAATCGTCTTTTTAGTTGATTCGGTGTTTGTACATCATTCCTTCGGACTTATAAACCTCTTCTGGACAACAATACTATAAATCATACAAATATACAAAACACCTTTCTAATTGGCCCTTTTCCTTCTCTCCAACTTCCTTTTCTTTCTAAATTGGAAGGTTTCACTCGAATCGTCGTATAAGTTGAATCGGAGTAGTTACATCATTCTTTAACCAGTATATAACTCTTATGGACAACAATACTATAAAGCATACGAAAGTATTCTGCAACTTCCTAACTGGCACTTTTATTTATATCTAACCTCCTTTTCATTCTAAATGGGACGGATTTCACTCGAATCGTATTATAAGTTGAATCGGTGTTTGAGCATCATTCCTTCACACTTATAAGACTCTTAAGGACAACAATACTATAAATCATACAAAAATAAACAACACCTTCCTAACTGACACTTTTCTTTATCTCCAACCTCCTTTTCTTTCTAAGATGGACGGATTCACACGAATTGTCTTATAAGTTGAATCGGTGTTTGAACATCATTCCTTCACACTTATAAGACTCTTATGGACAACAATATTATAAATCATAAAACTATGCACAACACCTTCCTAATTGGCCATTTTCCTTCTCTCCAACCTCCTTTTCTTTCTAAATGGGAAGGTTTCACTCGAATCGTCCTATAAGTTGAATCGGAATTTTTACATCATTCTTTAACCAGTATATAACTCTTATGGACAACAATACTATAAAAGCATACGAAAATATTCTACACCTTCCTAACTGGCACTTTTCTTCATCTCCAACCTCTTTTTCATTCTAAGTGGGACGGATTTCACTCGAATCGTCTTATAAGTTGAATCGGTGTTTGAAAATCATTCCTTCACACTTATAAGACTCTTATGGACAACAATACTATAAATCATAAAAATGTACACAACACCTTCCTAACTGGCAGTTTTCTTTATCTCCAACCTCCTTTTCTTTCTAAGTGGGACGGATTCACTCGAATCGTCTTATAAGTTGAATCGGTGTTTGAACATCATTCCTTCACACTTATAAGACTCTTATGGACAACAATACTATAAATCATACAAAAATAGACAACACCTTCCTAACTAGCCCTTTTCCTTTTCTCCAACCTCATTTTCTTTCTAAGTGGGACGGATTTAACTCGAATCGTCTTATAAGTTGATTCGGTGTTTGTACATCATTCCTTCACACTTATAAACCTCTAATGGACAACAATACTAAAAATCAAAAAAATATACACAACACCTTCCTAACTTGCCCTTTTCCTTCTCTCCAACCTCATTTTCTTTCCTAGTGGTACGGATTTCACTCGAATTGTCCTATAAGTTGATTCGGTGTTTGTACATCATTCCTTCACACTTATAAACCTCTTATGGACAACAATACTATAAATCATAAAAATATACACAACACCTTCCTAACTGGCCCTTTTCCTTCTCTCCAACCTCATTTTCTTTCTAAGTGGGACGGATTTCACTCGAATCGTCTTTTAAGTTGATTCGGTGTTTGTACATCATTCCTTCGGACTTATAAACCTCTTCTGGACAACAATACTATAAATCATACAAATATACAAAACACCTTTCTAATTGGCCCTTTTCCTTCTCTCCAACTTCCTTTTCTTTCTAAATTGGAAGGTTTCACTCGAATCGTCGTATAAGTTGAATCGGAGTAGTTACATCATTCTTTAACCAGTATATAACTCTTATGGACAACAATACTATAAAGCATACGAAAGTATTCTGCAACTTCCTAACTGGCACTTTTATTTATATCTAACCTCCTTTTCATTCTAAATGGGACGGATTTCACTCGAATCGTATTATAAGTTGAATCGGTGTTTGAGCATCATTCCTTCACACTTATAAGACTCTTAAGGACAACAATACTATAAATCATACAAAAATAAACAACACCTTCCTAACTGACACTTTTCTTTATGTCCAACCTCCTTTTCTTTCTAAGATGGACGGATTCACACGAATTGTCTTATAAGTTGAATCGGTGTTTGAACATCATTCCTTCACACTTATAAGACTCTTATGGACAACAATATTATAAATCATAAAACTATGCACAACACCTTCCTAATTGGCCCTTTTCCTTCTCTCCAACCTCCTTTTCTTTCTAAATGGGAAGGTTTCACTCGAATCGTCCTATAAGTTGAATCGGAATTTTTACATCATTCTTTAACCAGTATATAACTCTTATGGACAACAATACTATAAAAGCATACGAAAATATTCTACACCTTCCTAACTGGCACTTTTCTTCATCTCCAACCTCTTTTTCATTCTAAGTGGGACGGATTTCACTCGAATCGTCTTATAAGTTGAATCGGTGTTTGAAAATCATTCCTTCACACTTATAAGACTCTTATGGACAACAATACTATAAATCATAAAAATGTACACAACACCTTCCTAACTGGCAGTTTTCTTTATCTCCAACCTCCTTTTCTTTCTAAGTGGGACGGATTCACTCGAATCGTCTTATAAGTTGAATCGGTGTTTGAACATCATTCCTTCACACTTATAAGACTCTTATGGACAACAATACTATAAATCATACAAAAATAGACAACACCTTCCTAACTAGCCCTTTTCCTTTTCTCCAACCTCATTTTCTTTCTAAGTGGGACGGATTTAACTCGAATCGTCTTATAAGTTGATTCGGTGTTTGTACATCATTCCTTCACACTTATAAACCACTAATGGACAACAATACTAAAAATCAAAAAAATATACACAACACCTTCCTAACTTGCCCTTTTCCTTCTCTCCAACCTCATTTTCTTTCCTAGTGGTACGGATTTCACTCGAATTGTCCTATAAGTTGATTCGGTGTTTGTACATCATTCCTTCACACTTATAAACCTCTTATGGACAACAATACTATAAATCATAAAAATATACACAACACCTTCCTAACTGGCCCTTTTCCTTCTCTCCAACCTCATTTTCTTTCTAAGTGGGACGGATTTCACTCGAATCGTCTTTTTAGTTGATTCGGTGTTTGTACATCATTCCTTCGGACTTATAAACCTCTTCTGGACAACAATACTATAAATCATACAAATATACAAAACACCTTTCTAATTGGCCCTTTTCCTTCTCTCCAACTTCCTTTTCTTTCTAAATTGGAAGGTTTCACTCGAATCGTCGTATAAGTTGAATCGGAGTAGTTACATCATTCTTTAACCAGTATATAACTCTTATGGACAACAATACTATAAAGCATACGAAAGTATTCTGCAACTTCCTAACTGGCACTTTTATTTATATCTAACCTCCTTTTCATTCTAAATGGGACGGATTTCACTCGAATCGTATTATAAGTTGAATCGGTGTTTGAGCATCATTCCTTCACACTTATAAGACTCTTAAGGACAACAATACTATAAATCATACAAAAATAAACAACACCTTCCTAACTGACACTTTTCTTTATCTCCAACCGCCTTTTCTTTCTAAGATGGACGGATTCACACGAATTGTCTTATAAGTTGAATCGGTGTTTGAACATCATTCCTTCACACTTATAAGACTCTTATGGACAACAATATTATAAATCATAAAACTATGCACAACACCTTCCTAATTGGCCCTTTTCCTTCTCTCCAACCTCCTTTTCTTTCTAAATGGGAAGGTTTCACTCGAATCGTCCTACAAGTTGAATCGGAATTTTTACATCATTCTTTAACCAGTATATAACTCTTATGGACAACAATACTATAAAAGCATACGAAAATATTCTACACCTTCCTAACTGGCACTTTTCTTTATCTCCAACCTCTTTTTCATTCTAAGTGGGACGGATTTCACTCGAATCGTCTTATAAGTTGAATCGGTGTTTGAAAATCATTCCTTCACACTTATAAGACTCTTATGGACAACAATACTATAAATCATAAAAATGTACACAACACCTTCCTAACTGGCAGTTTTCTTTATCTCCAACCTCCTTTTCTTTCTAAGTGGGACGGATTCACTCGAATCGTCTTATAAGTTGAATCGGTGTTTGAACATCATTCCTTCACACTTATAAGACTCTTATGGACAACAATACTATAAATCATACAAAAATAGACAACACCTTCCTAACTAGCCCTTTTCCTTTTCTCCAACCTCATTTTCTTTCTAAGTGGGACGGATTTAACTCGAATCGTCTTATAAGTTGATTCGGTGTTTGTACATCATTCCTTCACACCTATAAACCTCTAATGGACAACAATACTAAAAATCAAAAAAATATACACAACACCTTCCTAACTTGCCCTTTTCCTTCTCTCCAACCTCATTTTCTTTCCTAGTGGTACGGATTTCACTCGAATTGTCCTATAAGTTGATTCGGTGTTTGTACATCATTCCTTCACACTTATAAACCTCTTATGGACAACAATACTATAAATCATAAAAATATACACAACACCTTCCTAACTGGCCCTTTTCCTTCTCTCCAACCTCATTTTCTTTCTAAGTGGGACGGATTTCACTCGAATCGTCTTTTAAGTTGATTCGGTGTTTGTACATCATTCCTTCGGACTTATAAACCTCTTCTGGACAACAATACTATAAATCATACAAATATACAAAACACCTTTCTAATTGGCCCTTTTCCTTCTCTCCAACTTCCTTTTCTTTCTAAATTGGAAGGTTTCACTCGAATCGTCGTATAAGTTGAATCGGAGTAGTTACATCATTCTTTAACCAGTATATAACTCTTATGGACAACAATACTATAAAGCATACGAAAGTATTCTACAACTTCCTAACTGGCACTTTTATTTATATCTAACCTCCTTTTCATTCTAAATGGGACGGATTTCACTCGAATCGTATTATAAGTTGAATCGGTGTTTGAGCATCATTCCTTCACACTTATAAGACTCTTAAGGACAACAATACTATAAATCATACAAAAATAAACAACACCTTCCTAACTGACACTTTTCTTTATCTCCAACCGCCTTTTCTTTCTAAGATGGACGGATTCACACGAATTGTCTTATAAGTTGAATCGGTGTTTGAACATCATTCCTTCACACTTATAAGACTCTTATGGACAACAATATTATAAATCATAAAACTATGCACAACACCTTCCTAATTGGCCCTTTTCCTTCTCTCCAACCTCCTTTTCTTTCTAAATGGGAAGGTTTCACTCGAATCGTCCTACAAGTTGAATCGGAATTTTTACATCATTCTTTAACCAGTATATAACTCTTATGGACAACAATACTATAAAAGCATACGAAAATATTCTACACCTTCCTAACTGGCACTTTTCTTTATCTCCAACCTCTTTTTCATTCTAAGTGGGACGGATTTCACTCGAATCGTCTTATAAGTTGAATCGGTGTTTGAAAATCATTCCTTCACACTTATAAGACTCTTATGGACAACAATACTATAAATCATAAAAATGTACACAACACCTTCCTAACTGGCAGTTTTCTTTATCTCCAACCTCCTTTTCTTTCTAAGTGGGACGGATTCACTCGAATCGTCTTATAAGTTGAATCGGTGTTTGAACATCATTCCTTCACACTTATAAGACTCTTATGGACAACAATACTATAAATCATACAAAAATAGACAACACCTTCCTAACTAGCCCTTTTCCTTTTCTCCAACCTCATTTTCTTTCTAAGTGGGACGGATTTAACTCGAATCGTCTTATAAGTTGATTCGGTGTTTGTACATCATTCCTTCACACCTATAAACCTCTAATGGACAACAATACTAAAAATCAAAAAAATATACACAACACCTTCCTAACTTGCCCTTTTCCTTCTCTCCAACCTCATTTTCTTTCCTAGTGGTACGGATTTCACTCGAATTGTCCTATAAGTTGATTCGGTGTTTGTACATCATTCCTTCACACTTATAAACCTCTTATGGACAACAATACTATAAATCATAAAAATATACACAACACCTTCCTAACTGGCCCTTTTCCTTCTCTCCAACCTCATTTTCTTTCTAAGTGGGACGGATTTCACTCGAATCGTCTTTTAAGTTGATTCGGTGTTTGTACATCATTCCTTCGGACTTATAAACCTCTTCTGGACAACAATACTATAAATCATACAAATATACAAAACACCTTTCTAATTGGCCCTTTTCCTTCTCTCCAACTTCCTTTTCTTTCTAAATTGGAAGGTTTCACTCGAATCGTCGTATAAGTTGAATCGGAGTAGTTACATCATTCTTTAACCAGTATATAACTCTTATGGACAACAATACTATAAAGCATACGAAAGTATTCTACAACTTCCTAACTGGCACTTTTATTTATATCTAACCTCCTTTTCATTCTAAATGGGACGGATTTCACTCGAATCGTATTATAAGTTGAATCGGTGTTTGAGCATCATTCCTTCACACTTATAAGACTCTTAAGGACAACAATACTATAAATCATACAAAAATAAACAACACCTTCCTAACTGACACTTTTCTTTATCTCCAACCGCCTTTTCTTTCTAAGATGGACGGATTCACACGAATTGTCTTATAAGTTGAATCGGTGTTTGAACATCATTCCTTCACACTTATAAGACTCTTATGGACAACAATATTATAAATCATAAAACTATGCACAACACCTTCCTAATTGGCCCTTTTCCTTCTCTCCAACCTCCTTTTCTTTCTAAATGGGAAGGTTTCACTCGAATCGTCCTACAAGTTGAATCGGAATTTTTACATCATTCTTTAACCAGTATATAACTCTTATGGACAACAATACTATAAAAGCATACGAAAATATTCTACACCTTCCTAACTGGCACTTTTCTTTATCTCCAACCTCTTTTTCATTCTAAGTGGGACGGATTTCACTCGAATCGTCTTATAAGTTGAATCGGTGTTTGAAAATCATTCCTTCACACTTATAAGACTCTTATGGACAACAATACTATAAATCATAAAAATGTACACAACACCTTCCTAACTGGCAGTTTTCTTTATCTCCAACCTCCTTTTCTTTCTAAGTGGGACGGATTCACTCGAATCGTCTTATAAGTTGAATCGGTGTTTGAACATCATTCCTTCACACTTATAAGACTCTTATGGACAACAATACTATAAATCATACAAAAATAGACAACACCTTCCTAACTAGCCCTTTTCCTTTTCTCCAACCTCATTTTCTTTCTAAGTGGGACGGATTTAACTCGAATCGTCTTATAAGTTGATTCGGTGTTTGTACATCATTCCTTCACACCTATAAACCTCTAATGGACAACAATACTAAAAATCAAAAAAATATACACAACACCTTCCTAACTTGCCCTTTTCCTTCTCTCCAACCTCATTTTCTTTCCTAGTGGTACGGATTTCACTCGAATTGTCCTATAAGTTGATTCGGTGTTTGTACATCATTCCTTCACACTTATAAACCTCTTATGGACAACAATACTATAAATCATAAAAATATACACAACACCTTCCTAACTGGCCCTTTTCCTTCTCTCGAACCTCATTTTCTTTCTAAGTGGGACGGATTTCACTCGAATCGTCTTTTAAGTTGATTCGGTGTTTGTACATCATTCCTTCGGACTTATAAACCTCTTCTGGACAACAATACTATAAATCATACAAATATACAAAACACCTTTCTAATTGGCCCTTTTCCTTCTCTCCAACTTCCTTTTCTTTCTAAATTGGAAGGTTTCACTCGAATCGTCGTATAAGTTGAATCGGAGTAGTTACATCATTCTTTAACCAGTATATAACTCTTATGGACAACAATACTATAAAGCATACGAAAGTATTCTACAACTTCCTAACTGGCACTTTTATTTATATCTAACCTCCTTTTCATTCTAAATGGGACGGATTTCACTCGAATCGTATTATAAGTTGAATCGGTGTTTGAGCATCATTCCTTCACACTTATAAGACTCTTTAGGACAACAATACTATAAATCATACAAAAATAAACAACACCTTCCTAACTGACACTTTTCTTTATCTCCAACCGCCTTTTCTTTCTAAGATGGACGGATTCACACGAATTGTCTTATAAGTTGAATCGGTGTTTGAACATCATTCCTTCACACTTATAAGACTCTTATGGACAACAATATTATAAATCATAAAACTATGCACAACACCTTCCTAATTGGCCCTTTTCCTTCTCTCCAACCTCCTTTTCTTTCTAAATGGGAAGGTTTCACTCGAATCGTCCTACAAGTTGAATCGGAATTTTTACATCATTCTTTAACCAGTATATAACTCTTATGGACAACAATACTATAAAAGCATACGAAAATATTCTACACCTTCCTAACTGGCACTTTTCTTTATCTCCAACCTCTTTTTCATTCTAAGTGGGACGGATTTCACTCGAATCGTCTTATAAGTTGAATCGGTGTTTGAAAATCATTCCTTCACACTTATAAGACTCTTATGGACAACAATACTATAAATCATAAAAATGTACACAACACCTTCCTAACTGGCAGTTTTCTTTATCTCCAACCTCCTTTTCTTTCTAAGTGGGACGGATTCACTCGAATCGTCTTATAAGTTGAATCGGTGTTTGAACATCATTCCTTCACACTTATAAGACTCTTATGGACAACAATACTATAAATCATACAAAAATAGACAACACCTTCCTAACTAGCCCTTTTCCTTTTCTCCAACCTCATTTTCTTTCTAAGTGGGACGGATTTAACTCGAATCGTCTTATAAGTTGATTCGGTGTTTGTACATCATTCCTTCACACCTATAAACCTCTAATGGACAACAATACTAAAAATCAAAAAAATATACACAACACCTTCCTAACTTGCCCTTTTCCTTCTCTCCAACCTCATTTTCTTTCCTAGTGGTACGGATTTCACTCGAATTGTCCTATAAGTTGATTCGGTGTTTGTACATCATTCCTTCACACTTATAAACCTCTTATGGACAACAATACTATAAATCATAAAAATATACACAACACCTTCCTAACTGGCCCTTTTCCTTCTCTCCAACCTCATTTTCTTTCTAAGTGGGACGGATTTCACTCGAATCGTCTTTTAAGTTGATTCGGTGTTTGTACATCATTCCTTCGGACTTATAAACCTCTTCTGGACAACAATACTATAAATCATACAAATATACAAAACACCTTTCTAATTGGCCCTTTTCCTTCTCTCCAACTTCCTTTTCTTTCTAAATTGGAAGGTTTCACTCGAATCGTCGTATAAGTTGAATCGGAGTAGTTACATCATTCTTTAACCAGTATATAACTCTTATGGACAACAATACTATAAAGCATACGAAAGTATTCTACAACTTCCTAACTGGCACTTTTATTTATATCTAACCTCCTTTTCATTCTAAATGGGACGGATTTCACTCGAATCGTATTATAAGTTGAATCGGTGTTTGAGCATCATTCCTTCACACTTATAAGACTCTTAAGGACAACAATACTATAAATCATACAAAAATAAACAACACCTTCCTAACTGACACTTTTCTTTATCTCCAACCGCCTTTTCTTTCTAAGATGGACGGATTCACACGAATTGTCTTATAAGTTGAATCGGTGTTTGAACATCATTCCTTCACACTTATAAGACTCTTATGGACAACAATATTATAAATCATAAAACTATGCACAACACCTTCCTAATTGGCCCTTTTCCTTCTCTCCAACCTCCTTTTCTTTCTAAATGGGAAGGTTTCACTCGAATCGTCCTACAAGTTGAATCGGAATTTTTACATCATTCTTTAACCAGTATATAACTCTTATGGACAACAATACTATAAAAGCATACGAAAATATTCTACACCTTCCTAACTGGCACTTTTCTTTATCTCCAACCTCTTTTTCATTCTAAGTGGGACGGATTTCACTCGAATCGTCTTATAAGTTGAATCGGTGTTTGAAAATCATTCCTTCACACTTATAAGACTCTTATGGACAACAATACTATAAATCATAAAAATGTACACAACACCTTCCTAACTGGCAGTTTTCTTTATCTCCAACCTCCTTTTCTTTCTAAGTGGGACGGATTCACTCGAATCGTCTTATAAGTTGAATCGGTGTTTGAACATCATTCCTTCACACTTATAAGACTCTTATGGACAACAATACTATAAATCATACAAAAATAGACAACACCTTCCTAACTAGCCCTTTTCCTTTTCTCCAACCTCATTTTCTTTCTAAGTGGGACGGATTTAACTCGAATCGTCTTATAAGTTGATTCGGTGTTTGTACATCATTCCTTCACACCTATAAACCTCTAATGGACAACAATACTAAAAATCAAAAAAATATACACAACACCTTCCTAACTTGCCCTTTTCCTTCTCTCCAACCTCATTTTCTTTCCTAGTGGTACGGATTTCACTCGAATTGTCCTATAAGTTGATTCGGTGTTTGTACATCATTCCTTCACACTTATAAACCTCTTATGGACAACAATACTATAAATCATAAAAATATACACAACACCTTCCTAACTGGCCCTTTTCCTTCTCTCCAACCTCATTTTCTTTCTAAGTGGGACGGATTTCACTCGAATCGTCTTTTAAGTTGATTCGGTGTTTGTACATCATTCCTTCGGACTTATAAACCTCTTCTGGACAACAATACTATAAATCATACAAATATACAAAACACCTTTCTAATTGGCCCTTTTCCTTCTCTCCAACTTCCTTTTCTTTCTAAATTGGAAGGTTTCACTCGAATCGTCGTATAAGTTGAATCGGAGTAGTTACATCATTCTTTAACCAGTATATAACTCTTATGGACAACAATACTATAAAGCATACGAAAGTATTCTACAACTTCCTAACTGGCACTTTTATTTATATCTAACCTCCTTTTCATTCTAAATGGGACGGATTTCACTCGAATCGTATTATAAGTTGAATCGGTGTTTGAGCATCATTCCTTCACACTTATAAGACTCTTAAGGACAACAATACTATAAATCATACAAAAATAAACAACACCTTCCTAACTGACACTTTTCTTTATCTCCAACCGCCTTTTCTTTCTAAGATGGACGGATTCACACGAATTGTCTTATAAGTTGAATCGGTGTTTGAACATCATTCCTTCACACTTATAAGACTCTTATGGACAACAATATTATAAATCATAAAACTATGCACAACACCTTCCTAATTGGCCCTTTTCCTTCTCTCCAACCTCCTTTTCTTTCTAAATGGGAAGGTTTCACTCGAATCGTCCTACAAGTTGAATCGGAATTTTTACATCATTCTTTAACCAGTATATAACTCTTATGGACAACAATACTATAAAAGCATACGAAAATATTCTACACCTTCCTAACTGGCACTTTTCTTTATCTCCAACCTCTTTTTCATTCTAAGTGGGACGGATTTCACTCGAATCGTCTTATAAGTTGAATCGGTGTTTGAAAATCATTCCTTCACACTTATAAGACTCTTATGGACAACAATACTATAAATCATAAAAATGTACACAACACCTTCCTAACTGGCAGTTTTCTTTATCTCCAACCTCCTTTTCTTTCTAAGTGGGACGGATTCACTCGAATCGTCTTATAAGTTGAATCGGTGTTTGAACATCATTCCTTCACACTTATAAGACTCTTATGGACAACAATACTATAAATCATACAAAAATAGACAACACCTTCCTAACTAGCCCTTTTCCTTTTCTCCAACCTCATTTTCTTTCTAAGTGGGACGGATTTAACTCGAATCGTCTTATAAGTTGATTCGGTGTTTGTACATCATTCCTTCACACCTATAAACCTCTAATGGACAACAATACTAAAAATCAAAAAAATATACACAACACCTTCCTAACTTGCCCTTTTCCTTCTCTCCAACCTCATTTTCTTTCCTAGTGGTACGGATTTCACTCGAATTGTCCTATAAGTTGATTCGGTGTTTGTACATCATTCCTTCACACTTATAAACCTCTTATGGACAACAATACTATAAATCATAAAAATATACACAACACCTTCCTAACTGGCCCTTTTCCTTCTCTCCAACCTCATTTTCTTTCTAAGTGGGACGGATTTCACTCGAATCGTCTTTTAAGTTGATTCGGTGTTTGTACATCATTCCTTCGGACTTATAAACCTCTTCTGGACAACAATACTATAAATCATACAAATATACAAAACACCTTTCTAATTGGCCCTTTTCCTTCTCTCCAACTTCCTTTTCTTTCTAAATTGGAAGGTTTCACTCGAATCGTCGTATAAGTTGAATCGGAGTAGTTACATCATTCTTTAACCAGTATATAACTCTTATGGACAACAATACTATAAAGCATACGAAAGTATTCTACAACTTCCTAACTGGCACTTTTATTTATATCTAACCTCCTTTTCATTCTAAATGGGACGGATTTCACTCGAATCGTATTATAAGTTGAATCGGTGTTTGAGCATCATTCCTTCACACTTATAAGACTCTTAAGGACAACAATACTATAAATCATACAAAAATAAACAACACCTTCCTAACTGACACTTTTCTTTATCTCCAACCGCCTTTTCTTTCTAAGATGGACGGATTCACACGAATTGTCTTATAAGTTGAATCGGTGTTTGAACATCATTCCTTCACACTTATAAGACTCTTATGGACAACAATATTATAAATCATAAAACTATGCACAACACCTTCCTAATTGGCCCTTTTCCTTCTCTCCAACCTCCTTTTCTTTCTAAATGGGAAGGTTTCACTCGAATCGTCCTACAAGTTGAATCGGAATTTTTACATCATTCTTTAACCAGTATATAACTCTTATGGACAACAATACTATAAAAGCATACGAAAATATTCTACACCTTCCTAACTGGCACTTTTCTTTATCTCCAACCTCTTTTTCATTCTAAGTGGGACGGATTTCACTCGAATCGTCTTATAAGTTGAATCGGTGTTTGAAAATCATTCCTTCACACTTATAAGACTCTTATGGACAACAATACTATAAATCATAAAAATGTACACAACACCTTCCTAACTGGCAGTTTTCTTTATCTCCAACCTCCTTTTCTTTCTAAGTGGGACGGATTCACTCGAATCGTCTTATAAGTTGAATCGGTGTTTGAACATCATTCCTTCACACTTATAAGACTCTTATGGACAACAATACTATAAATCATACAAAAATAGACAACACCTTCCTAACTAGCCCTTTTCCTTTTCTCCAACCTCATTTTCTTTCTAAGTGGGACGGATTTAACTCGAATCGTCTTATAAGTTGATTCGGTGTTTGTACATCATTCCTTCACACCTATAAACCTCTAATGGACAACAATACTAAAAATCAAAAAAATATACACAACACCTTCCTAACTTGCCCTTTTCCTTCTCTCCAACCTCATTTTCTTTCCTAGTGGTACGGATTTCACTCGAATTGTCCTATAAGTTGATTCGGTGTTTGTACATCATTCCTTCACACTTATAAACCTCTTATGGACAACAATACTATAAATCATAAAAATATACACAACACCTTCCTAACTGGCCCTTTTCCTTCTCTCCAACCTCATTTTCTTTCTAAGTGGGACGGATTTCACTCGAATCGTCTTTTAAGTTGATTCGGTGTTTGTACATCATTCCTTCGGACTTATAAACCTCTTCTGGACAACAATACTATAAATCATACAAATATACAAAACACCTTTCTAATTGGCCCTTTTCCTTCTCTCCAACTTCCTTTTCTTTCTAAATTGGAAGGTTTCACTCGAATCGTCGTATAAGTTGAATCGGAGTAGTTACATCATTCTTTAACCAGTATATAACTCTTATGGACAACAATACTATAAAGCATACGAAAGTATTCTACAACTTCCTAACTGGCACTTTTATTTATATCTAACCTCCTTTTCATTCTAAATGGGACGGATTTCACTCGAATCGTATTATAAGTTGAATCGGTGTTTGAGCATCATTCCTTCACACTTATAAGACTCTTAAGGACAACAATACTATAAATCATACAAAAATAAACAACACCTTCCTAACTGACACTTTTCTTTATCTCCAACCTCCTTTTCTTTCTAAGATGGACGGATTCACACGAATTGTCTTATAAGTTGAATCGGTGTTTGAACATCATTCCTTCACACTTATAAGACTCTTATGGACAACAATATTATAAATCATAAAACTATGCACAACACCTTCCTAATTGGCCCTTTTCCTTCTCTCCAACCTCCTTTTCTTTCTAAATGGGAAGGTTTCACTCGAATCGTCCTACAAGTTGAATCGGAATTTTTACATCATTCTTTAACCAGTATATAACTCTTATGGACAACAATACTATAAAAGCATACGAAAATATTCTACACCTTCCTAACTGGCACTTTTCTTTATCTCCAACCTCTTTTTCATTCTAAGTGGGACGGATTTCACTCGAATCGTCTTATAAGTTGAATCGGTGTTTGAAAATCATTCCTTCACACTTATAAGACTCTTATGGACAACAATACTATAAATCATAAAAATGTACACAACACCTTCCTAACTGGCAGTTTTCTTTATCTCCAACCTCCTTTTCTTTCTAAGTGGGACGGATTCACTCGAATCGTCTTATAAGTTGAATCGGTGTTTGAACATCATTCCTTCACACTTATAAGACTCTTATGGACAACAATACTATAAATCATACAAAAATAGACAACACCTTCCTAACTAGCCCTTTTCCTTTTCTCCAACCTCATTTTCTTTCTAAGTGGGACGGATTTAACTCGAATCGTCTTATAAGTTGATTCGGTGTTTGTACATCATTCCTTCACACCTATAAACCTCTAATGGACAACAATACTAAAAATCAAAAAAATATACACAACACCTTCCTAACTTGCCCTTTTCCTTCTCTCCAACCTCATTTTCTTTCCTAGTGGTACGGATTTCACTCGAATTGTCCTATAAGTTGATTCGGTGTTTGTACATCATTCCTTCACACTTATAAACCTCTTATGGACAACAATACTATAAATCATAAAAATATACACAACACCTTCCTAACTGGCCCTTTTCCTTCTCTCCAACCTCATTTTCTTTCTAAGTGGGACGGATTTCACTCGAATCGTCTTTTAAGTTGATTCGGTGTTTGTACATCATTCCTTCGGACTTATAAACCTCTTCTGGACAACAATACTATAAATCATACAAATATACAAAACACCTTTCTAATTGGCCCTTTTCCTTCTCTCCAACTTCCTTTTCTTTCTAAATTGGAAGGTTTCACTCGAATCGTCGTATAAGTTGAATCGGAGTAGTTACATCATTCTTTAACCAGTATATAACTCTTATGGACAACAATACTATAAAGCATACGAAAGTATTCTACAACTTCCTAACTGGCACTTTTATTTATATCTAACCTCCTTTTCATTCTAAATGGGACGGATTTCACTCGAATCGTATTATAAGTTGAATCGGTGTTTGAGCATCATTCCTTCACACTTATAAGACTCTTAAGGACAACAATACTATAAATCATACAAAAATAAACAACACCTTCCTAACTGACACTTTTCTTTATCTCCAACCTCCTTTTCTTTCTAAGATGGACGGATTCACACGAATTGTCTTATAAGTTGAATCGGTGTTTGAACATCATTCCTTCACACTTATAAGACTCTTATGGACAACAATATTATAAATCATAAAACTATGCACAACACCTTCCTAATTGGCCCTTTTCCTTCTCTCCAACCTCCTTTTCTTTCTAAATGGGAAGGTTTCACTCGAATCGTCCTACAAGTTGAATCGGAATTTTTACATCATTCTTTAACCAGTATATAACTCTTATGGACAACAATACTATAAAAGCATACGAAAATATTCTACACCTTCCTAACTGGCACTTTTCTTTATCTCCAACCTCTTTTTCATTCTAAGTGGGACGGATTTCACTCGAATCGTCTTATAAGTTGAATCGGTGTTTGAAAATCATTCCTTCACACTTATAAGACTCTTATGGACAACAATACTATAAATCATAAAAATGTACACAACACCTTCCTAACTGGCAGTTTTCTTTATCTCCAACCTCCTTTTCTTTCTAAGTGGGACGGATTCACTCGAATCGTCTTATAAGTTGAATCGGTGTTTGAACATCATTCCTTCACACTTATAAGACTCTTATGGACAACAATACTATAAATCATACAAAAATAGACAACACCTTCCTAACTAGCCCTTTTCCTTTTCTCCAACCTCATTTTCTTTCTAAGTGGGACGGATTTAACTCGAATCGTCTTATAAGTTGATTCGGTGTTTGTACATCATTCCTTCACACCTATAAACCTCTAATGGACAACAATACTAAAAATCAAAAAAATATACACAACACCTTCCTAACTTGCCCTTTTCCTTCTCTCCAACCTCATTTTCTTTCCTAGTGGTACGGATTTCACTCGAATTGTCCTATAAGTTGATTCGGTGTTTGTACATCATTCCTTCACACTTATAAACCTCTTATGGACAACAATACTATAAATCATAAAAATATACACAACACCTTCCTAACTGGCCCTTTTCCTTCTCTCCAACCTCATTTTCTTTCTAAGTGGGACGGATTTCACTCGAATCGTCTTTTAAGTTGATTCGGTGTTTGTACATCATTCCTTCGGACTTATAAACCTCTTCTGGACAACAATACTATAAATCATACAAATATACAAAACACCTTTCTAATTGGCCCTTTTCCTTCTCTCCAACTTCCTTTTCTTTCTAAATTGGAAGGTTTCACTCGAATCGTCGTATAAGTTGAATCGGAGTAGTTACATCATTCTTTAACCAGTATATAACTCTTATGGACAACAATACTATAAAGCATACGAAAGTATTCTACAACTTCCTAACTGGCACTTTTATTTATATCTAACCTCCTTTTCATTCTAAATGGGACGGGTTTCACTCGAATCGTATTATAAGTTGAATCGGTGTTTGAGCATCATTCCTTCACACTTATAAGACTCTTAAGGACAACAATACTATAAATCATACAAAAATAAACAACACCTTCCTAACTGACACTTTTCTTTATCTCCAACCGCCTTTTCTTTCTAAGATGGACGGATTCACACGAATTGTCTTATAAGTTGAATCGGTGTTTGAACATCATTCCATAACACTTATAAGACTCTTATGGACAACAATATTATAAATCATAAAACTATGCACAACACCTTCCTAATTGGCCCTTTTCCTTCTCTCCAACCTCCTTTTCTTTCTAAATGGGAAGGTTTCACTCGAATCGTCCTACAAGTTGAATCGGAATTTTTACATCATTCTTTAACCAGTATATAACTCTTATGGACAACAATACTATAAAAGCATACGAAAATATTCTACACCTTCCTAACTGGCACTTTTCTTTATCTCCAACCTCTTTTTCATTCTAAGTGGGACGGATTTCACTCGAATCGTCTTATAAGTTGAATCGGTGTTTGAAAATCATTCCTTCACACTTATAAGACTCTTATGGACAACAATACTATAAATCATAAAAATGTACACAACACCTTCCTAACTGGCAGTTTTCTTTATCTCCAACCTCCTTTTCTTTCTAAGTGGGACGGATTCACTCGAATCGTCTTATAAGTTGAATCGGTGTTTGAACATCATTCCTTCACACTTATAAGACTCTTATGGACAACAATACTATAAATCATACAAAAATAGACAACACCTTCCTAACTAGCCCTTTTCCTTTTCTCCAACCTCATTTTCTTTCTAAGTGGGACGGATTTAACTCGAATCGTCTTATAAGTTGATTCGGTGTTTGTACATCATTCCTTCACACCTATAAACCACTAATGGACAACAATACTAAAAATCAAAAAAATATACACAACACCTTCCTAACTTGCCCTTTTCCTTCTCTCCAACCTCATTTTCTTTCCTAGTGGTACGGATTTCACTCGAATTGTCCTATAAGTTGATTCGGTGTTTGTACATCATTCCTTCACACTTATAAACCTCTTATGGACAACAATACTATAAATCATAAAAATATACACAACACCTTCCTAACTGGCCCTTTTCCTTCTCTCCAACCTCATTTTCTTTCTAAGTGGGACGGATTTCACTCGAATCGTCTTTTAAGTTGATTCGGTGTTTGTACATCATTCCTTCGGACTTATAAACCTCTTCTGGACAACAATACTATAAATCATACAAATATACAAAACACCTTTCTAATTGGCCCTTTTCCTTCTCTCCAACTTCCTTTTCTTTCTAAATTGGAAGGTTTCACTCGAATCGTCGTATAAGTTGAATCGGAGTAGTTACATCATTCTTTAACCAGTATATAACTCTTATGGACAACAATACTATAAAGCATACGAAAGTATTCTACAACTTCCTAACTGGCACTTTTATTTATATCTAACCTCCTTTTCATTCTAAATGGGACGGATTTCACTCGAATCGTATTATAAGTTGAATCGGTGTTTGAGCATCATTCCTTCACACTTATAAGACTCTTAAGGACAACAATACTATAAATCATACAAAAATAAACAACACCTTCCTAACTGACACTTTTCTTTATCTCCAACCGTCTTTTCTTTCTAAGATGGACGGATTCACACGAATTGTCTTATAAGTTGAATCGGTGTTTGAACATCATTCCTTCACACTTATAAGACTCTTATGGACAACAATATTATAAATCATAAAACTATGCACAACACCTTCCTAATTGGCCCTTTTCCTTCTCTCCAACCTCCTTTTCTTTCTAAATGGGAAGGTTTCACTCGAATCGTCCTACAAGTTGAATCGGAATTTTTACATCATTCTTTAACCAGTATATAACTCTTATGGACAACAATACTATAAAAGCATACGAAAATATTCTACACCTTCCTAACTGGCACTTTTCTTTATCTCCAACCTCTTTTTCATTCTAAGTGGGACGGATTTCACTCGAATCGTCTTATAAGTTGAATCGGTGTTTGAAAATCATTCCTTCACACTTATAAGACTCTTATGGACAACAATACTATAAATCATAAAAATGTACACAACACCTTCCTAACTGGCAGTTTTCTTTATCTCCAACCTCCTTTTCTTTCTAAGTGGGACGGATTCACTCGAATCGTCTTATAAGTTGAATCGGTGTTTGAACATCATTCCTTCACACTTATAAGACTCTTATGGACAACAATACTATAAATCATACAAAAATAGACAACACCTTCCTAACTAGCCCTTTTCCTTTTCTCCAACCTCATTTTCTTTCTAAGTGGGACGGATTTAACTCGAATCGTCTTATAAGTTGATTCGGTGTTTGTACATCATTCCTTCACACCTATAAACCTCTAATGGACAACAATACTAAAAATCAAAAAAATATACACAACACCTTCCTAACTGGCCCTTTTCCTTCTCTCCAACCTCATTTTCTTTCCTAGTGGTACGGATTTCACTCGAATTGTCCTATAAGTTGATTCGGTGTTTGTACATCATTCCTTCACACTTATAAACCTCTTATGGACAACAATACTATAAATCATAAAAATATACACAACACCTTCCTAACTGGCCCTTTTCCTTCTCTCCAACCTCATTTTCTTTCTAAGTGGGACGGATTTCACTCGAATCGTCTTTTAAGTTGATTCGGTGTTTGTACATCATTCCTTCGGACTTATAAACCTCTTCTGGACAACAATACTATAAATCATACAAATATACAAAACACCTTTCTAATTGGCCCTTTTCCTTCTCTCCAACTTCCTTTTCTTTCTAAATTGGAAGGTTTCACTCGAATCGTCGTATAAGTTGAATCGGAGTAGTTACATCATTCTTTAACCAGTATATAACTCTTATGGACAACAATACTATAAAGCATACGAAAGTATTCTACAACTTCCTAACTGGCACTTTTATTTATATCTAACCTCCTTTTCATTCTAAATGGGACGGATTTCACTCGAATCGTATTATAAGTTGAATCGGTGTTTGAGCATCATTCCTTCACACTTATAAGACTCTTAAGGACAACAATACTATAAATCATACAAAAATAAACAACACCTTCCTAACTGACACTTTTCTTTATCTCCAACCTCCTTTTCTTTCTAAGATGGACGGATTCACACGAATTGTCTTATAAGTTGAATCGGTGTTTGAACATCATTCCTTCACACTTATAAGACTCTTATGGACAACAATATTATAAATCATAAAACTATGCACAACACCTTCCTAATTGGCCCTTTTCCTTCTCTCCAACCTCCTTTTCTTTCTAAATGGGAAGGTTTCACTCGAATCGTCCTACAAGTTGAATCGGAATTTTTACATCATTCTTTAACCAGTATATAACTCTTATGGACAACAATACTATAAAAGCATACGAAAATATTCTACACCTTCCTAACTGGCACTTTTCTTTATCTCCAACCTCTTTTTCATTCTAAGTGGGACGGATTTCACTCGAATCGTCTTATAAGTTGAATCGGTGTTTGAAAATCATTCCTTCACACTTATAAGACTCTTATGGACAACAATACTATAAATCATAAAAATGTACACAACACCTTCCTAACTGGCAGTTTTCTTTATCTCCAACCTCCTTTTCTTTCTAAGTGGGACGGATTCACTCGAATCGTCTTATAAGTTGAATCGGTGTTTGAACATCATTCCTTCACACTTATAAGACTCTTATGGACAACAATACTATAAATCATACAAAAATAGACAACACCTTCCTAACTAGCCCTTTTCCTTTTCTCCAACCTCATTTTCTTTCTAAGTGGGACGGATTTAACTCGAATCGTCTTATAAGTTGATTCGGTGTCTGTACATCATTCCTTCACACCTATAAACCTCTAATGGACAACAATACTAAAAATCAAAAAAATATACACAACACCTTCCTAACTTGCCCTTTTCCTTCTCTCCAACCTCATTTTCTTTCCTAGTGGTACGGATTTCACTCGAATTGTCCTATAAGTTGATTCGGTGTTTGTACATCATTCCTTCACACTTATAAACCTCTTATGGACAACAATACTATAAATCATAAAAATATACACAACACCTTCCTAACTGGCCCTTTTCCTTCTCTCCAACCTCATTTTCTTTCTAAGTGGGACGGATTTCACTCGAATCGTCTTTTAAGTTGATTCGGTGTTTGTACATCATTCCTTCGGACTTATAAACCTCTTCTGGACAACAATACTATAAATCATACAAATATACAAAACACCTTTCTAATTGGCCCTTTTCCTTCTCTCCAACTTCCTTTTCTTTCTAAATTGGAAGGTTTCACTCGAATCGTCGTATAAGTTGAATCGGAGTAGTTACATCATTCTTTAACCAGTATATAACTCTTATGGACAACAATACTATAAAGCATACGAAAGTATTCTACAACTTCCTAACTGGCACTTTTATTTATATCTAACCTCCTTTTCATTCTAAATGGGACGGATTTCACTCGAATCGTATTATAAGTTGAATCGGTGTTTGAGCATCATTCCTTCACACTTATAAGACTCTTAAGGACAACAATACTATAAATCATACAAAAATAAACAACACCTTCCTAACTGACACTTTTCTTTATCTCCAACCTCCTTTTCTTTCTAAGATGGACGGATTCACACGAATTGTCTTATAAGTTGAATCGGTGTTTGAACATCATTCCTTCACACTTATAAGACTCTTATGGACAACAATATTATAAATCATAAAACTATGCACAACACCTTCCTAATTGGCCCTTTTCCTTCTCTCCAACCTCCTTTTCTTTCTAAATGGGAAGGTTTCACTCGAATCGTCCTACAAGTTGAATCGGAATTTTTACATCATTCTTTAACCAGTATATAACTCTTATGGACAACAATACTATAAAAGCATACGAAAATATTCTACACCTTCCTAACTGGCACTTTTCTTTATCTCCAACCTCTTTTTCATTCTAAGTGGGACGGATTTCACTCGAATCGTCTTATAAGTTGAATCGGTGTTTGAAAATCATTCCTTCACACTTATAAGACTCTTATGGACAACAATACTATAAATCATAAAAATGTACACAACACCTTCCTAACTGGCAGTTTTCTTTATCTCCAACCTCCTTTTCTTTCTAAGTGGGACGGATTCACTCGAATCGTCTTATAAGTTGAATCGGTGTTTGAACATCATTCCTTCACACTTATAAGACTCTTATGGACAACAATACTATAAATCATACAAAAATAGACAACACCTTCCTAACTAGCCCTTTTCCTTTTCTCCAACCTCATTTTCTTTCTAAGTGGGACGGATTTAACTCGAATCGTCTTATAAGTTGATTCGGTGTCTGTACATCATTCCTTCACACCTATAAACCTCTAATGGACAACAATACTAAAAATCAAAAAAATATACACAACACCTTCCTAACTTGCCCTTTTCCTTCTCTCCAACCTCATTTTCTTTCCTAGTGGTACGGATTTCACTCGAATTGTCCTATAAGTTGATTCGGTGTTTGTACATCATTCCTTCACACTTATAAACCTCTTATGGACAACAATACTATAAATCATAAAAATATACACAACACCTTCCTAACTGGCCCTTTTCCTTCTCTCCAACCTCATTTTCTTTCTAAGTGGGACGGATTTCACTCGAATCGTCTTTTAAGTTGATTCGGTGTTTGTACATCATTCCTTCGGACTTATAAACCTCTTCTGGACAACAATACTATAAATCATACAAATATACAAAACACCTTTCTAATTGGCCCTTTTCCTTCTCTCCAACTTCCTTTTCTTTCTAAATTGGAAGGTTTCACTCGAATCGTCGTATAAGTTGAATCGGAGTAGTTACATCATTCTTTAACCAGTATATAACTCTTATGGACAACAATACTATAAAGCATACGAAAGTATTCTACAACTTCCTAACTGGCACTTTTATTTATATCTAACCTCCTTTTCATTCTAAATGGGACGGATTTCACTCGAATCGTATTATAAGTTGAATCGGTGTTTGAGCATCATTCCTTCACACTTATAAGACTCTTAAGGACAACAATACTATAAATCATACAAAAATAAACAACACCTTCCTAACTGACACTTTTCTTTATCTCCAACCTCCTTTTCTTTCTAAGATGGACGGATTCACACGAATTGTCTTATAAGTTGAATCGGTGTTTGAACATCATTCCTTCACACTTATAAGACTCTTATGGACAACAATATTATAAATCATAAAACTATGCACAACACCTTCCTAATTGGCCCTTTTCCTTCTCTCCAACCTCCTTTTCTTTCTAAATGGGAAGGTTTCACTCGAATCGTCCTACAAGTTGAATCGGAATTTTTACATCATTCTTTAACCAGTATATAACTCTTATGGACAACAATACTATAAAAGCATACGAAAATATTCTACACCTTCCTAACTGGCACTTTTCTTTATCTCCAACCTCTTTTTCATTCTAAGTGGGACGGATTTCACTCGAATCGTCTTATAAGTTGAATCGGTGTTTGAAAATCATTCCTTCACACTTATAAGACTCTTATGGACAACAATACTATAAATCATAAAAATGTACACAACACCTTCCTAACTGGCAGTTTTCTTTATCTCCAACCTCCTTTTCTTTCTAAGTGGGACGGATTCACTCGAATCGTCTTATAAGTTGAATCGGTGTTTGAACATCATTCCTTCACACTTATAAGACTCTTATGGACAACAATACTATAAATCATACAAAAATAGACAACACCTTCCTAACTAGCCCTTTTCCTTTTCTCCAACCTCATTTTCTTTCTAAGTGGGACGGATTTAACTCGAATCGTCTTATAAGTTGATTCGGTGTCTGTACATCATTCCTTCACACCTATAAACCTCTAATGGACAACAATACTAAAAATCAAAAAAATATACACAACACCTTCCTAACTTGCCCTTTTCCTTCTCTCCAACCTCATTTTCTTTCCTAGTGGTACGGATTTCACTCGAATTGTCCTATAAGTTGATTCGGTGTTTGTACATCATTCCTTCACACTTATAAACCTCTTATGGACAACAATACTATAAATCATAAAAATATACACAACACCTTCCTAACTGGCCCTTTTCCTTCTCTCCAACCTCATTTTCTTTCTAAGTGGGACGGATTTCACTCGAATCGTCTTTTAAGTTGATTCGGTGTTTGTACATCATTCCTTCGGACTTATAAACCTCTTCTGGACAACAATACTATAAATCATACAAATATACAAAACACCTTTCTAATTGGCCCTTTTCCTTCTCTCCAACTTCCTTTTCTTTCTAAATTGGAAGGTTTCACTCGAATCGTCGTATAAGTTGAATCGGAGTAGTTACATCATTCTTTAACCAGTATATAACTCTTATGGACAACAATACTATAAAGCATACGAAAGTATTCTACAACTTCCTAACTGGCACTTTTATTTATATCTAACCTCCTTTTCATTCTAAATGGGACGGATTTCACTCGAATCGTATTATAAGTTGAATCGGTGTTTGAGCATCATTCCTTCACACTTATAAGACTCTTAAGGACAACAATACTATAAATCATACAAAAATAAACAACACCTTCCTAACTGACACTTTTCTTTATCTCCAACCTCCTTTTCTTTCTAAGATGGACGGATTCACACGAATTGTCTTATAAGTTGAATCGGTGTTTGAACATCATTCCTTCACACTTATAAGACTCTTATGGACAACAATATTATAAATCATAAAACTATGCACAACACCTTCCTAATTGGCCCTTTTCCTTCTCTCCAACCTCCTTTTCTTTCTAAATGGGAAGGTTTCACTCGAATCGTCCTACAAGTTGAATCGGAATTTTTACATCATTCTTTAACCAGTATATAACTCTTATGGACAACAATACTATAAAAGCATACGAAAATATTCTACACCTTCCTAACTGGCACTTTTCTTTATCTCCAACCTCTTTTTCATTCTAAGTGGGACGGATTTCACTCGAATCGTCTTATAAGTTGAATCGGTGTTTGAAAATCATTCCTTCACACTTATAAGACTCTTATGGACAACAATACTATAAATCATAAAAATGTACACAACACCTTCCTAACTGGCAGTTTTCTTTATCTCCAACCTCCTTTTCTTTCTAAGTGGGACGGATTCACTCGAATCGTCTTATAAGTTGAATCGGTGTTTGAACATCATTCCTTCACACTTATAAGACTCTTATGGACAACAATACTATAAATCATACAAAAATAGACAACACCTTCCTAACTAGCCCTTTTCCTTTTCTCCAACCTCATTTTCTTTCTAAGTGGGACGGATTTAACTCGAATCGTCTTATAAGTTGATTCGGTGTCTGTACATCATTCCTTCACACCTATAAACCTCTAATGGACAACAATACTAAAAATCAAAAAAATATACACAACACCTTCCTAACTTGCCCTTTTCCTTCTCTCCAACCTCATTTTCTTTCCTAGTGGTACGGATTTCACTCGAATTGTCCTATAAGTTGATTCGGTGTTTGTACATCATTCCTTCACACTTATAAACCTCTTATGGACAACAATACTATAAATCATAAAAATATACACAACACCTTCCTAACTGGCCCTTTTCCTTCTCTCCAACCTCATTTTCTTTCTAAGTGGGACGGATTTCACTCGAATCGTCTTTTAAGTTGATTCGGTGTTTGTACATCATTCCTTCGGACTTATAAACCTCTTCTGGACAACAATACTATAAATCATACAAATATACAAAACACCTTTCTAATTGGCCCTTTTCCTTCTCTCCAACTTCCTTTTCTTTCTAAATTGGAAGGTTTCACTCGAATCGTCGTATAAGTTGAATCGGAGTAGTTACATCATTCTTTAACCAGTATATAACTCTTATGGACAACAATACTATAAAGCATACGAAAGTATTCTACAACTTCCTAACTGGCACTTTTATTTATATCTAACCTCCTTTTCATTCTAAATGGGACGGATTTCACTCGAATCGTATTATAAGTTGAATCGGTGTTTGAGCATCATTCCTTCACACTTATAAGACTCTTAAGGACAACAATACTATAAATCATACAAAAATAAACAACACCTTCCTAACTGACACTTTTCTTTATCTCCAACCTCCTTTTCTTTCTAAGATGGACGGATTCACACGAATTGTCTTATAAGTTGAATCGGTGTTTGAACATCATTCCTTCACACTTATAAGACTCTTATGGACAACAATATTATAAATCATAAAACTATGCACAACACCTTCCTAATTGGCCCTTTTCCTTCTCTCCAACCTCCTTTTCTTTCTAAATGGGAAGGTTTCACTCGAATCGTCCTACAAGTTGAATCGGAATTTTTACATCATTCTTTAACCAGTATATAACTCTTATGGACAACAATACTATAAAAGCATACGAAAATATTCTACACCTTCCTAACTGGCACTTTTCTTTATCTCCAACCTCTTTTTCATTCTAAGTGGGACGGATTTCACTCGAATCGTCTTATAAGTTGAATCGGTGTTTGAAAATCATTCCTTCACACTTATAAGACTCTTATGGACAACAATACTATAAATCATAAAAATGTACACAACACCTTCCTAACTGGCAGTTTTCTTTATCTCCAACCTCCTTTTCTTTCTAAGTGGGACGGATTCACTCGAATCGTCTTATAAGTTGAATCGGTGTTTGAACATCATTCCTTCACACTTATAAGACTCTTATGGACAACAATACTATAAATCATACAAAAATAGACAACACCTTCCTAACTAGCCCTTTTCCTTTTCTCCAACCTCATTTTCTTTCTAAGTGGGACGGATTTAACTCGAATCGTCTTATAAGTTGATTCGGTGTCTGTACATCATTCCTTCACACCTATAAACCTCTAATGGACAACAATACTAAAAATCAAAAAAATATACACAACACCTTCCTAACTTGCCCTTTTCCTTCTCTCCAACCTCATTTTCTTTCCTAGTGGTACGGATTTCACTCGAATTGTCCTATAAGTTGATTCGGTGTTTGTACATCATTCCTTCACACTTATAAACCTCTTATGGACAACAATACTATAAATCATAAAAATATACACAACACCTTCCTAACTGGCCCTTTTCCTTCTCTCCAACCTCATTTTCTTTCTAAGTGGGACGGATTTCACTCGAATCGTCTTTTAAGTTGATTCGGTGTTTGTACATCATTCCTTCGGACTTATAAACCTCTTCTGGACAACAATACTATAAATCATACAAATATACAAAACACCTTTCTAATTGGCCCTTTTCCTTCTCTCCAACTTCCTTTTCTTTCTAAATTGGAAGGTTTCACTCGAATCGTCGTATAAGTTGAATCGGAGTAGTTACATCATTCTTTAACCAGTATATAACTCTTATGGACAACAATACTATAAAGCATACGAAAGTATTCTACAACTTCCTAACTGGCACTTTTATTTATATCTAACCTCCTTTTCATTCTAAATGGGACGGATTTCACTCGAATCGTATTATAAGTTGAATCGGTGTTTGAGCATCATTCCTTCACACTTATAAGACTCTTAAGGACAACAATACTATAAATCATACAAAAATAAACAACACCTTCCTAACTGACACTTTTCTTTATCTCCAACCTCCTTTTCTTTCTAAGATGGACGGATTCACACGAATTGTCTTATAAGTTGAATCGGTGTTTGAACATCATTCCTTCACACTTATAAGACTCTTATGGACAACAATATTATAAATCATAAAACTATGCACAACACCTTCCTAATTGGCCCTTTTCCTTCTCTCCAACCTCCTTTTCTTTCTAAATGGGAAGGTTTCACTCGAATCGTCCTACAAGTTGAATCGGAATTTTTACATCATTCTTTAACCAGTATATAACTCTTATGGACAACAATACTATAAAAGCATACGAAAATATTCTACACCTTCCTAACTGGCACTTTTCTTTATCTCCAACCTCTTTTTCATTCTAAGTGGGACGGATTTCACTCGAATCGTCTTATAAGTTGAATCGGTGTTTGAAAATCATTCCTTCACACTTATAAGACTCTTATGGACAACAATACTATAAATCATAAAAATGTACACAACACCTTCCTAACTGGCAGTTTTCTTTATCTCCAACCTCCTTTTCTTTCTAAGTGGGACGGATTCACTCGAATCGTCTTATAAGTTGAATCGGTGTTTGAACATCATTCCTTCACACTTATAAGACTCTTATGGACAACAATACTATAAATCATACAAAAATAGACAACACCTTCCTAACTAGCCCTTTTCCTTTTCTCCAACCTCATTTTCTTTCTAAGTGGGACGGATTTAACTCGAATCGTCTTATAAGTTGATTCGGTGTCTGTACATCATTCCTTCACACCTATAAACCTCTAATGGACAACAATACTAAAAATCAAAAAAATATACACAACACCTTCCTAACTTGCCCTTTTCCTTCTCTCCAACCTCATTTTCTTTCCTAGTGGTACGGATTTCACTCGAATTGTCCTATAAGTTGATTCGGTGTTTGTACATCATTCCTTCACACTTATAAACCTCTTATGGACAACAATACTATAAATCATAAAAATATACACAACACCTTCCTAACTGGCCCTTTTCCTTCTCTCCAACCTCATTTTCTTTCTAAGTGGGACGGATTTCACTCGAATCGTCTTTTAAGTTGATTCGGTGTTTGTACATCATTCCTTCGGACTTATAAACCTCTTCTGGACAACAATACTATAAATCATACAAATATACAAAACACCTTTCTAATTGGCCCTTTTCCTTCTCTCCAACTTCCTTTTCTTTCTAAATTGGAAGGTTTCACTCGAATCGTCGTATAAGTTGAATCGGAGTAGTTACATCACTCTTTAACCAGTATATAACTCTTATGGACAACAATACTATAAAGCATACGAAAGTATTCTACAACTTCCTAACTGGCACTTTTATTTATATCTAACCTCCTTTTCATTCTAAATGGGACGGATTTCACTCGAATCGTATTATAAGTTGAATCGGTGTTTGAGCATCATTCCTTCACACTTATAAGACTCTTAAGGACAACAATACTATAAATCATACAAAAATAAACAACACCTTCCTAACTGACACTTTTCTTTATCTCCAACCTCCTTTTCTTTCTAAGATGGACGGATTCACACGAATTGTCTTATAAGTTGAATCGGTGTTTGAACATCATTCCTTCACACTTATAAGACTCTTATGGACAACAATATTATAAATCATAAAACTATGCACAACACCTTCCTAATTGGCCCTTTTCCTTCTCTCCAACCTCCTTTTCTTTCTAAATGGGAAGGTTTCACTCGAATCGTCCTACAAGTTGAATCGGAATTTTTACATCATTCTTTAACCAGTATATAACTCTTATGGACAACAATACTATAAAAGCATACGAAAATATTCTACACCTTCCTAACTGGCACTTTTCTTTATCTCCAACCTCTTTTTCATTCTAAGTGGGACGGATTTCACTCGAATCGTCTTATAAGTTGAATCGGTGTTTGAAAATCATTCCTTCACACTTATAAGACTCTTATGGACAACAATACTATAAATCATAAAAATGTACACAACACCTTCCTAACTGGCAGTTTTCTTTATCTCCAACCTCCTTTTCTTTCTAAGTGGGACGGATTCACTCGAATCGTCTTATAAGTTGAATCGGTGTTTGAACATCATTCCTTCACACTTATAAGACTCTTATGGACAACAATACTATAAATCATACAAAAATAGACAACACCTTCCTAACTAGCCCTTTTCCTTTTCTCCAACCTCATTTTCTTTCTAAGTGGGACGGATTTAACTCGAATCGTCTTATAAGTTGATTCGGTGTCTGTACATCATTCCTTCACACCTATAAACCTCTAATGGACAACAATACTAAAAATCAAAAAAATATACACAACACCTTCCTAACTTGCCCTTTTCCTTCTCTCCAACCTCATTTTCTTTCCTAGTGGTACGGATTTCACTCGAATTGTCCTATAAGTTGATTCGGTGTTTGTACATCATTCCTTCACACTTATAAACCTCTTATGGACAACAATACTATAAATCATAAAAATATACACAACACCTTCCTAACTGGCCCTTTTCCTTCTCTCCAACCTCATTTTCTTTCTAAGTGGGACGGATTTCACTCGAATCGTCTTTTAAGTTGATTCGGTGTTTGTACATCATTCCTTCGGACTTATAAACCTCTTCTGGACAACAATACTATAAATCATACAAATATACAAAACACCTTTCTAATTGGCCCTTTTCCTTCTCTCCAACTTCCTTTTCTTTCTAAATTGGAAGGTTTCACTCGAATCGTCGTATAAGTTGAATCGGAGTAGTTACATCACTCTTTAACCAGTATATAACTCTTATGGACAACAATACTATAAAGCATACGAAAGTATTCTACAACTTCCTAACTGGCACTTTTATTTATATCTAACCTCCTTTTCATTCTAAATGGGACGGATTTCACTCGAATCGTATTATAAGTTGAATCGGTGTTTGAGCATCATTCCTTCACACTTATAAGACTCTTAAGGACAACAATACTATAAATCATACAAAAATAAACAACACCTTCCTAACTGACACTTTTCTTTATCTCCAACCTCCTTTTCTTTCTAAGATGGACGGATTCACACGAATTGTCTTATAAGTTGAATCGGTGTTTGAACATCATTCCTTCACACTTATAAGACTCTTATGGACAACAATATTATAAATCATAAAACTATGCACAACACCTTCCTAATTGGCCCTTTTCCTTCTCTCCAACCTCCTTTTCTTTCTAAATGGGAAGGTTTCACTCGAATCGTCCTACAACTTGAATCGGAATTTTTACATCATTCTTTAACCAGTATATAACTCTTATGGACAACAATACTATAAAAGCATACGAAAATATTCTACACCTTCCTAACTGGCACTTTTCTTTATCTCCAACCTCTTTTTCATTCTAAGTGGGACGGATTTCACTCGAATCGTCTTATAAGTTGAATCGGTGTTTGAAAATCATTCCTTCACACTTATAAGACTCTTATGGACAACAATACTATAAATCATAAAAATGTACACAACACCTTCCTAACTGGCAGTTTTCTTTATCTCCAACCTCCTTTTCTTTCTAAGTGGGACGGATTCACTCGAATCGTCTTATAAGTTGAATCGGTGTTTGAACATCATTCCTTCACACTTATAAGACTCTTATGGACAACAATACTATAAATCATACAAAAATAGACAACACCTTCCTAACTAGCCCTTTTCCTTTTCTCCAACCTCATTTTCTTTCTAAGTGGGACGGATTTAACTCGAATCGTCTTATAAGTTGATTCGGTGTCTGTACATCATTCCTTCACACCTATAAACCTCTAATGGACAACAATACTAAAAATCAAAAAAATATACACAACACCTTCCTAACTTGCCCTTTTCCTTCTCTCCAACCTCATTTTCTTTCCTAGTGGTACGGATTTCACTCGAATTGTCCTATAAGTTGATTCGGTGTTTGTACATCATTCCTTCACACTTATAAACCTCTTATGGACAACAATACTATAAATCATAAAAATATACACAACACCTTCCTAACTGGCCCTTTTCCTTCTCTCCAACCTCATTTTCTTTCTAAGTGGGACGGATTTCACTCGAATCGTCTTTTAAGTTGATTCGGTGTTTGTACATCATTCCTTCGGACTTATAAACCTCTTCTGGACAACAATACTATAAATCATACAAATATACAAAACACCTTTCTAATTGGCCCTTTTCCTTCTCTCCAACTTCCTTTTCTTTCTAAATTGGAAGGTTTCACTCGAATCGTCGTATAAGTTGAATCGGAGTAGTTACATCACTCTTTAACCAGTATATAACTCTTATGGACAACAATACTATAAAGCATACGAAAGTATTCTACAACTTCCTAACTGGCACTTTTATTTATATCTAACCTCCTTTTCATTCTAAATGGGACGGATTTCACTCGAATCGTATTATAAGTTGAATCGGTGTTTGAGCATCATTCCTTCACACTTATAAGACTCTTAAGGACAACAATACTATAAATCATACAAAAATAAACAACACCTTCCTAACTGACACTTTTCTTTATCTCCAACCTCCTTTTCTTTCTAAGATGGACGGATTCACACGAATTGTCTTATAAGTTGAATCGGTGTTTGAACATCATTCCTTCACACTTATAAGACTCTTATGGACAACAATATTATAAATCATAAAACTATGCACAACACCTTCCTAATTGGCCCTTTTCCTTCTCTCCAACCTCCTTTTCTTTCTAAATGGGAAGGTTTCACTCGAATCGTCCTACAAGTTGAATCGGAATTTTTACATCATTCTTTAACCAGTATATAACTCTTATGGACAACAATACTATAAAAGCATACGAAAATATTCTACACCTTCCTAACTGGCACTTTTCTTTATCTCCAACCTCTTTTTCATTCTAAGTGGGACGGATTTCACTCGAATCGTCTTATAAGTTGAATCGGTGTTTGAAAATCATTCCTTCACACTTATAAGACTCTTATGGACAACAATACTATAAATCATAAAAATGTACACAACACCTTCCTAACTGGCAGTTTTCTTTATCTCCAACCTCCTTTTCTTTCTAAGTGGGACGGATTCACTCGAATCGTCTTATAAGTTGAATCGGTGTTTGAACATCATTCCTTCACACTTATAAGACTCTTATGGACAACAATACTATAAATCATACAAAAATAGACAACACCTTCCTAACTAGCCCTTTTCCTTTTCTCCAACCTCATTTTCTTTCTAAGTGGGACGGATTTAACTCGAATCGTCTTATAAGTTGATTCGGTGTTTGTACATCATTCCTTCACACCTATAAACCTCTAATGGACAACAATACTAAAAATCAAAAAAATATACACAACACCTTCCTAACTGGCCCTTTTCCTTCTCTCCAACCTCATTTTCTTTCCTAGTGGTACGGATTTCACTCGAATTGTCCTATAAGTTGATTCGGTGTTTGTACATCATTCCTTCACACTTATAAACCTCTTATGGACAACAATACTATAAATCATAAAAATATACACAACACCTTCCTAACTGGCCCTTTTCCTTCTCTCCAACCTCATTTTCTTTCTAAGTGGGACGGATTTCACTCGAATCGTCTTTTAAGTTGATTCGGTGTTTGTACATCATTCCTTCGGACTTATAAACCTCTTCTGGACAACAATACTATAAATCATACAAATATACAAAACACCTTTCTAATTGGCCCTTTTCCTTCTCTCCAACTTCCTTTTCTTTCTAAATTGGAAGGTTTCACTCGAATCGTCGTATAAGTTGAATCGGAGTAGTTACATCATTCTTTAACCAGTATATAACTCTTATGGACAACAATACTATAAAGCATACGAAAGTATTCTACAACTTCCTAACTGGCACTTTTATTTATATCTAACCTCCTTTTCATTCTAAATGGGACGGATTTCACTCGAATCGTATTATAAGTTGAATCGGTGTTTGAGCATCATTCCTTCACACTTATAAGACTCTTAAGGACAACAATACTATAAATCATACAAAAATAAACAACACCTTCCTAACTGACACTTTTCTTTATCTCCAACCTCCTTTTCTTTCTAAGATGGACGGATTCACACGAATTGTCTTATAAGTTGAATCGGTGTTTGAACATCATTCCTTCACACTTATAAGACTCTTATGGACAACAATATTATAAATCATAAAACTATGCACAACACCTTCCTAATTGGCCCTTTTCCTTCTCTCCAACCTCCTTTTCTTTCTAAATGGGAAGGTTTCACTCGAATCGTCCTACAAGTTGAATCGGAATTTTTACATCATTCTTTAACCAGTATATAACTCTTATGGACAACAATACTATAAAAGCATACGAAAATATTCTACACCTTCCTAACTGGCACTTTTCTTTATCTCCAACCTCTTTTTCATTCTAAGTGGGACGGATTTCACTCGAATCGTCTTATAAGTTGAATCGGTGTTTGAAAATCATTCCTTCACACTTATAAGACTCTTATGGACAACAATACTATAAATCATAAAAATGTACACAACACCTTCCTAACTGGCAGTTTTCTTTATCTCCAACCTCCTTTTCTTTCTAAGTGGGACGGATTCACTCGAATCGTCTTATAAGTTGAATCGGTGTTTGAACATCATTCCTTCACACTTATAAGACTCTTATGGACAACAATACTATAAATCATACAAAAATAGACAACACCTTCCTAACTAGCCCTTTTCCTTTTCTCCAACCTCATTTTCTTTCTAAGTGGGACGGATTTAACTCGAATCGTCTTATAAGTTGATTCGGTGTCTGTACATCATTCCTTCACACCTATAAACCTCTAATGGACAACAATACTAAAAATCAAAAAAATATACACAACACCTTCCTAACTTGCCCTTTTCCTTCTCTCCAACCTCATTTTCTTTCCTAGTGGTACGGATTTCACTCGAATTGTCCTATAAGTTGATTCGGTGTTTGTACATCATTCCTTCACACTTATAAACCTCTTATGGACAACAATACTATAAATCATAAAAATATACACAACACCTTCCTAACTGGCCCTTTTCCTTCTCTCCAACCTCATTTTCTTTCTAAGTGGGACGGATTTCACTCGAATCGTCTTTTAAGTTGATTCGGTGTTTGTACATCATTCCTTCGGACTTATAAACCTCTTCTGGACAACAATACTATAAATCATACAAATATACAAAACACCTTTCTAATTGGCCCTTTTCCTTCTCTCCAACTTCCTTTTCTTTCTAAATTGGAAGGTTTCACTCGAATCGTCGTATAAGTTGAATCGGAGTAGTTACATCATTCTTTAACCAGTATATAACTCTTATGGACAACAATACTATAAAGCATACGAAAGTATTCTACAACTTCCTAACTGGCACTTTTATTTATATCTAACCTCCTTTTCATTCTAAATGGGACGGATTTCACTCGAATCGTATTATAAGTTGAATCGGTGTTTGAGCATCATTCCTTCACACTTATAAGACTCTTAAGGACAACAATACTATAAATCATACAAAAATAAACAACACCTTCCTAACTGACACTTTTCTTTATCTCCAACCTCCTTTTCTTTCTAAGATGGACGGATTCACACGAATTGTCTTATAAGTTGAATCGGTGTTTGAACATCATTCCTTCACACTTATAAGACTCTTATGGACAACAATATTATAAATCATAAAACTATGCACAACACCTTCCTAATTGGCCCTTTTCCTTCTCTCCAACCTCCTTTTCTTTCTAAATGGGAAGGTTTCACTCGAATCGTCCTACAAGTTGAATCGGAATTTTTACATCATTCTTTAACCAGTATATAACTCTTATGGACAACAATACTATAAAAGCATACGAAAATATTCTACACCTTCCTAACTGGCACTTTTCTTTATCTCCAACCTCTTTTTCATTCTAAGTGGGACGGATTTCACTCGAATCGTCTTATAAGTTGAATCGGTGTTTGAAAATCATTCCTTCACACTTATAAGACTCTTATGGACAACAATACTATAAATCATAAAAATGTACACAACACCTTCCTAACTGGCAGTTTTCTTTATCTCCAACCTCCTTTTCTTTCTAAGTGGGACGGATTCACTCGAATCGTCTTATAAGTTGAATCGGTGTTTGAACATCATTCCTTCACACTTATAAGACTCTTATGGACAACAATACTATAAATCATACAAAAATAGACAACACCTTCCTAACTAGCCCTTTTCCTTTTCTCCAACCTCATTTTCTTTCTAAGTGGGACGGATTTAACTCGAATCGTCTTATAAGTTGATTCGGTGTCTGTACATCATTCCTTCACACCTATAAACCTCTAATGGACAACAATACTAAAAATCAAAAAAATATACACAACACCTTCCTAACTTGCCCTTTTCCTTCTCTCCAACCTCATTTTCTTTCCTAGTGGTACGGATTTCACTCGAATTGTCCTATAAGTTGATTCGGTGTTTGTACATCATTCCTTCACACTTATAAACCTCTTATGGACAACAATACTATAAATCATAAAAATATACACAACACCTTCCTAACTGGCCCTTTTCCTTCTCTCCAACCTCATTTTCTTTCTAAGTGGGACGGATTTCACTCGAATCGTCTTTTAAGTTGATTCGGTGTTTGTACATCATTCCTTCGGACTTATAAACCTCTTCTGGACAACAATACTATAAATCATACAAATATACAAAACACCTTTCTAATTGGCCCTTTTCCTTCTCTCCAACTTCCTTTTCTTTCTAAATTGGAAGGTTTCACTCGAATCGTCGTATAAGTTGAATCGGAGTAGTTACATCATTCTTTAACCAGTATATAACTCTTATGGACAACAATACTATAAAGCATACGAAAGTATTCTACAACTTCCTAACTGGCACTTTTATTTATATCTAACCTCCTTTTCATTCTAAATGGGACGGATTTCACTCGAATCGTATTATAAGTTGAATCGGTGTTTGAGCATCATTCCTTCACACTTATAAGACTCTTAAGGACAACAATACTATAAATCATACAAAAATAAACAACACCTTCCTAACTGACACTTTTCTTTATCTCCAACCTCCTTTTCTTTCTAAGATGGACGGATTCACACGAATTGTCTTATAAGTTGAATCGGTGTTTGAACATCATTCCTTCACACTTATAAGACTCTTATGGACAACAATATTATAAATCATAAAACTATGCACAACACCTTCCTAATTGGCCCTTTTCCTTCTCTCCAACCTCCTTTTCTTTCTAAATGGGAAGGTTTCACTCGAATCGTCCTACAAGTTGAATCGGAATTTTTACATCATTCTTTAACCAGTATATAACTCTTATGGACAACAATACTATAAAAGCATACGAAAATATTCTACACCTTCCTAACTGGCACTTTTCTTTATCTCCAACCTCTTTTTCATTCTAAGTGGGACGGATTTCACTCGAATCGTCTTATAAGTTGAATCGGTGTTTGAAAATCATTCCTTCACACTTATAAGACTCTTATGGACAACAATACTATAAATCATAAAAATGTACACAACACCTTCCTAACTGGCAGTTTTCTTTATCTCCAACCTCCTTTTCTTTCTAAGTGGGACGGATTCACTCGAATCGTCTTATAAGTTGAATCGGTGTTTGAACATCATTCCTTCACACTTATAAGACTCTTATGGACAACAATACTATAAATCATACAAAAATAGACAACACCTTCCTAACTAGCCCTTTTCCTTTTCTCCAACCTCATTTTCTTTCTAAGTGGGACGGATTTAACTCGAATCGTCTTATAAGTTGATTCGGTGTCTGTACATCATTCCTTCACACCTATAAACCTCTAATGGACAACAATACTAAAAATCAAAAAAATATACACAACACCTTCCTAACTTGCCCTTTTCCTTCTCTCCAACCTCATTTTCTTTCCTAGTGGTACGGATTTCACTCGAATTGTCCTATAAGTTGATTCGGTGTTTGTACATCATTCCTTCACACTTATAAACCTCTTATGGACAACAATACTATAAATCATAAAAATATACACAACACCTTCCTAACTGGCCCTTTTCCTTCTCTCCAACCTCATTTTCTTTCTAAGTGGGACGGATTTCACTCGAATCGTCTTTTAAGTTGATTCGGTGTTTGTACATCATTCCTTCGGACTTATAAACCTCTTCTGGACAACAATACTATAAATCATACAAATATACAAAACACCTTTCTAATTGGCCCTTTTCCTTCTCTCCAACTTCCTTTTCTTTCTAAATTGGAAGGTTTCACTCGAATCGTCGTATAAGTTGAATCGGAGTAGTTACATCATTCTTTAACCAGTATATAACTCTTATGGACAACAATACTATAAAGCATACGAAAGTATTCTACAACTTCCTAACTGGCACTTTTATTTATATCTAACCTCCTTTTCATTCTAAATGGGACGGATTTCACTCGAATCGTATTATAAGTTGAATCGGTGTTTGAGCATCATTCCTTCACACTTATAAGACTCTTAAGGACAACAATACTATAAATCATACAAAAATAAACAACACCTTCCTAACTGACACTTTTCTTTATCTCCAACCTCCTTTTCTTTCTAAGATGGACGGATTCACACGAATTGTCTTATAAGTTGAATCGGTGTTTGAACATCATTCCTTCACACTTATAAGACTCTTATGGACAACAATATTATAAATCATAAAACTATGCACAACACCTTCCTAATTGGCCCTTTTCCTTCTCTCCAACCTCCTTTTCTTTCTAAATGGGAAGGTTTCACTCGAATCGTCCTATAAGTTGAATCGGAATTTTTACATCATTCTTTAACCAGTATATAACTCTTATGGACAACAATACTATAAAAGCATACGAAAATATTCTACACCTTCCTAACTGGCACTTTTCTTTATCTCCAACCTCTTTTTCATTCTAAGTGGGACGGATTTCACTCGAATCGTCTTATAAGTTGAATCGGTGTTTGAAAATCATTCCTTCACACTTATAAGACTCTTATGGACAACAATACTATAAATCATAAAAATGTACACAACACCTTCCTAACTGGCAGTTTTCTTTATCTCCAACCTCCTTTTCTTTCTAAGTGGGACGGATTCACTCGAATCGTCTTATAAGTTGAATCGGTGTTTGAACATCATTCCTTCACACTTATAAGACTCTTATGGACAACAATACTATAAATCATACAAAAATAGACAACACCTTCCTAACTAGCCCTTTTCCTTTTCTCCAACCTCATTTTCTTTCTAAGTGGGACGGATTTAACTCGAATCGTCTTATAAGTTGATTCGGTGTCTGTACATCATTCCTTCACACCTATAAACCTCTAATGGACAACAATACTAAAAATCAAAAAAATATACACAACACCTTCCTAACTTGCCCTTTTCCTTCTCTCCAACCTCATTTTCTTTCCTAGTGGTACGGATTTCACTCGAATTGTCCTATAAGTTGATTCGGTGTTTGTACATCATTCCTTCACACTTATAAACCTCTTATGGACAACAATACTATAAATCATAAAAATATACACAACACCTTCCTAACTGGCCCTTTTCCTTCTCTCCAACCTCATTTTCTTTCTAAGTGGGACGGATTTCACTCGAATCGTCTTTTAAGTTGATTCGGTGTTTGTACATCATTCCTTCGGACTTATAAACCTCTTCTGGACAACAATACCATAAATCATACAAATATACAAAACACATTTCTAATTGGCCCTTTTCCTTCTCTCCAACTTCCTTTTCTTTCTAAATTGGAAGGTTTCACTCGAATCGTCGTATAAGTTGAATCGGAGTAGTTACATCATTCTTTAACCAGTATATAACTCTTATGGACAACAATACTATAAAGCATACGAAAGTATTCTACAACTTCCTAACTGGCACTTTTATTTATATCTAACCTCCTTTTCATTCTAAATGGGACGGATTTCACTCGAATCGTATTATAAGTTGAATCGGTGTTTGAGCATCATTCCTTCACACTTATAAGACTCTTAAGGACAACAATACTATAAATCATACAAAAATAAACAACACCTTCCTAACTGACACTTTTCTTTATCTCCAACCTCCTTTTCTTTCTAAGATGGACGGATTCACACGAATTGTCTTATAAGTTGAATCGGTGTTTGAACATCATTCCTTCACACTTATAAGACTCTTATGGACAACAATATTATAAATCATAAAACTATGCACAACACCTTCCTAATTGGCCCTTTTCCTTCTCTCCAACCTCCTTTTCTTTCTAAATGGGAAGGTTTCACTCGAATCGTCCTATAAGTTGAATCGGAATTTTTACATCATTCTTTAACCAGTATATAACTCTTATGGACAACAATACTATAAAAGCATACGAAAATATTCTACACCTTCCTAACTGGCACTTTTCTTTATCTCCAACCTCTTTTTCATTCTAAGTGGGACGGATTTCACTCGAATCGTCTTATAAGTTGAATCGGTGTTTGAAAATCATTCCTTCACACTTATAAGACTCTTATGGACAACAATACTATAAATCATAAAAATGTACACAACACCTTCCTAACTGGCAGTTTTCTTTATCTCCAACCTCCTTTTCTTTCTAAGTGGGACGGATTCACTCGAATCGTCTTATAAGTTGAATCGGTGTTTGAACATCATTCCTTCACACTTATAAGACTCTTATGGACAACAATACTATAAATCATACAAAAATAGACAACACCTTCCTAACTAGCCCTTTTCCTTTTCTCCAACCTCATTTTCTTTCTAAGTGGGACGGATTTAACTCGAATCGTCTTATAAGTTGATTCGGTGTCTGTACATCATTCCTTCACACCTATAAACCTCTAATGGACAACAATACTAAAAATCAAAAAAATATACACAACACCTTCCTAACTTGCCCTTTTCCTTCTCTCCAACCTCATTTTCTTTCCTAGTGGTACGGATTTCACTCGAATTGTCCTATAAGTTGATTCGGTGTTTGTACATCATTCCTTCACACTTATAAACCTCTTATGGACAACAATACTATAAATCATAAAAATATACACAACACCTTCCTAACTGGCCCTTTTCCTTCTCTCCAACCTCATTTTCTTTCTAAGTGGGACGGATTTCACTCGAATCGTCTTTTAAGTTGATTCGGTGTTTGTACATCATTCCTTCGGACTTATAAACCTCTTCTGGACAACAATACTATAAATCATACAAATATACAAAACACCTTTCTAATTGGCCCTTTTCCTTCTCTCCAACTTCCTTTTCTTTCTAAATTGGAAGGTTTCACTCGAATCGTCGTATAAGTTGAATCGGAGTAGTTACATCATTCTTTAACCAGTATATAACTCTTATGGACAACAATACTATAAAGCATACGAAAGTATTCTACAACTTCCTAACTGGCACTTTTATTTATATCTAACCTCCTTTTCATTCTAAATGGGACGGATTTCACTCGAATCGTATTATAAGTTGAATCGGTGTTTGAGCATCATTCCTTCACACTTATAAGACTCTTAAGGACAACAATACTATAAATCATACAAAAATAAACAACACCTTCCTAACTGACACTTTTCTTTATCTCCAACCTCCTTTTCTTTCTAAGATGGACGGATTCACACGAATTGTCTTATAAGTTGAATCGGTGTTTGAACATCATTCCTTCACACTTATAAGACTCTTATGGACAACAATATTATAAATCATAAAACTATGCACAACACCTTCCTAATTGGCCCTTTTCCTTCTCTCCAACCTCCTTTTCTTTCTAAATGGGAAGGTTTCACTCGAATCGTCCTATAAGTTGAATCGGAATTTTTACATCATTCTTTAACCAGTATATAACTCTTATGGACAACAATACTATAAAAGCATACGAAAATATTCTACACCTTCCTAACTGGCACTTTTCTTTATCTCCAACCTCTTTTTCATTCTAAGTGGGACGGATTTCACTCGAATCGTCTTATAAGTTGAATCGGTGTTTGAAAATCATTCCTTCACACTTATAAGACTCTTATGGACAACAATACTACAAATCATAAAAATGTACACAACACCTTCCTAACTGGCAGTTTTCTTTATCTCCAACCTCCTTTTCTTTCTAAGTGGGACGGATTCACTCGAATCGTCTTATAAGTTGAATCGGTGTTTGAACATCATTCCTTCACACTTATAAGACTCTTATGGACAACAATACTATAAATCATACAAAAATAGACAACACCTTCCTAACTAGCCCTTTTCCTTTTCTCCAACCTCATTTTCTTTCTAAGTGGGACGGATTTAACTCGAATCGTCTTATAAGTTGATTCGGTGTCTGTACATCATTCCTTCACACCTATAAACCTCTAATGGACAACAATACTAAAAATCAAAAAAATATACACAACACCTTCCTAACTTGCCCTTTTCCTTCTCTCCAACCTCATTTTCTTTCCTAGTGGTACGGATTTCACTCGAATTGTCCTATAAGTTGATTCGGTGTTTGTACATCATTCCTTCACACTTATAAACCTCTTATGGACAACAATACTATAAATCATAAAAATATACACAACACCTTCCTAACTGGCCCTTTTCCTTCTCTCCAACCTCATTTTCTTTCTAAGTGGGACGGATTTCACTCGAATCGTCTTTTAAGTTGATTCGGTGTTTGTACATCATTCCTTCGGACTTATAAACCTCTTCTGGACAACAATACTATAAATCATACAAATATACAAAACACCTTTCTAATTGGCCCTTTTCCTTCTCTCCAACTTCCTTTTCTTTCTAAATTGGAAGGTTTCACTCGAATCGTCGTATAAGTTGAATCGGAGTAGTTACATCATTCTTTAACCAGTATATAACTCTTATGGACAACAATACTATAAAGCATACGAAAGTATTCTACAACTTCCTAACTGGCACTTTTATTTATATCTAACCTCCTTTTCATTCTAAATGGGACGGATTTCACTCGAATCGTATTATAAGTTGAATCGGTGTTTGAGCATCATTCCTTCACACTTATAAGACTCTTAAGGACAACAATACTATAAATCATACAAAAATAAACAACACCTTCCTAACTGACACTTTTCTTTATCTCCAACCTCCTTTTCTTTCTAAGATGGACGGATTCACACGAATTGTCTTATAAGTTGAATCGGTGTTTGAACATCATTCCTTCACACTTATAAGACTCTTATGGACAACAATATTATAAATCATAAAACTATGCACAACACCTTCCTAATTGGCCCTTTTCCTTCTCTCCAACCTCCTTTTCTTTCTAAATGGGAAGGTTTCACTCGAATCGTCCTATAAGTTGAATCGGAATTTTTACATCATTCTTTAACCAGTATATAACTCTTATGGACAACAATACTATAAAAGCATACGAAAATATTCTACACCTTCCTAACTGGCACTTTTCTTTATCTCCAACCTCTTTTTCATTCTAAGTGGGACGGATTTCACTCGAATCGTCTTATAAGTTGAATCGGTGTTTGAAAATCATTCCTTCACACTTATAAGACTCTTATGGACAACAATACTACAAATCATAAAAATGTACACAACACCTTCCTAACTGGCAGTTTTCTTTATCTCCAACCTCCTTTTCTTTCTAAGTGGGACGGATTCACTCGAATCGTCTTATAAGTTGAATCGGTGTTTGAACATCATTCCTTCACACTTATAAGACTCTTATGGACAACAATACTATAAATCATACAAAAATAGACAACACCTTCCTAACTAGCCCTTTTCCTTTTCTCCAACCTCATTTTCTTTCTAAGTGGGACGGATTTAACTCGAATCGTCTTATAAGTTGATTCGGTGTCTGTACATCATTCCTTCACACCTATAAACCTCTAATGGACAACAATACTAAAAATCAAAAAAATATACACAACACCTTCCTAACTTGCCCTTTTCCTTCTCTCCAACCTCATTTTCTTTCCTAGTGGTACGGATTTCACTCGAATTGTCCTATAAGTTGATTCGGTGTTTGTACATCATTCCTTCACACTTATAAACCTCTTATGGACAACAATACTATAAATCATAAAAATATACACAACACCTTCCTAACTGGCCCTTTTCCTTCTCTCCAACCTCATTTTCTTTCTAAGTGGGACGGATTTCACTCGAATCGTCTTTTAAGTTGATTCGGTGTTTGTACATCATTCCTTCGGACTTATAAACCTCTTCTGGACAACAATACTATAAATCATACAAATATACAAAACACCTTTCTAATTGGCCCTTTTCCTTCTCTCCAACTTCCTTTTCTTTCTAAATTGGAAGGTTTCACTCGAATCGTCGTATAAGTTGAATCGGAGTAGTTACATCATTCTTTAACCAGTATATAACTCTTATGGACAACAATACTATAAAGCATACGAAAGTATTCTACAACTTCCTAACTGGCACTTTTATTTATATCTAACCTCCTTTTCATTCTAAATGGGACGGATTTCACTCGAATCGTATTATAAGTTGAATCGGTGTTTGAGCATCATTCCTTCACACTTATAAGACTCTTAAGGACAACAATACTATAAATCATACAAAAATAAACAACACCTTCCTAACTGACACTTTTCTTTATCTCCAACCTCCTTTTCTTTCTAAGATGGACGGATTCACACGAATTGTCTTATAAGTTGAATCGGTGTTTGAACATCATTCCTTCACACTTATAAGACTCTTATGGACAACAATATTATAAATCATAAAACTATGCACAACACCTTCCTAATTGGCCCTTTTCCTTCTCTCCAACCTCCTTTTCTTTCTAAATGGGAAGGTTTCACTCGAATCGTCCTATAAGTTGAATCGGAATTTTTACATCATTCTTTAACCAGTATATAACTCTTATGGACAACAATACTATAAAAGCATACGAAAATATTCTACACCTTCCTAACTGGCACTTTTCTTTATCTCCAACCTCTTTTTCATTCTAAGTGGGACGGATTTCACTCGAATCGTCTTATAAGTTGAATCGGTGTTTGAAAATCATTCCTTCACACTTATAAGACTCTTATGGACAACAATACTACAAATCATAAAAATGTACACAACACCTTCCTAACTGGCAGTTTTCTTTATCTCCAACCTCCTTTTCTTTCTAAGTGGGACGGATTCACTCGAATCGTCTTATAAGTTGAATCGGTGTTTGAACATCATTCCTTCACACTTATAAGACTCTTATGGACAACAATACTATAAATCATACAAAAATAGACAACACCTTCCTAACTAGCCCTTTTCCTTTTCTCCAACCTCATTTTCTTTCTAAGTGGGACGGATTTAACTCGAATCGTCTTATAAGTTGATTCGGTGTCTGTACATCATTCCTTCACACCTATAAACCTCTAATGGACAACAATACTAAAAATCAAAAAAATATACACAACACCTTCCTAACTTGCCCTTTTCCTTCTCTCCAACCTCATTTTCTTTCCTAGTGGTACGGATTTCACTCGAATTGTCCTATAAGTTGATTCGGTGTTTGTACATCATTCCTTCACACTTATAAACCTCTTATGGACAACAATACTATAAATCATAAAAATATACACAACACCTTCCTAACTGGCCCTTTTCCTTCTCTCCAACCTCATTTTCTTTCTAAGTGGGACGGATTTCACTCGAATCGTCTTTTAAGTTGATTCGGTGTTTGTACATCATTCCTTCGGACTTATAAACCTCTTCTGGACAACAATACTATAAATCATACAAATATACAAAACACCTTTCTAATTGGCCCTTTTCCTTCTCTCCAACTTCCTTTTCTTTCTAAATTGGAAGGTTTCACTCGAATCGTCGTATAAGTTGAATCGGAGTAGTTACATCATTCTTTAACCAGTATATAACTCTTATGGACAACAATACTATAAAGCATACGAAAGTATTCTACAACTTCCTAACTGGCACTTTTATTTATATCTAACCTCCTTTTCATTCTAAATGGGACGGATTTCACTCGAATCGTATTATAAGTTGAATCGGTGTTTGAGCATCATTCCTTCACACTTATAAGACTCTTAAGGACAACAATACTATAAATCATACAAAAATAAACAACACCTTCCTAACTGACACTTTTCTTTATCTCCAACCTCCTTTTCTTTCTAAGATGGACGGATTCACACGAATTGTCTTATAAGTTGAATCGGTGTTTGAACATCATTCCTTCACACTTATAAGACTCTTATGGACAACAATATTATAAATCATAAAACTATGCACAACACCTTCCTAATTGGCCCTTTTCCTTCTCTCCAACCTCCTTTTCTTTCTAAATGGGAAGGTTTCACTCGAATCGTCCTATAAGTTGAATCGGAATTTTTACATCATTCTTTAACCAGTATATAACTCTTATGGACAACAATACTATAAAAGCATACGAAAATATTCTACACCTTCCTAACTGGCACTTTTCTTTATCTCCAACCTCTTTTTCATTCTAAGTGGGACGGATTTCACTCGAATCGTCTTATAAGTTGAATCGGTGTTTGAAAATCATTCCTTCACACTTATAAGACTCTTATGGACAACAATACTACAAATCATAAAAATGTACACAACACCTTCCTAACTGGCAGTTTTCTTTATCTCCAACCTCCTTTTCTTTCTAAGTGGGACGGATTCACTCGAATCGTCTTATAAGTTGAATCGGTGTTTGAACATCATTCCTTCACACTTATAAGACTCTTATGGACAACAATACTATAAATCATACAAAAATAGACAACACCTTCCTAACTAGCCCTTTTCCTTTTCTCCAACCTCATTTTCTTTCTAAGTGGGACGGATTTAACTCGAATCGTCTTATAAGTTGATTCGGTGTCTGTACATCATTCCTTCACACCTATAAACCTCTAATGGACAACAATACTAAAAATCAAAAAAATATACACAACACCTTCCTAACTTGCCCTTTTCCTTCTCTCCAACCTCATTTTCTTTCCTAGTGGTACGGATTTCACTCGAATTGTCCTATAAGTTGATTCGGTGTTTGTACATCATTCCTTCACACTTATAAACCTCTTATGGACAACAATACTATAAATCATAAAAATATACACAACACCTTCCTAACTGGCCCTTTTCCTTCTCTCCAACCTCATTTTCTTTCTAAGTGGGACGGATTTCACTCGAATCGTCTTTTAAGTTGATTCGGTGTTTGTACATCATTCCTTCGGACTTATAAACCTCTTCTGGACAACAATACTATAAATCATACAAATATACAAAACACCTTTCTAATTGGCCCTTTTCCTTCTCTCCAACTTCCTTTTCTTTCTAAATTGGAAGGTTTCACTCGAATCGTCGTATAAGTTGAATCGGAGTAGTTACATCATTCTTTAACCAGTATATAACTCTTATGGACAACAATACTATAAAGCATACGAAAGTATTCTACAACTTCCTAACTGGCACTTTTATTTATATCTAACCTCCTTTTCATTCTAAATGGGACGGATTTCACTCGAATCGTATTATAAGTTGAATCGGTGTTTGAGCATCATTCCTTCACACTTATAAGACTCTTAAGGACAACAATACTATAAATCATACAAAAATAAACAACACCTTCCTAACTGACACTTTTCTTTATCTCCAACCTCCTTTTCTTTCTAAGATGGACGGATTCACACGAATTGTCTTATAAGTTGAATCGGTGTTTGAACATCATTCCTTCACACTTATAAGACTCTTATGGACAACAATATTATAAATCATAAAACTATGCACAACACCTTCCTAATTGGCCCTTTTCCTTCTCTCCAACCTCCTTTTCTTTCTAAATGGGAAGGTTTCACTCGAATCGTCCTATAAGTTGAATCGGAATTTTTACATCATTCTTTAACCAGTATATAACTCTTATGGACAACAATACTATAAAAGCATACGAAAATATTCTACACCTTCCTAACTGGCACTTTTCTTTATCTCCAACCTCTTTTTCATTCTAAGTGGGACGGATTTCACTCGAATCGTCTTATAAGTTGAATCGGTGTTTGAAAATCATTCCTTCACACTTATAAGACTCTTATGGACAACAATACTACAAATCATAAAAATGTACACAACACCTTCCTAACTGGCAGTTTTCTTTATCTCCAACCTCCTTTTCTTTCTAAGTGGGACGGATTCACTCGAATCGTCTTATAAGTTGAATCGGTGTTTGAACATCATTCCTTCACACTTATAAGACTCTTATGGACAACAATACTATAAATCATACAAAAATAGACAACACCTTCCTAACTAGCCCTTTTCCTTTTCTCCAACCTCATTTTCTTTCTAAGTGGGACGGATTTAACTCGAATCGTCTTATAAGTTGATTCGGTGTCTGTACATCATTCCTTCACACCTATAAACCTCTAATGGACAACAATACTAAAAATCAAAAAAATATACACAACACCTTCCTAACTTGCCCTTTTCCTTCTCTCCAACCTCATTTTCTTTCCTAGTGGTACGGATTTCACTCGAATTGTCCTATAAGTTGATTCGGTGTTTGTACATCATTCCTTCACACTTATAAACCTCTTATGGACAACAATACTATAAATCATAAAAATATACACAACACCTTCCTAACTGGCCCTTTTCCTTCTCTCCAACCTCATTTTCTTTCTAAGTGGGACGGATTTCACTCGAATCGTCTTTTAAGTTGATTCGGTGTTTGTACATCATTCCTTCGGACTTATAAACCTCTTCTGGACAACAATACTATAAATCATACAAATATACAAAACACCTTTCTAATTGGCCCTTTTCCTTCTCTCCAACTTCCTTTTCTTTCTAAATTGGAAGGTTTCACTCGAATCGTCGTATAAGTTGAATCGGAGTAGTTACATCATTCTTTAACCAGTATATAACTCTTATGGACAACAATACTATAAAGCATACGAAAGTATTCTACAACTTCCTAACTGGCACTTTTATTTATATCTAACCTCCTTTTCATTCTAAATGGGACGGATTTCACTCGAATCGTATTATAAGTTGAATCGGTGTTTGAGCATCATTCCTTCACACTTATAAGACTCTTAAGGACAACAATACTATAAATCATACAAAAATAAACAACACCTTCCTAACTGACACTTTTCTTTATCTCCAACCTCCTTTTCTTTCTAAGATGGACGGATTCACACGAATTGTCTTATAAGTTGAATCGGTGTTTGAACATCATTCCTTCACACTTATAAGACTCTTATGGACAACAATATTATAAATCATAAAACTATGCACAACACCTTCCTAATTGGCCCTTTTCCTTCTCTCCAACCTCCTTTTCTTTCTAAATGGGAAGGTTTCACTCGAATCGTCCTATAAGTTGAATCGGAATTTTTACATCATTCTTTAACCAGTATATAACTCTTATGGACAACAATACTATAAAAGCATACGAAAATATTCTACACCTTCCTAACTGGCACTTTTCTTTATCTCCAACCTCTTTTTCATTCTAAGTGGGACGGATTTCACTCGAATCGTCTTATAAGTTGAATCGGTGTTTGAAAATCATTCCTTCACACTTATAAGACTCTTATGGACAACAATACTACAAATCATAAAAATGTACACAACACCTTCCTAACTGGCAGTTTTCTTTATCTCCAACCTCCTTTTCTTTCTAAGTGGGACGGATTCACTCGAATCGTCTTATAAGTTGAATCGGTGTTTGAACATCATTCCTTCACACTTATAAGACTCTTATGGACAACAATACTATAAATCATACAAAAATAGACAACACCTTCCTAACTAGCCCTTTTCCTTTTCTCCAACCTCATTTTCTTTCTAAGTGGGACGGATTTAACTCGAATCGTCTTATAAGTTGATTCGGTGTCTGTACATCATTCCTTCACACCTATAAACCTCTAATGGACAACAATACTAAAAATCAAAAAAATATACACAACACCTTCCTAACTTGCCCTTTTCCTTCTCTCCAACCTCATTTTCTTTCCTAGTGGTACGGATTTCACTCGAATTGTCCTATAAGTTGATTCGGTGTTTGTACATCATTCCTTCACACTTATAAACCTCTTATGGACAACAATACTATAAATCATAAAAATATACACAACACCTTCCTAACTGGCCCTTTTCCTTCTCTCCAACCTCATTTTCTTTCTAAGTGGGACGGATTTCACTCGAATCGTCTTTTAAGTTGATTCGGTGTTTGTACATCATTCCTTCGGACTTATAAACCTCTTCTGGACAACAATACTATAAATCATACAAATATACAAAACACCTTTCTAATTGGCCCTTTTCCTTCTCTCCAACTTCCTTTTCTTTCTAAATTGGAAGGTTTCACTCGAATCGTCGTATAAGTTGAATCGGAGTAGTTACATCATTCTTTAACCAGTATATAACTCTTATGGACAACAATACTATAAAGCATACGAAAGTATTCTACAACTTCCTAACTGGCACTTTTATTTATATCTAACCTCCTTTTCATTCTAAATGGGACGGATTTCACTCGAATCGTATTATAAGTTGAATCGGTGTTTGAGCATCATTCCTTCACACTTATAAGACTCTTAAGGACAACAATACTATAAATCATACAAAAATAAACAACACCTTCCTAACTGACACTTTTCTTTATCTCCAACCTCCTTTTCTTTCTAAGATGGACGGATTCACACGAATTGTCTTATAAGTTGAATCGGTGTTTGAACATCATTCCTTCACACTTATAAGACTCTTATGGACAACAATATTATAAATCATAAAACTATGCACAACACCTTCCTAATTGGCCCTTTTCCTTCTCTCCAACCTCCTTTTCTTTCTAAATGGGAAGGTTTCACTCGAATCGTCCTATAAGTTGAATCGGAATTTTTACATCATTCTTTAACCAGTATATAACTCTTATGGACAACAATACTATAAAAGCATACGAAAATATTCTACACCTTCCTAACTGGCACTTTTCTTTATCTCCAACCTCTTTTTCATTCTAAGTGGGACGGATTTCACTCGAATCGTCTTATAAGTTGAATCGGTGTTTGAAAATCATTCCTTCACACTTATAAGACTCTTATGGACAACAATACTATAAATCATAAAAATGTACACAACACCTTCCTAACTGGCAGTTTTCTTTATCTCCAACCTCCTTTTCTTTCTAAGTGGGACGGATTCACTCGAATCGTCTTATAAGTTGAATCGGTGTTTGAACATCATTCCTTCACACTTATAAGACTCTTATGGACAACAATACTATAAATCATACAAAAATAGACAACACCTTCCTAACTAGCCCTTTTCCTTTTCTCCAACCTCATTTTCTTTCTAAGTGGGACGGATTTAACTCGAATCGTCTTATAAGTTGATTCGGTGTCTGTACATCATTCCTTCACACCTATAAACCTCTAATGGACAACAATACTAAAAATCAAAAAAATATACACAACACCTTCCTAACTTGCCCTTTTCCTTCTCTCCAACCTCATTTTCTTTCCTAGTGGTACGGATTTCACTCGAATTGTCCTATAAGTTGATTCGGTGTTTGTACATCATTCCTTCACACTTATAAACCTCTTATGGACAACAATACTATAAATCATAAAAATATACACAACACCTTCCTAACTGGCCCTTTTCCTTCTCTCCAACCTCATTTTCTTTCTAAGTGGGACGGATTTCACTCGAATCGTCTTTTAAGTTGATTCGGTGTTTGTACATCATTCCTTCGGACTTATAAACCTCTTCTGGACAACAATACCATAAATCATACAAATATACAAAACACCTTTCTAATTGGCCCTTTTCCTTCTCTCCAACTTCCTTTTCTTTCTAAATTGGAAGGTTTCACTCGAATCGTCGTATAAGTTGAATCGGAGTAGTTACATCATTCTTTAACCAGTATATAACTCTTATGGACAACAATACTATAAAGCATACGAAAGTATTCTACAACTTCCTAACTGGCACTTTTATTTATATCTAACCTCCTTTTCATTCTAAATGGGACGGATTTCACTCGAATCGTATTATAAGTTGAATCGGTGTTTGAGCATCATTCCTTCACACTTATAAGACTCTTAAGGACAACAATACTATAAATCATACAAAAATAAACAACACCTTCCTAACTGACACTTTTCTTTATCTCCAACCTCCTTTTCTTTCTAAGATGGACGGATTCACACGAATTGTCTTATAAGTTGAATCGGTGTTTGAACATCATTCCTTCACACTTATAAGACTCTTATGGACAACAATATTATAAATCATAAAACTATGCACAACACCTTCCTAATTGGCCCTTTTCCTTCTCTCCAACCTCCTTTTCTTTCTAAATGGGAAGGTTTCACTCGAATCGTCCTATAAGTTGAATCGGAATTTTTACATCATTCTTTAACCAGTATATAACTCTTATGGACAACAATACTATAAAAGCATACGAAAATATTCTACACCTTCCTAACTGGCACTTTTCTTTATCTCCAACCTCTTTTTCATTCTAAGTGGGACGGATTTCACTCGAATCGTCTTATAAGTTGAATCGGTGTTTGAAAATCATTCCTTCACACTTATAAGACTCTTATGGACAACAATACTATAAATCATAAAAATGTACACAACACCTTCCTAACTGGCAGTTTTCTTTATCTCCAACCTCCTTTTCTTTCTAAGTGGGACGGATTCACTCGAATCGTCTTATAAGTTGAATCGGTGTTTGAACATCATTCCTTCACACTTATAAGACTCTTATGGACAACAATACTATAAATCATACAAAAATAGACAACACCTTCCTAACTAGCCCTTTTCCTTTTCTCCAACCTCATTTTCTTTCTAAGTGGGACGGATTTAACTCGAATCGTCTTATAAGTTGATTCGGTGTCTGTACATCATTCCTTCACACCTATAAACCTCTAATGGACAACAATACTAAAAATCAAAAAAATATACACAACACCTTCCTAACTTGCCCTTTTCCTTCTCTCCAACCTCATTTTCTTTCCTAGTGGTACGG